>CAJHNH020004323.1:787559-949695 GCA_905116865.2 Candidula unifasciata
CAAGCTGGCTATAAAAACCCAATCTTAACCACAAAGACGGCACCGATGTGCGTCACCAGCAGCACCCCCTCTCCCCCTTTTTCACCAAATGCTTTGGGGGAAGGGGGTGACATTAGATACATTTCCCTAATCAGTGTCATATGACGCGTCTGTCGCATGTCTTTAGTAAGGTTTCTCCTAATAATAATAGACACTCTGAAGTGACCTAATGTTAAGATGGTGGCTCGTATTGGTCTAGAAGGTACTCCTTAGCTCTAACAACCCTCTAACATCACTTCAGGGTGAGGCGACTCTAATTATGATTCTTACTGGAATAATAAATATTTCTGGGCACAACTAGGCCTGACTTCATCACCACTAAGAAACCCCCCTGACTATATAGAAAACCTATCATAATCACACACAAAAACACAGTAATGAGATACGACCAAAACAACACCACACTCACAAACAATCTAACCTAAAAAAAAAAACTGGAAAAGAATGGACACTGACAAATAATAATACAATATGTAATAGGCAAACACAGGTAAAGACTCTCGGGGAAAATTATTGAAGATGACAAATCAAATTACACTATTGATTAAGGAACTGAACTATTCCAGAAAGACTCCTGGTCTGCCTACAGCACTTCACAACTCATTATGGCACATATCTTGTTATGATGTGGGTAAAAATGGGCACTAAGTGTCTTGTGTGCTACAATTCCAGAGTAGCCCAATGTACTTATCAGTGATCGACTTGATCCACTCCAAGAGTCGTTGGTAGGACTTCAATAGGAGCAGTACTGGACAAGGTGTTAGGCATCAGTTCTTGTGATGAAATGTCATCAGGTGTTTTGCAGTAACAATTAAATCTGCAGAAAGCACTTACTTTTCGTGTTTAACAATAGGGAAAGGTTCCCTTAATATAATAATGTCAAAGATTAACATATCAACTTGCAACACTCTGGCTGGCTGGGTTGGAAGAAACTCTGGATATCGGCACTCGATGATGATTAGCCGGTACAAACTGACATCTGTCAAGTGTGACACCAATTTACACCTCCTGTTGCCTCACCACAGAGACTGGTCTCATGCAATCACAGTTACTGCTGTACTGTAACGAAGTACTGCTGTACTGTACCGAGAAAGGTGCTGTTGGGTACTGACATTCAATGCAGCTGTAAGACAATGGTATGGTATAACTTGCTGTGATTTTGACTAAGCCTCCGGAGAAGTCAGCACACATCCCATGATTATTTGAAGTTCCCGGGTGAAACAGAGACTCTCGAAAAAGGTGCTGAGATACTTTCTGCTGGTATGTGACAATCAGCATGTGGAAATTGGCTTGCTGGAATAAGATGTGAGCGGCTGACAAGCTGTAAACTAGAGTTGTTACCTTTACATCTGGGCAGTAGCTTTATATATGAGAGTGTCACTGATGTTAACTACAGAGAACTAGAACGAGGCTGGAATCCGTTACTTCTGGAACAATTATAGCAACATTTAGGATCATTTAAAGCTTGTGCACTGTTACTGAACACACAATTAATGATGATAATTAGAATGACGTTGAGGAGGATAAGTAGGATGATGATCATGATTAGTACACAGAGATATTATGACGACTTCGGGATTCAAATGTTTGCCTCGGCGCTCCTGACTGGATATAATGGCTCTTTGACTAGCTCACCACTGTGACTTTTAATAGTAGTAGTAGTAGTAGTAGTAGTAGTAGTAGTAGTAGTAGTAGTAGTAGTAGTAGTAGTAGTAGTAGTAGTAGTAGTAGTAGTTGTTGTTGTTGTTGTTGTTGTTGTTGTTGTTATTGTTTTTGTAGGAGAAGGAGGAGTAGTGGTAGTAACATTAGTAATAGTAGCATCTGCCGTAGTAATATAGTAGGCGGAGTACTAGAAGTTATCGTTGTCGATGGTGTGAAGGTGGTGATGATGAAAGAAGTTGGTAGTAGTAATAGTAGCAGCAGTTGTAGTAGTAATTTATGTAGCTGTTATTGCGATAGTTATGATGAGGAAATAACGAATATGGTGTTGATAATGATGACGATGATTAGGATGATGATGACGAAGAGAAAGAATAATGCAAAAGACGGAAAAAAACACCTGCGTAAACAATCCATCAACGTGTCTTTCAGCATAATGTTGTTATTCCTGAACCCACGCGAGATCCGTTGTGTGTGTAGTCTATTTTTAGCCCTCTCTAGACCAGCAACCCTGGATGTGAATTTGGGCATTAACAACGTCACATTCGGTTCTAAAAATAGCCAAGGTCGTTGCGCAAAATACGGTTGACATAACAGTCATAACTTTGGAGTGTCTGCTGTCGGGCAAAGATTTTGTGCGTTTGAAAGTTGTTTTGGGTGCAGTGATAACTGTAGTTAGCAAACTTACCCGGTTCTGTTCAGCAGATTATTATTATTATTTTTATTATTGAGATATATCAGATCTTTGTTTTGTGACGGTACTCAGTGATAGGCAGTAAGGGCCCGCTACTTTAATTTTTTACGACCACATCCTGTCCTGTTCGAGATTTGGTAGGAAAATTCACAGAAGTTGGGTGGGGGTAGGATTAGGTTTATTAGTAGCTATTCATAAAACACAAGCCCTAACCCTACCCCCCCCCCCCCAATCCCCTCCCCCACCCCCGTAATATAGTACTGTCCAGGGAAACCCTAAGGGATCTCTAGGAATTCACTACAAAATCTCGAAGCTGAAGAGATGTGGTGGTATAAAATTAAGGTACCAAAGGCCCTTTTTCAACCTTTCAGGCGTTTGGACATTTGGGCCAGAGCTATATTTTATAGACAAATCGGCACTCAATCGGTGATGTGTGTCGTATAACAGGATACACACATCTACCGCATTGGATAGGTCCACAGTCTGAACACCCCCAAAATCGTCATTGTAACTATAATATCGGATAGGCCGACCGTAGTTATATAGTTCGTTTGTTGTGGGGGAGTCCAGATAGGAAAAATCCATATCATTCACTCTTAGATTGATTCTTTTAGGCTTTTAGTGTCGATTTACACGTTAGGACACATTTTCTACGCCTATTTAAAATAAATTGTCTAACCACTTCACCGCATACGTGGGCCGGATTCTTACACCAACTGCTGTAGATAGGGACTGTAGTTTCACACGTCACTTCTTTGCAGTCCGTTCAAGTGGGCATACGTAAAACTTTTTTTGCTGCCACTTGACCGTTAAAAAGACAAGCTTTTGTTCTCTTTATCCATTTATCATGGGTGAGTTCCCTAAAAGTTTTTAATTGAATGTCTGTGCTCAGTGCCTGTTTGTGTCGGTAAGTAAGGTCAGCAAGTTGATGATGCGAATCTGTTTGGCGACGATCGCCAGTGATGGAGGACGGCAAATAGCGATCCGGATTGGAATGCACTTTCGGCTGAAAATTCTCGGAGAATTCTTCGAGCCGGCTTTCTAAACCTCTTCGGATCAATCAATCCACATATCTAGAGTGTATTTATGGTATTGTTAACTTTGTTTGATTAGTTGTTTGCTTTTATTCGGTCTCTGAACTTGGTGAGTCGCTGGACCGTTGTGAATGACAAGGATAGGGATTTTAGTCAAAATTTAAATATTGGGTTTTTTACTTTTAAACCAAGACAGCTGAATAGAGGTTGAAAAACCGATTCCAACGGTACCTCAATGAAGTCTGTATGTCAATTCTGAGCGGAGATATTTACATTTCAGTGACGGAAAGTGCCCCCAAAAAATTATAATTGGAAAACACAGAAACAAGATGGCGGCGTGTTCCCAAGTGAAAACTGGACCTAAATTTATCATGTTTAAGTCAATAACTCTTAAGTTTTTTGCTGAACCCCTTAGCAACCATATGTCATTGCTTTCAGGGCAGCAAGCTCTAACTAAAGTTGTTGCCTTTTTAAAAATATGTTGTGATGCCACCCCTAAATAACATAAAAATGAGTCAATTTATCAGTATTCATTAAATACCTTATGAATTAATTATTATTATCCAGTAAGTCTTGCAAGACGTATACTGTAATATATATATATATATATACTTTTGTATCTATTCTTCCTGTTATGATGCATCTTTTTCTATTTGTTGAAAAATGCTTTTTCTCGCACTCTCACTTGTGTGAGTGTGTGCGTGCGCGCGTGTGCATGCATCTGACCGAAATTTGCTTTATCCCACTGTTTAAAAAATGTTCAATAGCGAGTGGATTGACTTCATTGCATCGTTACTGGTTTTATATGGCTTTGTCTTTCTCCACATAACCAAACAGCTAGCGCATGCCGAGAGCTTAGCACGAAGCCTGAATACCGTAGCTCCAGCAACAGCCCTCAGAGGTCTCCGCTAACCAAAAAATGCATTTTTGAGTCGAACAACGCAGTTGTAAATTAACGTACCATAATCTTCTGAGCGCGAGGTTAACGGCTTGACCACTTTGCTACGAAGACCCCTATATTCCTATATTGTTTTAGTTTTATAACCAGGTGAAAATGAGCGCCCCTCTTACTGATTTAACATAATCCCTTTTTTAATCTTTGCGAGTTATTCTTTCATTTTATTAATGATGAGACATTTCACCACAGTGTTCCCCTCTTCTTCTTAACTAGTCACAGCTCGATATTTTATTTACTTGTTAAAAAATTTAAGGTAACCGCTCATGCCCGATTTCTGACTCTGTGCTATGTTTTTCATGGAGTAAAATTATTAAATAAGCTCCCTTTGTGATTCGCTTTGGATTTATGTTGTGTTTTCATGGAGCAGCATTTCATAAGGTAAGAGGAAAAATTACATTATATTTTATTAACGTATCTATGTCCTACGTGAACTGTGATTAAATATTATTAATCATAAATTGTAAGTAAGTGAATTTATTCAGTTGAAAATATTATAATATATTATTATTAATTTTATTAACTTTCTAAATCTAAATCATCATCTATAAGTCAATACTACAATTTTAAAACAGTATCAGTCATAAATAATAACTGTTATTTATACTATTTAAGACAATAAATATGCACCACAAAATCATAGTCATAGTGCAGAAATGTGTGGCAGACATTTTTTAAAATGTCAGTCTGGGTGCGGGGAGTGGGGGTAAACAGGTAAAAAGGCTTCAAACAGGAAATGTTATTCATGCCTAATGATAAGTTATGGCTTAAAAAATGCTACAATGGCAAAAGATTAAAAAAATGATTAAATAACTACCATATATTCATTTAAAAGTATATTATAAAATGTTTAAACCACTGTCTGCGTCCAAAATGTAAGTCTGCTTGCGGGGAGTGGGGGTCAACAGGTAAAAAGGCTTTAAACAAAAAATGTTGTTCATGCCCAATGATAGGTTATGGCTTAAAAAATGCTATAATGGCTAAAGATTCGAAAAATGATTAAATAACTACTATATATTCATTTGAAACTATTATTATAAAATGTTTAAACCACTGTCTATGTCCATTTTTAACGCAAAATACTCTAGAAAATAGTCTATGTTAAAAACGTGCTAAAACATTATTTTCAGGTATCTAAAATTATTAAAACTCATGTGAAATTGAAGTTAAATAAAGGTAAATTATAAATACAAATAAAACTTGCATTATTTTTGAACTGTTTCTATAAATAACTAGATTAATTAATCTGAAATAAACAGTTCGTTTAGGCCACGTGGTAGCCATTTTGGAAAATCGCCGATTTAGCTTTCAAGAAACCACCGGGAAGAAATTTAAACTGTAAATTTTGTGATACACAGATTCCAGCAAAACTGCACATCTTTATGTAAAAATGGACACAGAATCCAAAAATGACAATTAAAAGTATATATGTTCACTTTAAAAAGGAGATATTAAAGAAATTTAGTTACTGCATGACAAATAGTGAAATTTATTACGCTCAGTAAAGATCGCTACATAATTTAGGCGTCGGTCGATAGAGTGGCCTCTTCTGAATGACCAAGAGCGCATGTCATCACTTCTGAACTGCTAGAATCGCAATCAAAAAAATTAATTTATAATTCGTTATGAAACAAAACATTTTCACGGGTCCGCGGATCCCTCTGCGCAACCAAACTGCACAACTTTCGTTTTGGCTTTGTTTACATTGGAGATTGTTATCGCTACAAGGAGCTTCGGGTCAGGCATGACGTCATATCCGCTGTTGCTAGGAGCTGTCGTAACCACAACAAGCTTAGGCTGTTGTACTGCTTTCGGAGCATATTTCCTTCGATCTTAGTTTTGTCTTCATCTCCTATACCTTATCTTTCCAATTAGTGAAAAGGGTATATTTAGAGAGATAGGAAATGATAGAGTTCTGTCTGGCTTTCGCTACAGTATTGAGTTCAGAAACTATTCGAGTAAAAGGGAACGTATGTACGACTCTAATGCTCACTCTGGGAAACTGCATAGATTCCAAGATGTAGGTAGTCGACCTTGATGGTTTGGACTAACCTCAAGTATATCTGAGCATCGGGAGGTGGTAAGGACATTGATTAACTAGGTGCGTTGGGTACGGTTCGCTCATGGGTGTTGCCTTGTGTTTTTCAGGATTTTTGAAGATCCAACAAGCGTCCGTGGTCTAACTGAGTGCTTCCACCTACCAACACCCGAGAAGCAACTGACGTGTGGTGAATTGCTGTTGCTGAATGTGTAGACGGTACTAGAGTCGACATCTTCCGATCTCTAGGGAGTTGATTGTCCTTGATCAATTCCAGAAGCTGCGTCATTCTTGTGAAGACGTTCTGTGAAGTGAGGCGGTGTGGAATTCCATTCCGGCATCCTGAGGAGCTGCGAGATCTAATCAGATAAGTCAGGGTAACATTCTGAAGCAGCTTGATTCCAAATGGGCCTTTATAATCTGTCCCATACCTCCGCAGGAATGATTCCGGAATTGGATACAATCCTATAAAGAGATTTTTCTTTCTTTGATTCTCCTAAGAATTGAATATTCATTCCAGTTCTTAGAACAACTTTTATCTTTCTTGTTATGAAGTAATTAATACATGTAAATTATAGTTCACAAGACTTGCTGTTCTTAGCTAAGTTGCTATGGTGAATTAATTGTCGTAGTTGAAAAGTATTCCCGTCTTGTCACATTCACTGTTGTCTTTATATTCGACTGTGTTTACGTTGTTTACCAGTCTGGGGGCAAAATAGTGATGAGGACGTCTGGCCGAGAGGTACCCAAGTGTTCATAATAACCCTGTGGAGTCAGAGCTCGAGTCACCTCATCCCTGAGACAGGTTGAATAGAAAGTTTGAACCAAGGGTTAGGCCTCTAGACGAACGAGAGCCACTATTCAAAACACTCCTGTCTCAGAGCACCTGAGGGATTTGTGTAAATATTTCGTAAGTAAAGGTGCGCGACAAAACTGTCATACGACAATGTGGTCAACGTAAAACCGGCGGCATTGACTTCACATGACATTAACTGGTACCAATTAAAGGCTATGTCGACTGGGAGTCATCTGAAAAAAAAAAGGAAAAAAAATTCGGCTTCGCCAAGACCTAAACTCACGACATTCAGATCTACAGGCGAGTCTATCTGCTACACCACAGAGCTCTCGACGGTAAGCAATGCTGCCACAATTTCAGACACGTTGTGGTAAGTAACCCCCCCCCCCTCCCCCACCCACCCCGCCCCCACATGCTTAATGTTGACGCCGCTGATTTTTCATTGATCTAGAAGTTGTTTTTCCCTGGCCATGGTTTGTGTGTCTCCTCAATAGTGGCGCCGTTTGCCGTAAGGTCGTAGCTTCCATTCACTGATTGCGTCGTTTGGGTGATGACAGAGAGGCGGGGTCTGGTGGCGTCGATGTCAACAACTTCCAAACACTCCCTCACCCAACTCTACATTTGTGATAGGGCTCCTTATTGGTGGTGGTGTTGGAGGGGGGGGGGGAGGGTAGTCGGTGTTGATTTCACACCCTAAAACCTCCATACTATTGAACTTTCTCTGAAATCCCCTACAAAAAAAAATCCCTTACAAAAAAAAAAAAAAAAGATGGGATGAAACGAAAGAAAAGAACTCAAAAGGGATCTTTTCTCACAACTTTCTACGCCCGTCTCTCTACCGTAGTTGGCTAAACCGGATTGCGCGGTGACCGGGTGACGAACTCCTTGTGGTCCGGGTTCACTCCCGGGGGTGGGCAGAAAAGCTACATTTCTTCCAGATTTACGGTATTTACAATGGAATCAAGGCCGAAAGGTTGCGATATCCATAATACCGAGCCTAAGGGTTAACAACTCATGGCTTCTGGATACTAAACAAACAACAAACACAACTTTCTACCTACTAACTATCTACCTGTATTTCAGCCTGCTATTATGTATACGTATATTCTGTCTAACTATCTCCCATCCCTAAGTATCTATTCTTCTTTTGTGTTTTCTTCTTTTTCTTTTCTTCTTCTTCTTCTTCTTCTTATTCTTCTTCCTAGAGTTCACCGGCTGTAAAGTGCTTGTTCGCCAATATCTGGACTTTGGTCCTGTTCCAGAACTTGAGTTTTGCGTACACATTCCTTGTAAAGACCTGATGTGTTTGTATGCAGACTGCTGGTTCCTCGCCTTTCAAGGAGATGCATTCCGACTTCCAAGGAAACTCCCCGGCTAGTCACATTGTACGACATGCTTGTTAGGGAGACAGTGGGTCTCTTCCCCCTCCCCCTCCCCTATTGAAAAAATGGGCTACGGAACCCACATAGGGAGCCCTAGACTTGTGTGTCGATACCTGCCAGAGATAATTCAAAGAGGAAGGTAACTGCTCACCTCACCTCTGACCTCACAAAATACCCACGCCTCTCCAATCACCCCCACACAGTGCAGGGCGATACAGTAAACTGTATTACGTTTACTATGTCGTCACGCACACACGCGCACAATCACACGCGCACTCTTACACACACAATCGCACAAGCGCCCATGCACACATACACCCACACACGCGCGCACACACTCTTTCTCTCTCTCTCTCTCTCTCTCTCTCTCTCTCTCTCTCTCTCTCTCTCACACATAGGCAAGCACACACCACAAACACATCCAATATACACACTGGCAAATACGCGCGCGTGCACGCACACACGCACGCAAACAAACTTTCACGCACATACAGTTACCGTTACGCCATTGAATCTGTCGATCGTAACCGACCTTGACAGTGAAGTAAAAAAATAAGCTATTTGTGGCCGGGGAGCAACAATGACTCACCAATCACCAATCTCAAAATAACCAGGTTAACATATGCACACCCGAGGAAATCCCAAGGTTCACGGTGACATATAGTACCACGTGACCTCATTGTTTACGTGGTTTCCACTCCCTGGAGTGTAGAGAAAAATGAAGGAGGAGGCCGAGAACAAAAGGGGCGGGGAAGGGAAACACGTAAGGGGGATGCGCCTTTAGGAGAGACACAGTAAAGTGATGGCACCGGCACTTAAAGTACCCTGCTGCTCCTTCACCGCAAACATTTTTTTTGGTTTAAAATGTGGGTTGGGGGAGGGGGCAAGGGGCGGGGGTAAGAGATATGCCGCCCCCTCCCACATGCACACACCCACACACACGTTCAATGTATAGAAGTTTTATTTTTCCACATATGTTCATATTATTTTGGACTCTATCAGTTGAAAGTTTAAAAAAAAAAACATATAAAAGTATATATATATATATAAAACTGTTTAGACCAACCACCCACACGGGAGCTGTAGTCCTGGAGGACAGGGAGAGGAGGAGAAGAAGAAGAAGAAGAAGAAGAAGAAGAAGAAGAAGAAGAAGAAGAAGAAGAAGAAGAAGAAAACTCAGGAAACAAATAGTTAGGTAACATTGAATTATTCTCATTGAATTACAACAGTCGAGGGAGTGCGAGGGGGTGTGGTGTGTGAGAGAGAGAGAGAGAGAGAGAGAGAGAGAGAGAGTCCGTGTGTATATTAAAGTGTCAGTGTGTGTGTTTCAGCGTGCGCGTATGCGTGATATACTTGTGTGGTGAGTGCGCGGGAGTGTTTATTTTGGTGTGTGTGCGCGCGCTAGTGTCAAAGTGCGAGTGTGCGTGATATGCATGTGCGCACATATTGTGAGTGCGTGAGATGGGGTTTTTTTTTAACTGCTTGTGAGTGTGTATTAAATTTTTCTCTACGCCACTGCTCGAACCTTGAACTCAGGAGGTCAAGGACTTTGGTATATACTGACAAAATCGAGGTCACTGCCAACATTCCCGCCAACGTACGAGGGGGGAGGGGGAGGGGGAGGGGAATAGGTGAAACCGGGACAACACTTAGGAGCTCTAGTCTGGAAATAAAGTGCGAATGAAACTGACTTTGCTATCTATAGTGGACCAGGGGTTCTCATATTTATTTTCTTTATCTAGTCCCTTGTCACCTAGAAATGTGAATATTTGATTTGATTGATTTGATTCAAAAACCGACATCACAGCACTCGGGGCTCCCATGAGCGCTCCGTCCCCATCTTCAGCAGTCAGAGAATAGTTCCAATACTAATGGTGCCAGTAGCATTCTGATTAAACGTATATGGTGTTAGAACAACCCCCGCTTAGTACTATTCAGCTTTTTCACCCTATCTCGTCGGGTACGATATTTTCTTAGGGAATTCTCCTGAATTTGTCGACTTTTACGACATGCTAATTAAGGAACCAGTGAACCTAGGAGCAGTTAAAACCAAGCCGTCATGAATGCTCTGTCTTGCCCGAAACTCTATATGGAAAGCTAATTCCGCCGAGTTGTTTCCCGAGCGAGAGGAGGGGAATGGTTGATGGTACATGCTGACAGCTAGTAGGAGAGAACTGGTTGGCAGAACTAGTCCAATGGTGGAGAATTACCCTGAAAAGGGCATGACTGTCACCTTACCAAAGGTACTGTCAGTATCCGAAACCTAACCCACCCCGACCCTTCACCCCACCCTCCCGACATTCAGCTCTATATATCTTAGGCAGTCAGCTGCTCTAGGCCATTTACAAGTTTTACTGTCTCGGTACCAACAAGCGCATCACGCGTTGATTATAACTAATTTAGCTGTCAGTTAAATAAACGGAGGTCTTGGCTAAGTGGTCGGCTCTGTGGCTAAGTCGATGTGAACGCTTCGTAATGCCGGGATGCCGGGTTCGATCCCAGCTGCAGGCCATGCGCTTTGCGTTGGTTTTGACAGTGGTATCAAGAAAGCCGACCGTCCAGAGGCAATGACAAACTACTGGACGTAAATTTGCCTAGAAAAACCACACAACAGCCAGGAGCTGTTGGGGTTGGTTCTGCAACGTCCGGTAAAGGATACGCAACTAATCTTGGCTAAGTAGCTCGGGCGGGAAAAGTACACTGATAATCAGTATTTCTGTTCATCGTCACACGTCGACGTAGATCTACACCACTGGGTGGTGAATTGATACATGACAACGCAGATATGGTGAAGACCCTTTGGGAACAAGCGACAGAATCTGTAGAAAAACAAGACTATTATGTCCTAAAGAGAATGAGGCACCTGGGTGTAACCACAGGGTCTGGTCAGCTCACTACACTCACAGGAAAGTCAAGACGGACATATAACCAGATTGTGACATCAGCACTGAAACTCTGCGCTGGCTGCTGAAGATGAGGACGGAGCACACATGAGAATGCCCTGAGTGCTGTGATGTCAATTCTGGACTCAACTCAACATCACTCAACACCGTAGTGACGGACCATTTTTCACGCCTTCGGCCGAATAGGGCTAGACCTACATTTTATAGACCAATCGGCACGGGACAGGTCATGTGCTCAACACTCCATCGTCCGCCTTTACTTCCCCTTATTTTTACCTGGTACCTATTTTAGGCCGCGCCGATCTTGGAGACAGAGTCACTATTGACTAAATTCCGATTCCACCCGGGTTCGAACAGAATCTCCATATATGCACTGTCTAATTCACTCAAAATAACAAAGTCTATGACGTACGCCATGTCTGATTCACAAAACAAATCTGTATCTGAGTTCCTGCGATAACACTCTAGGCGGGCTTCTACCTGTAAACTGTTCTGCAATCTAGCCTTGAACTTTGAACCTGACATCACCCTTGTCAACAAACTAGATAGAATTACTGCGTCGGTGTTGTTCTCTCTCGTCCTTCTAAAGCAGTTTTCGTGTTGCTTAAACTAGGCCGGAGTTTAACAACACACACCGCAAGCAGATATTGTATCTATGTCAATGATCTGATAATTGACAACGAAACGAAATTGAAGCATTTGAAAGTCACTGAACTGCGAAGTTGACGCTGAAATGTTATTGAAAGCGCTGCTCTGGAAAGCTGTGTCGCTGGTTACAGCATTAAAAATATAGACGGGGCCGCGTTAGCGCAGTCGATGGGAGACTGGCTTCAAATCCAGCTGCAGCCCACGGCCGGTGTTCAATAGGAAATTGGTACCAGAATTAACACTCTGGAGTAAATTGAGGAACGTCACTGTAGCTAAAGAGTTTCGTGCGGACGGCAACACAGACGCAGTTTCTTATCAGTTGTCCGCACTGGTGGCAGAGCACTTGTTTATAACCGTGGTTCTCCCGACTTTACCTTTACCACATAGAACGTGTTGCGTCTATGTTGTGTTGAGTCAAGAATAGTCATCTCAGCATTCGGGACACTCACATACGCGCTTCGCCCCCATCCCCAGTAGCCAGCGCAGGTCCAATACTAACGATACCGGTCGTAATCTGGTCGTATGTCCGTCTGGCCTTTCCTCTGAGCGTATTGTGCCGGTCAGACAATCGGGTCACACCCAGGAGCATCATTCTCTCCAGTGTTGAGTCTGTACCCAGAGAAACTGAGTACGAAGACTTGTTTGAGCAATGCTGATATTAAACAGCATGAAACACCTATGGCACAGCAGCTGCATACACGTTCAGCACAAGTATTGAGTTCATGCACCTTTCCCGTGGCAGCTTATGGGTGTCAGTAATGGACTCATAATTACTAAGAACTGAACCTCCAAAATGCAACATTAAAGTAACGGGGACAAACCTCAAGCAAGCTGACATGTTCAAGTACTTTGTTGGATACCGTGATAACAGTAGATACAAGATGTATTCAAGAGGTTCAATACAGAACAGCTCAAGCAAATGCTACACTTTACAAATATAGAATATTTTATGCAATCTTTGTCAACTGAGACGATGGTGATTCTGTAAAGCTATATAAATCCTATAATGATTTACGTAAGTGAATCACGGACAGTTAGCAGATAAGTGAGAACATTTTGGAAGCTGTGGTTTTATAGACGCATGATGGGAATTCTCTGGACAGATCAAAAGACTAATGAAGACGTCTTGAACGAAACTGACTCATGAAGAGCTCTGCACCCTTGCAGTACTCATTCATTCATTCAGTAGCATGTCCCTCGCTGCCATAACAACCCTCCGGAAAACCTTCCTATCCTGAGCAAGATGTCCTGCGTCTGATACACCCATCTGGAGATCATCTGCCACATCCTGCACCCATCTTCTCCTTGGCCTTCCTCTTCCTCTCTTCCCAGGCATATACCCCTCCATTATTGTTCTCTCTAGACTTCCATGACGTTTCAAGTGACCAAAATATTTCAATTTTCTTTGTTTTATTGTCTTTACTAGCCAACCCTCTTCAATATTCAGCTCTTGAAGTATGGATGCATTTGTTCTTTTCTTTACCCAAGATATTCTTAGAACCTGTCTGTAACATTTATATTCAAATGCATTTATACGCTGTTCCGCTTGTTTAGTAAGTGTCCAGTACTAACAAACAAAAATCACCGTGAGTTTTCGCTATTAACATGATAAATTTTGTTTTAAACTTATTCCTTATAAAGCTGGTACAGCGGACCTTCTGTCATAATTTAACAGTAATCCATGTTGTTATATAGTTTTATCTGAACTGGTTCAAACCCAGTCATACTCTACTTCGTTTATGGTGGGTAGTGTTAAAAAGTAATACCAGCTTGGGAATGAAACAATGTGGTCGAATTATTTCATTTCTTTTCTCTAACAACTCTTTTCATTTCCAGAGTTTGTGTATATGACCGACCGAAATGCATTTTTTGGGTAACAATCGTTCTTTGCGTTCACTGGGTGTAAACTCCGATACTATTAACAGAACATACTAACAGGAGAAAAGGCTGCGTATGCAATGATGGCATACTGTGCTAGTGCAAACCACACTGATGTCACAGCAGAACTCACACAAAAAGGCAATGAAAGAGGTACAGTCATGTCGCAGTAACCACATAAATCAGAACTTACGATGGAAAATATTTAAATATGGAAGATATCTAACGGTTAGTGAGTTACCTGAGGGGGAAAAAACGACAATCATGAAAAAATATTGCTGGTACAACATAGGGAGTTCTCAAGAAGACTTGGATAGTAAGGCCAGTCCTTGAATGAGGCACTGCAGCATGGGCTGCCAGAGGACAAGAAATAAATGATGTACCCAGTACAGCCCTGATCACCCACACCAGTAAAATTTGACAGCAAATCACCTTGAAGAGGACTGAAGAGAAATTAGAATTTGAATTACAAGCAGGTTTCAGATGCTGTAGATGTACAAGGGATCATATTTTCAACAAGAGAATCATTCTTGAGAAATGCAGAGTACAATACAGATTTTCATACATGCTACATAGATTACAGCAAGGCTTTTCAGTGTGTTCAACATCAAAAACTGTGGTATATACTGAGATGCATAAGATTCACAACAGATTTGTAAATCTAATGCAATCTCTTTACCATCAACAAACAACAAGCAGCAGTCAGAGTAGCTGGTGAAACACTAGATTAGTTTTGTGTGCAGAAAGGAGGAAGTGCATTTGATCTCCATCATTTTAATACAAATGCTGAAAATATTATAAGAAACATAATTGGTGAAAAAGTCTGTGACACTTAAATCCAATCAAACTGGAAGAAGACCTATACCAAAACTCATGCAGACGACACAGTTCCCCTTTCCAACAGTGTTCAAGGCTTACACAAATTCTGACTGTCAATAGCAGAGTGAAGATGAGAATCTATTTCTGAATTTGGAGAGAAAAAAACCCACTAAAATAATCTCCAGAATGAATACAGCCAACCAACATCATATGAAAAATGACATTGAAAATGTCAGATTTTGAAAACTTTGGCTCAATAATGAACAACTGCAAAAAAAAAATAGGAAAAAAACTAGCAAAACAGAGGCTAAACAGCATGAAGAACCTATGGCATAGCACCTGCAAGTTCTGAGATGCATCTTTTCCATGGCAACTTATAGATGTGAGCTACACACTTAAAAAAAAAAAAAAAAATCAGAGCTTCTCAACTGAAATAAAAAGTAGCAAAAAGTAAAGGTCTCTTTTCCACGCTTTTAGGTGTATAGGGCATATAGGGCTAAACCTATATTTTATAGACCAGACGGCACTAGTCGCCTCTACTTCCCAGGACTGCACCCGGTACCCACTCAAGGCTGGGTTGACCTGGGAGTCTGAACTTAAATGCCAGACAAACTATCAGAATTCAGTGGACCAAGAAGAAGAAAATGACATCCTGCATAGCTTGAACATCAAGGAGAACTGGCTCACAAACAGCATTCTGTCCTGAAAGCTGGGGTATTGTGGACATGTGCCGCGGTGGTCTGGAGAGAACGGTGATTGAGGCTGCAGTTTCTGGGAAATAAATGTGGCTACAGGACACTGAAAATGCATGGCTATGAAAGCACATGGGGCTGGAGAACTGGCTAGAGCAAGTGACATTTTATGATGTGCCGTAAGAGAGAAACATTTTGTAAAGGACATGCTGACTGACGGATACTGTAGTTTTAAAACCAAAATATGCATTTAAAATTCTAACGTTATTTCAACATAAGCCTGTGAAAGTGGAGAAATACGACAAAAACAAAACAAAAGTTAAATGCATTTGAAAACTAATTCCTCAGGGAAATGTTGAACATAGAAAGTAATTCATTCAAGAGTGGGAAAGAAATGAGTGACATGTTTGGACAACCCCTGGTAACAATAGTTACAGGACTGTTGGACTGTACGTTACCTAGTAACATTTCAAAGTCTGAGTGCATCTACCTACGAGGCAAAGAACCAGCACCAGCAGTAAGTATTTTCTGGGAGGCATGTCAGAGCTTCAACTGGCCAGAAAAATGTGGATTTCCCTCAAGGGTGCTTCAGTTAAGTGATGATTAAGAAACGTCTAGACCAACATGGCTGGGTTCTGATGAATGGCTGTATCTGCCAGTCCAAATCAAAGTACTAGTCTAGCCATGCCTTAGCAACCAAAGCTTCCAAACAAGGCTCCAGTCAGTGTCTGCAATGCTTTCATTCAACAACAACAAAACAAAAAAATCCAACAAAGAGAACAATGAATACATATGAATTTAATGCATGAACACATGACAATGACAAGATGTGAATAACAACATGATGATGATGCTGTATAAGACAACTCGGTTAGTGGAATGCACTAAGCAAACTCTGCCACCTCAACCCTTGGCAGATCTTGAAATCAGATAAAACACCAAAGTTTCAAATATTTGATAATTTCTGAAATTCCACTAACCTTAACAAATGGTTACAATTTAAATTTCAAAATAAGTTTCCAAGCGTCATTTTCCTACATGACCACTTTACATAAATTTCAATATGAAACACCAAAAACATTAAAATATGAAATGTATTATTACAATTTTTTTTTATTTTCGGCATGCTGTTTTTTAAAAGATTCACTGATGCTGGTCAAGTGCAGCAGGTTTGAGCTGCCCCTGACCCAAGAGGTGTTAATGACAGCCATGGCTTCAAATCACCAACCAGGTGAGACCGGCGCTAAGCCAGAGTTACAGTTGATTGGCTGCCATGGCTAACTGTGTGTGCAACACTGCGGCTTGCAAGACAGGATCCATTTAATGGTCCTGATTTCTTGCGGTAAGCTGCCATCTGAACGGACTCCACGTGCCCGAAACCGCACGGTGCAGAATCGTGCCCTATCCATTCACGCCTGATGCTTCTTCTTAGTCCCGAGGTTATGAGATAATTCAGACTTTGCCGAAAAGAAAACTTTTTGCTGGGGGGAATATACTTATAAAGATCAACAACATATATACAAGACATAGGCCAGAAGATGAAATATGCAAATGTGTTACAACTACTGTTGTCGAGCCAAATATTTCCGAAGCCACTTATTGAGTGAAACTGGACCAAAGACATGTGCCAATGACCCCCCATAGGTTTCCCTTGACCACTTGCTTCACATGGGTCGAATTTACAGGCTGTAATTTCAGCCCAATGTTTTGGTTAGCTATTGAATACACTTGGGCAGATCTGTTTTGTATCACAGAATTGATGTGTTTCGACTTCTCTGACTACTGTCTCAACCCCAATTTTGCCCATATGAATCTTCATACCAAGCTGCATCACTCCCATCATAGCCCATGCCCCCGTACATGTCTGGTGCAAACCTGTTCAGGGGCCTCTGTGCTATAGGTTGAGTGCCCCAACCATCCATGCTCCGTCTCTTTAAGTTCCCGCTCTGAAAGTCTGTGCCTGCTTTCCGTTTTCCTCCTCTGGCCGTGCCTGGTGATGTCCCTGCCGACGGGCTGTTGCTACTGCTAGCCCCACGCCCCCCGCGTGAGGCCCCCTTGGCAGGTCCAAATCCTCGGCCTCTAGCGGCCGCCCCTGCTGCTGCCTGGCCTCCTGCCGCGCGGGTATGCTGGGCCCCAGTATGGCCTCTGATAGGCCGCTACCATGAAACGAGAAAGAAAACATTCTGAGACATTTTTTGTCCTAAATGAAAGCATGATCTCAAGGAAATGGTCAAAATGAGGTTTGGACCCAATATGCAAACGTTATGAAGAACAGTTATTTTTGCCTTTTTTTTTTAACCATCCAACAAACCTTTACTAATTTTTAACAGCGAAATAATCGTTTATTAACAAGTGGGACAAAATGAGAATAGAACATGTGTCCACATTATTTAAATTTACCTTGCGACAACACTGTTCTTAAAAAGAAACCAGATGCACCAACCCAAACCTCATGTGATGAAAGCAAACTGTAATATAAACAACAGTGTGCCTCCATAGAATCCAAGCAGGGCTCAGCTACCACTGATACTTAATTTATAAACAAATCAAGCTATAAATTAACATTTACTACAATTACTAGATGTCATGTTCAGATCTGTAAAATGGATATGCATGTAAAACTCCGGGGATATGCATGTAAAAC
Organism: Candidula unifasciata; assembly: GCA_905116865.2. Classification (NCBI taxonomy): domain Eukaryota; kingdom Metazoa; phylum Mollusca; class Gastropoda; order Stylommatophora; family Geomitridae; genus Candidula; species Candidula unifasciata. The sequence continues at coordinate 805,741 of CAJHNH020004323.1, forward strand.
TCCAGTTCTGGAACAAAAGTACCAGTACTTTCCGCTGGTATTTACTGCCAGTGAGCCTAAAGAAGAATGCCACAATAAATCCAGAACAAGGACTTCATCGCTAAAAATTTGGTTTCAGCGTAATATCCTACCCCAGATGATGACACAGGACAGTCCAACATTTTAGAGGGTGGTAAGGCTGGGTTTCCTGCCTTTCTGATTTTTTTAACTATCTTAAAACATCTAGAACTGGCCCTAACCCACCCATGTCCCACGACTGCATGCAGCCTACCACCCCCTGAAATATTAGACTGTCCCGTGATGTGTGGATTTCCCGTTTGGGTTTAGGATATTAAGAAAGCACGAAAACTTCAAACGACAGCTCAGACCAGGTGAATAGTTCTCTTGCTAAATAATACCAACTAAAACCAGTTTACTCTTTTGATGTCTATGTACATTATACATTCTGCTTCTTTACCTGTATGCTCTTTTAAGCTTTCTCTTCTTCGTCATTCTGAGCCCTTGAGATTCACTGCTGCGGACATCGCCTGCATCTCTGTGCCTGACCTTCTCTTTCCAGTTGGTGATTTTGAGTGTTTGTAAGTCTGCATATACATTATCTCTCCACATTTTCTCGGTATGCCTCTTCGTCTACTCTCATACAACTCTTGTATGAATACTAGTTTTTGTGCATTCTGTCATTTCATTTACTTAATATTTTATAACGTGCTTTAAGATCAATTCTGGTTAACATACTGTGTTCCTCTTAGCCTGATACATGTATCTCCGTGCTTTCTTCTTCACATGCACAGTGTAAACTCCTGCGGAAGGTTCTGGTTGTTCGTCCACCTCTCGACTTAAGTCTCATTCTAGAAGCTGAGTCTTGCATGCAAACCTGTTTTACAGATCTCGTTTACTTGTGTGCACACTTGGTTTCTTGCCTCTCAGGTAAATGCACTCAGGCTTTGAAGAAGGCCCCAATTAGTTGACTCTTTACAACATGCTTGTTGGGGAGGTAGTGTGTCTATTCTTGTTTCCCCGAAATGGGGCTCTGGAACCCACCCGGGGAAGTATCTGTATGACTTACATGTTTGCTAGCTGTTGTGAATGTTAGACCCATACAAGGAACTTTTTGCTGTTTGTAAATTTACTGAGTGTTGCATGTGTCAAATGTGAAGAGAGGCTGAAACATTTTAAGTCAGCTGAATATAGGTGGCTGGAGTTTGTTTGTGAGTGTGTCTGCAGCCTGGTTGTCTGTGGTAGAAAGATAAGCACAAAGAGGAACAAAAAATAGGAAGACAGGCAAATAGAAATAAGACAAAGTGTGGAAATGTGATTAAAAAACACACACACACACACACACAATAAAACGCATAGGACATAGAGAAAAAGACAAACAATGACAAAAGTTAAACTTGCCTCAAACAATGAATCAGGGACTAAGACAAGAGAAAGAAAAAAACGCTAAAAGTTAACATACAGAAATAAAGTCTCTGATGAAAGAAAAAGCAACATAAGCAATGACAGAGGGAAACAAAAAAGAGAGATTTAATCCTACACATTAAGTACAGCTAGTTTATCAATACAAACTTATCATACTTATGTATACATTTGAAAACTAACATCTAAAATCTAAGTGGTAGCATAGCTAGCATGCACAGATAACCCAGTCAGTATGTTTCTCTAGATCAAAATCCTGATCAATAAATCAGTTTTCCTCAACCCTGACACCACCAAGGCCCAAAAAAACAGGTGAAACTGTTTCATGGCCCACCTGTCAGCTAACCAAAACAAATCTTGGTAGCAATTTCTTTGTTAAATACAATGCTACAAAATTACAATTTTCATGTGGCATCTTTTGATTCTTATCCCTGAGGTGTTAATCCAACAAACCGTAATATCCCTAAGGAAAAAAAACTAGGTCAATCCTACAAACCGTAATATCCCTAAGGAAAAAAAACTAGGTCAATCCTACAAACCGCAATATTCTTGCGGAGAAAAACTATCTGCCCTACCCCACTACATGATTAAGCTGACATTTTTGGCGTCCCAAATGGATTTTTCCGCGGTTGACTGGTTGAAGAACACTGCACTAAATCATGAAACCCAAACTGTGGCTATATGTGCATGTAGGGGGCCCTGCTTGGTTAGGTTCTTATGTATATACTTACAGGGGGCAAAGCAGCAGCTCGGCCACGACCACCCCTCACTGGAGGCAGGGGCTGATAGGCATAATAGTCAAACTCCTCATAGCTGTAGTAATCATCATAGAAGGGCTCTGAGGAAGCAAAAGGATTTAATATATGAAAACCCAATGTCACTTTGCAAAGATTTTAGACTTACAAATAATAATCTTTCTCTTTGTGTTTACCAACTGTAAACGGCGACCCCAAAAATACGGTTGCTTGTCCACTTTTTGATTTTGGTCCTTTTCCAGAATCTAAGTTTTGCACACACATATTTTACAGATCTAGTTAATTTGTATAAAAAATTTTTCGTGTGTTTCAGGTAGATGCACTCCCACTTCGAAGACAATTTCCCTAATTAGTCAAATTATAACATGCTTGTGAAGGGGCCAGTGGGATTATCTCCCCCCCCCCCCTTCCCATAATGAAGCTCCAGAACCCACTGGGGTCTTACAAATAATCAAACACACCCTTTGACTGAGCATCCCTCCATCATTATTATGGTTTATTTAATACTGCTTCTTCTTACAGTTCACGCTTTGTGGTTTGATCATCATGTCTCCTACTGCGTCCTGCCATACACATAAACAATCTCTAATGAAGATGTTTCTCTGTAAGGTTATGTCAAAATAAACTAACATCTGCTCTCTCGCCAATGTCTCTCTGATTCAAATTGTCCTGCTGTCATGATAGACTCCAATTGTTTTCTTATTGTGACCTTCAAGTAATGTACACTTATCTCTTCTGATGTAAAGTAATCAGTTCTCTTTGTGAGTGAGTTCCTTTCAGGGTCTTAACAAAAAATTTTTTTTATTAAAACTATGGTGCTCTCAAAATTCTACACAATCACATCATCATCATGACCAGAACCACTATGCTTGGAATACCATTTTTCACCAAATCACGAAATTACCAGAATTGCAGATCAGGTTAGTGTTCTTGTCCCACCTTATTCATGAAGCTAAGCCATCCAATTATTTATCTTACTGCCTTTCTCTTGCTTTTCCCCCTCACCAATCTTGCCAGTTGTCATCAAGTTCTCACAGTCTACTTTGCATAACATGTCAGAAAAATACCAACTATGTACATCACTGCCGCTTCCACACAATTTCTATCTGCAGACTGTATCTGCTGTTTGTTGCAGGAGAAATGAAAAAATTTCCTCTTCAGTGATCAACAGAGGTCATGAGTCTATTATAGCATGGATCTTGTAACTCTTTCACTAACAATTAATGCACTATAGATTTCTGAATCACTGCATGCTAAACTATAAATTTTTGCCATCTTTTATCTCAGACAGGTGCTAGATAAACTGTATCCAGCTTAAAACTACTTGTGTCTTAAACTGTCTGTGTTGGCATCATTCAGATGTTATGTTATCACAATCGACATACATGCATATTGGGTCACATGCCTGCTCAATGCAGCACCCACTCCAAGGTATTTCTGTTTCCATGAGAGGCTGGTTAGAATGTTCCTTATCTCGGCGTTGAAGGTGGCATAGACGTGCTTTACTCCCATGTCCATAATCGTATTAGTGTTAGAGATTCGTTATTATCCACTAGCCCAGTTCATAGTGATGAAATCTGCTCTGCCATGCTTTTTCCCATATGCATTGTGTGCATTGCTTGCAAATTGGTCCACCGCTCATTAGCCTTTGTGCCACCATGACCAGGTGTTTAGATCCAGGTGTGCGAGCAATTGCCTGTTGCTATCTTCCGAAGCATGTTCAGGGAGTCTGATAGAATTATTGCGAGCATGGCTGTTAGCTCAGCTGTTTATGATAGAGGAAATCTGATACTTTACTGGGCCCGAAAAAGTTAACTGGAAAATGCACCTCTTATCAGAGAACAAAGGAGGTTTATGTATTCTAAAGCCACTGCATTTTATTTGGAAACCAAACTACTGCAATCTAATGTTTCTAGCTTGTTTAATATTTAAAAAAGAAAAAAGGCACACTGATTAGGAGAGGAGGGAAAAGTTAAGGGTGGAGAAGTGACATAATGATATAAGACAGATGTACTGACTCCTAAAAATAAGAGGAAATAAATACTAATGAAGGAAAATGAGAGAAAACAGACATTAGGAAAACAGAAGTGATAAAAGACACGACTGATTAGAGAGGAGTAGGAAGAGAAAAATGTGTGAAAGGAGATGACCGAGTGGCAGAGATTAAATGTCAGAGGTGTGGGACGGTGAAGTAAAAGAGTGAAAATCCCTGACCTTGTATGAAATGAAACAAGCAATTAAAAAAGATTTCAATAATAATAAGTTTCATACCTGGGTAGTGTTGTCGTCTTAATGGAGCCCTCACCCCGGCGATGGCTCGAACGGGCGGAGGAGCCCAGTAGTCATCATATCCATAGTAATGAGCTCTCATCATGCGGCGCTCCTGGTCACGCTTGCGCTGTTCCTTTTTCTTGTTCTCCGAAGGAGGCTTTGCAAGTGAGATGTCCACCTCCAAGCTTCCAATCTTCTGCCCGTTGAGGGCCTTCATGGCTTTCAAAGCATCGTCTCGTTCTTCAAAGTGGATGAAGCCATAATCTTTGATCTTCTTGACTCTCTCAACTTTGCCAAACTCCCCAAACTTCTCTTTCAGCATATCCTCAGTAACATCCGATGTCAGATTGCGCACATACAGCACTTTCACCTGTTAATTATATAAAACACACTTCAGGCTGGATGTATTACTATTTAAACATGTAATATAAACATATTTACAAATAATCTGACTAATTTTTACAACTGTAATCTTCTGCATCATCCATCCGATGTAAATGTGTTGTGAATGTTTACAGCATAGATGCGATATTTGCTCCTTTCAGCTGACAGATCCAACTTTTGGCATTTATTACTTGGACAGCCTTCCTGGTTAGTTGCATACACATTTGTTACCCTCATGTGTAATTCACAGATGTTGTCCCTAGAGGAATGTCCAGGGCAGCCACATGAAACTGGTCAACCCTCAAGGGAAGGCACAGCAGGGGCATTCCCCACCATAATAAGAAGCTTGCATATATACAGAGCCGATATATGGCTGGCCCGTATCCTGCACAGAAATACTTAACCTCACAGGCTGTATGTTCAGCATTCGACTCATTGCAGGGTGTGTGATATTTATGGATTCCCAAGAAGCAGTCTGCAGACCTGAGACTGATTCCCTGCACAAATAGGCATCACAATTCCTCAGCATGTTAGATCTCTTGAGTGCCCCAGGGCCCTTTTGTGCAGCATTTATAGCAAGCATGCATCAGGCATGTCTACCCTCTATGGTAATTTTACACTCTTGACAAACATGGTCATTGTTAGTGGATGTTTGAACCTTTTTTGCAATAAAGTAGGATCTTTGAGCAAGGAACATCGGCACCTTTGCTGGTATGAAGTGGGGGGGTGCAATGGTTAGACATTTGAGCCTAAGTAGCAATTCAGTATTTAGTGTAGATCTTTGGGAAAATGGAAAGGTGGAGGGGGGAGGGAGAGAGACAGAGACAGAGAGAGAGCTTAAAATGAGGACAGTTTGGACGGACAGTAGACACTGGGTAAGGAAATTGGTTTGGTAGAAGATGTAAGATGACAGGAGAGGAAAGATGAAGGAGTGTGAGATTGTGTCTTGTGAGAGGTTAAGAGTCAGACACTGGATAGATATATATATATATATCTGCGTGTGCGTGCGTGCATGAGTGAGAGAGAGAGAGAGAGAGAGAGAGAGAGAGAGAGAGAGAGAGAGAGAGAGAGAGAGAGAGAGAGAGAGAGAGAGAGAGAGAGAGAGAGAGAGAGAAAGAGAGAGATGAAGACACCTTTGTCTAGAGGAGAAAAGACAAATGTTTCTCTGAAAAGAAAATTTAAACACTATAACCTAGAGTAGAGGGAAAACAAACACCACACTAAAATAAAAAAGAGCCAGAAAGGGGAAAGACAGGGTTGAAACACCACACTGTAGAGACGATGGAAGAAAACCCTGCTCTCTCTCTCTCTCTAGGCAGGGTTGAAGCACCACACTGTAGAGACGAGGAAGAAAACTGCTCCTTCTAGACAGGACTGAAGCACCACACTTTAGAAGAGAAAAGACTACACTACACACACTAGAAAGGATTGGAGCGCCACACTTTAGAAGAGAGAAGACTGCACTACACACACTAGAAAGGATTGAAGCACCACACTTTAGAAGAGAGAACACTACACTACACACACTAGAAAGGATTGGAGCACCACACTGTAAAAGAGAGAAGACTACACTACACACACTAGAAAGGATTGAAGCACCACACTTTAGAAGAGAGAAGACTACACTACACACACTAGAAAGGATTGGAGCCCCACACTGTAAAAGAGAGAAGACTACACTACACACACTAGAAAGGATTGAAGCACCACACTTTAGAAGAGAGAAGACTACACTACACACACTAGAAAGGATTGGAGCACCACACTAGAAGAGAGAAGACTACACTACACACACTAGAAAGGATTGAAGCACCACACTTTAGAAGAGAGAAGACTGCACTACACACACTAGAAAGGATTGAAGCACCACACTTTAGAAGAGAGAAGACTACACTACACACACTAGAAAGGATTGGAGCACCACACTGTAAAAGAGAGAAGACTACACTACACACACTAGAAAGGATTGAAGCACCACACTTTAGAAGAGAGAAGACTACACTACACACACTAGAAAGGATTGGAGCACCACACTGTAAAAGAGAGAAGACTACACTACACACACTAGAAAGGATTGAAGCACCACACTTTAGAAGAGAGAAGACTACACTACACACACTAGAAAGAATTGGAGCACCACACTAGAAGAGAGAAGACTACACTATACACACTAGAAAGGATTAAAGCACCACGCTAGAAGAGAGAAGACTACACTACACACACTAGAAAGGATTGAAGCACCACACTAGAAGAGAGAAGACTACACTACACACACTAGAAAGGACTGGAGCACCACACTAGAAGAGAGAAGACTACACTATACACACTAAAAAGCACTGAAGTACCACATTGCAAAAATGGAAGGACAACACTACACACTTCAGAAAGGATTGGAGTACCACACTGCAAAACAGGGGAGACACTAGACATGACTGGAGCACCACACTGTAGATAAGAGGGAAGACAATGCATACTCTAGACATGAATGAAGTACACATTGTAAAGAAGAGGGAAGACAATGCAGAAAGAGAAGAGGGAAGGCTGACAAACAGGCATACAAGATTTGTTCTCAGGATAAGAAGCAGCAAATGGAAACAATATCATTACATTAAAAACATGGCATCTACCACACCTTTGACATGGTTTCATCATCAGGCTCTTCCATAGGGTCGGCCCAGTCCACAATGACATCACACTGCCAGAATTTGGGATGTCCAGCTTGCAACTTTCGCTTGGCATTTGAGGCCTGTTTGTGCGTCTCATATTCTAGGAAGGCAAACCCTCGGTTCTTCTGCTTGGGGTTATCAGCTGAGCCATACACGATGACATCCACCAAGCCATCTGTGTAGAATTACATTGATATTTACTTACACAACTAAAATATCAGGATGACAAATTAGTATGCAAATTACAGAAGATGCAACCCGCGATAAAGAAGATTACTGTATTACTAACAGATCCTGGTTTACACTTTTCAGTAAAATGCTGCTAAAATGTTAGCTTTGGTAAAACTAAGGCTTACGCTCTACTTAGACATAGCATTTAAATGTCCAGAGAATTTCCGACAAAAAATACAACCTCAATTTTAATTAACTCTTTTAGTACCAGAGGAAAGTTAAGTTATAGAACCTGGTATGGTAACTTTTCTTGGTACCCAAAACATTCAATGGGGTCATTTTCTTTGAACTCATCTTTCTCACGGAATCCGCAAGTTGACCAGGATATACTAATATTATAGACGAATTACAGTGTAAAACTTAACACTGACTAACTCTAACCCTCCTAAGACCCTTTAAGCCCGGCTCTCTAGCGAAGTTAGTTAAACCTGACTTTCGGGGCGGCCGGGGGACGAACTCCTTGTGGTCCGGGTTCACTCCCGGGGGTAGGCAGAAAAGCCACATTTCTCCCAGATTAACGGTACATATAATGGAATCAAGGCCGAAGGGTTGCGATATCCATAGTACCTAGCCAAAGGGTTTACAATTCATGGTTTCTGGATACGTTAAAAAAAAAAAAAATTAAAAAAAAAAAAGAACCTTATAATAATTGACTTTCTGAAGAACTAAGGATTCTCCGAGAAAAAGTGAGTTTTTAAAAAAAGTACCTTAGATGATATGATGTCTAGTGATGTGCGGTCAGAAGTACAAGGTTAAAGTAATACCATTGTGAGTTTGAGGGGATATCCCATATCTCAACAAGCTTGAGGTGCAAATGGATCACCAGTCTGGTGAGTGATGCAGCAAGGGGTGATAAGGGATCTGGTCGATACTCGACGCTCAGAGAAAGGCAAGACGATCGTATAATCAGAATTGGTATTGGAACTCTGCGCTGGCTGCTGAAGATGGGTACGGTGCACTTAGGAAATGTCATAACTGCTGTGATGTCGGCTCTTGAATCAACTCAACTCAGGGCACCTACAGGTTCTGTGACACTTCTGAAGATAACATTAAAGGCTTTTGCCACATGCCTAAACAAAATTATTTGGTACATGAGTGGTCCACTGGTTGTGTTTCGTTAATAAGAGACAAATTTTGGTTAAAATGTCTGTCAATCAAAGATCCTAATAAATGGCAACTCGGGTCAATTTTATTCTGTGCAGCAGATTCTACCAGATGACAAAGTTCAAATGTCTGCTATATGATGAGCCATACTCATCAGAACTTTATAAAAAAATGATCTAAGAGATATTGTTCTCATTGCACTGTCTATGTCAGCTCTGCATTTTGGAAACTGTGGGTTTGCAGGGAAGCCAACCGGTATGCACACAGCTGACCTGCACGGGGTATCTTGGGGCAACACCAATCATTAAAGAACAAAATGTCACAATGACACTAGTCAAGATCACTGACCAGAAAACAAATGCCTGTAGAAGGTACATGTGTCAGCTGAGAGTAGAGAGGTACAAATAATGCAGCTACATTGGAAGTGGCACAACACAACAATAAAGTCACTCTGTTACATTGTTTCTAAAGTGCACACAAATGTGAACAGAAAGTGTTACTGCAAAAACTGCTAGGAATTTTAAGGGTAAGGCAATGAACCTGGACAGACTTCTCTTACCTGTTCTTTTTCCAAATTCTTCTTTAATCTCTTCTTTAGACTTGTTCTTGGGAATGTTGCCAACAAAGAGTCTTACATTTGCAATGGAAATGTTGACCTTCAGCTGTTTCCCTGGTCTAATTTCATAATTGTGCAACTGCAACCAGAAACAGTTCAGTTACCCATAGCAATTTGGGACATGAATAATACAGGTAAAAGGTGAAGTCATATAAACATTTTTGCACTGACTTACTCACTGAGGGAGACAAATCAGAAAGGACACTTGGAAAAAATTATGGTATTGAAATCCCATATTCTTATTGTGAAGACTGTTCTTGTCACTCTCCATCACCACAGGTTGTGAATCCCATGCCACCCTAAAGACCACTCAACTAAATTTACTCAGGAGCCAGAAAATTGGAAAATGGGGATCATCACACACCAGAAGCCGCAGCCTCTATCATTATCATAATACCACTGGCAGGTGATCCGTGGGCCACTTGTAAGGTGTCTGCAGGACATTTGTTAAGTAGACCTGCTATAGCACACTATAACACTGAAAGGTATCAACTAGTTAAATACAACCCCAATTATTATTATGTGTCATATAATTTCCTGTGTGGGTTCCGGGGCACGGTTATAGAGAAAACAAGAACAGACCCACTGCCTACGCAAAAGCATTTGGGAGCTTCCTTCAAAGTAAAACCTTCAGTCTGCATATGAGCCAGATCTGTAAAACGGATGCACACGCAACACTAAGTTTCTGGGATAGGACTGCAGCCCGGAAGTGGATAAACAACCAGAACTTTCCGCCAGTTTACAGCTGGTGAATGCGAAGAAGATGAAGAAGAAGAAGTGTCATAAGATGAAAACAGGAATACATTATGACCAATGGGTGTCTAGTTGGGTCATGAATCTTAGTACATTTGTTTCTGCAGTGAGACCCTGCTATCTTTTGGGGGTGACATGTACAATTCCTGGCATGGAACTATAGCTTCTGATCCTTATATTTTTTAATGTGTCTATTTTTCTACTTCTATGAGTGTTAATCAATACATGTCTGTTTACTCTATATACTGCACAGTAAAATGTGACTATTCAGTGCTTACTTTTATGGACTCCAAAAACAAATGGGTCGAGTACATAGGTATGGGCAACATAAACATCTGAACACAACAGAAATATCTCTGTGACAAGTCAGCAGAGTTCTTCAGCATTTGGCACATATAGTTGCAGTTTACAGCTAGGCTGTGATATTTACACCTGTTGATTCAATACATCCACTTTTACCATAACCGTTAACTGGTTGCCTTTTATAAGTGAAGCAATGACAATACTGGAACAAACCTTATTGACAGCTTCTGCTGCTGCTTCCTTCTCACAGAAAGTGACAAAGCCATAACCACGGTTGAGCCCAGTCATGGGATCCATCATCAGCCTCAGGTCCCAGATCTTGCCGCACTTCTCAAACAGTGGGATCAACTCATCCTCAAACACATCCTTGGGGATTTTCCCAACGAATATCTACAGAAAGGAGATGTTCATGTCATGTTATTGTATATCTTAGAGACTGATGTTCACATCACAATATTTTCTTTAATATATCAGATTGAGATTTAATGTGCAATCTTATTTATTTAACATCTAATGAGGAAAAACTACTGGACGTAAATTTGCCTAGAGAAGCCACACAACAGCCAGGGGCTGTTGGGGTTGGTTCTGCAACGTCCTGTAAAGGATACGCAACAACCTAATGAGGAAAACAGAATTTCAGCACATTTAAATTACTGAACAGAGAAAGATGAGATGTTCAAGCAACAATGCAATTGAATATCTAAAGACAATGTTAATGCAATAACGTTATTGAATATCTTCTTACTTTTCTTAGTGTTTACCAGCTGTAAACTATGGCAGAAAGTTCTGGATGTTCATCCATTTCTGGATGATCTCGCACTAGAAGTTTCACATGTACAGCTATTTTACAGATCTTGCTTATTTGTATGCAGACTGTTGGTTCCTTGCCTTAAGGCAGATGCACTCCCAGTTTGAAGGAAAATCCCCTAATTGGTCAATTTTAACAACATGCTTGTTAGGGAGGCAGTGGGTCTATTCTTGTCTCCCCCAGAATAGGGCCTAGAACCAGCACAGAGAACATTATGATAATAAAAGGGGCCCTTTAATTGTAGTGGCAGTTGTAATAAATATAGTACAGGAAAACCAAGTGGCCACAGCAGCTCAAGAATAGCTGACTACACAAACACTGTAGTTAGATCGGTAAAGTCAGGGCTCTTTAAAATGTGCCCAGGCTTCAACTACCTAACTTTTCTGTGCCCTTGTTTACACTGACACACAGCCAATAACAAGCTGCTGCCAAACCACAAGGGGAACTGACAATCTAAAGACAAGGCATGTTCACACAACAATGTTATTGGATATCTAGGGACAGAAATGCTCACACAATAATGCTACTGAACATACGATTTAGAAGGAAACACCTATTATTAATCAACATATATGGCATGCTAGTTATGAGGACAGTGAGTTCATATTTTATTTTTCCCTACAACGAGGCCCCAGAACTAAGACAAGGAGACTATACATTATAAAAATATTAAATTAATCAGCATGTTTTTTTCCTTCAAGATTAAACATATTTTCAAAAAAGCCACTTTACAGAGTCTCTGTCTTACCCATTAGAAAAGATCACATTACGCAGATAACAGAAGTAAGATGATGCGAAATGGAAAGTTTCCCTCCAGGAGTTCCTGTCCCTAGTCTATGTCAGCCTGCATTGTTGTGGTTTACAGCTACGGTATGATATCTGCACCTTTTGGCGCAACTCATCCAGTTTCAGCAAACCCTTAAATAGACATGTTAGTCTGGGGGGTTGTGGGGTGTCTCTCTGTTATCCCCCCTCCCTAGATAGGGGTCCTGTTGTCCACATGCGAAGTACTGGATCAAAAGTACCCTGCTCAAAACAAACAAAACACCAAAAAACATTACCTCATGGCCTGTGCCAGGTGGTGTTGGGTCACCTCCAGGGGGAGGACCGCCATACTTTCTCTGTCCTGTTGTGACATCCAGAGAGTAGCCAGTGCGGTCCAGAATTTCCTGAATACAAGAAACTAAATGTTTAATTATAACTAGTTTACTTGACACTACCTGTATTAGCAACAATTTATAAATTCTTAACAAAACAAACAAAAAAATCATTTCTTCTGTCAGGAAAACATATCAGGAGGCCAGTAGCCTTGGTGAAAGCTATCACACAGTCCACATCTTCCTGTGTACCATACAGCTTTGTATTAAGATTGAAACAACAAGAATGCTTCTGTTAGCAGAATACTACTACTTCGTATTCACTGACTGTAAACTCTGGTGGAAAGTTCTGGGTGTTCATCTGCCTCTGGACTTCAGCCTTGTTCCAGAACCCGAGAGTTGTGTATCCATTCATTTCATACATCTGGCTTATTTTTATGGAGATTATTGGTCCCATCAAAGCAGGGCTATTCAACTTTGTTTATTAAAAAAGGGCATCATCACGGACCAGAGGCATAGAAAGATCATGAACTCTACCAGACCGCTGGCCCAATTCTTCTGGAATTTCTTAACCTGACGCTATACCGCTAGCCCTAATTTTCAGCTATTTGCGTAGTGTGTGAAAAAGATGCGCCACAGACTAAAAATAACTAGCCAATCTTAATCAGACCTCGTGAATAGTCTTCTTAGATGTCTGCCCGCATGTGCTTGGATAAAATTTGTTTTACGTGAAAAAATTCTAAAATTTCAAAATAAAACGAGCGGCTGAAGAACCAAACACTTCGACTGGAAAGTAAAGTAGGTCTAGGTTTTTCACAGTCCAACAGGTGATCAATACTTTGCTTTATTTAGACTCTGCGGAGTCATAATTTCATGAAGAATATGTTCACAGTTGAAGTGACACATTCAGCTCAAATAATGAGGAGAATCTTGAAAAATATAAATCTAAAAATAGATCGGTAGTAAGATAAGGGGACGTGTCCCTCAAACAGCAACATCTGGTGCTCACTTTGTGAAACGATCCTCCCGAGAGGATTGGCACACAACAGTGGAACAATGGCGCTAGATAAAAAACAAGTCTATTTTCTACAATGTCTCCAAGTTTCATCTTATTCTAGCCACTTGTTTGCATGTAACAAATATTTTCTTATATCATGTTGGGTTTTTTTTTGGCGTTAATGCCCAGGAGCTCAGGTACAGGGGACAGTTAGGTTCAGGGCCTCAGGTCTGGTAGGATTAACATAATTCAGCTGTCAAAGATCTGCTTCCCCTGGCCAAATGTGGCCCAGGTACTAAACCTAATTCCTGGCATATCATAGATCTCATTTTATATTCACTGTTTAATTAAAATAAATGAAGTGATAGAATGCATTCTTGTCGTACTACCCTCTTTACGCGCTGAAATGTTCCTAAATGGTTGCTGTTTGCCGCCAAGACATGTTCTTAATCATTCGTAAATCTGTTCCATCAATGTTTTAACTCTTCCTGTAGTTAATTTCTTCCTGTTTTACACAATCAATGTTTTGGTAGTCAATGAAGCATAAGATATTTTTTTTAAATACCGTTAATAATCTTTTTTTTTTTTAAAATTCTCAAACACAGATTCAACATACAACAGACAGGCACCACAAGATCGTGAACATGTGTCTCAGACATGCTCTCTGCACGCAGAAGAGAGATCCTAAGTCCTGCCAGTTGCCATTCCAGTGGAAACCACGCTGTATGGGCTACTGGAGAAGACTACCACAACATTCATAGAAGCATGGGGCTTTATCATAAAAACCACTGGCATGGAGAAGGAAGACATAAGAAGGGAGCTAAAATAGAGAATTGAACAAATCCCAATTAATCAAGGTGAGAAAATGCTGGTTCAGGATGGATCGTACATTGACAAAACAATAGTATAAAATAATAGTATCATTATAATAAGAAATAGAGAATTTCTAACATCATATAGGAAATATACATAATGGTAGATTAATATGGGAAGGAACTTTGAAATACGTGCAGAAATTGAAGAAAATGAGAGAACTCGTGTGTGGGAGTATATGCTCCATCAGGTGACAATGCACTGCCCATGAATAGGTTATCACATAGTGAAATATACCTTCAGTTTTGCCTCATCAGGCCCCTTCACAAGAGGTGGCATATTGCCAGCCTTGAGCTTCTGCCTGTAGGTCTTCATCTGCCCACAGAGAAAGGCGCTCTTGTTGGTCACATGCTCCAAGTTGCTCTCACAAAACTGATGCAGGACCTTAATAGCATCCTCCTGGGAAAATTCTTTCAAAGCATCCATGGCACGTTCATCAAGATCTGACTGAGACAGTTTACCTGTAAGATACACACCACCTATTATTTAAAGGAGTAATATGTGCTACATCTTTCATTAAAATATTTCACGTGTGGATTCCAGGGTCCCATGGGAGAATTTGTGGTGGTGGGGGGGGGGGGGGGGGGGTGTGCATATGAAGAGGAACTCACTGCTGCCCTAACAAGCATGTTGTAAAATTGACTAATTAAAGGTGTTTTCCTTCAAATTCAGAATGCATCTGCCTGAGAGGTGAGTAACCAACCATCTGCATGCACATAAGCAATTAAAACAAACAAAATCGATGTGTCTGAAAAACTGCAGTTCTGTAACAAGCCAAAGTTCAGAAGTCTACAGTCAGTGAGAGTCAAGAAAATTAAAAATATGCAACTGGCCAGGGCATCCAATTTCCTGTGTCAGGGAGCTAAACTGAAGCATGATTAAACTAATTATCAATGTAGCATTTGAACCACAAATGAATCATCTTTTTCAATAATGAATCTATTCAAACTTATCTAGAAAATGTTATAATAGAATAACCAAATACTAAGCACGGTTTTTTTAATAGCTGGATAGATTCCTGGACACGATATAGACATAGTGGAGAACAGATTCTGGTGCTGAGACAAACCTCTGAAGAGGATAACTAGAACAGTTACGCTGATATAGACGAAAACTCTTAATAGCTTTTTGTGTGTGGCATGTTTGTTAAGGAACTGGGCCTGTTTCCTTATCCCCAAAATAGGACCCTGAAATCCACTCAAAAGCATGAAAAGGAAAAAATTTCTAACAAAATCATATATTCATTCATAGTATGTTGCCACACACACAAATATAAATCCTATATATATACACATAAACACACACATATAAAGACCAAAAGGTTAAAGTTAGTTGCTTATCCTTTACAGGATATTGCAAAACCAACCCCAGCATTTTTTTGGCTGTGATTTTTCTAGGTACATTTATGTCCAGTAGTTTTCCATTGCTTTTGGACAGTCGGCTTCTGGATATCTCTGTCGAAACCAACGAAAGGCTCAAGGCACACAGCTGGGATCGAACCTGGCAGCACAGCATTATGAAGCTCATTGGCAACGCCCAAGTCACAGATGCCAACTGTCATTATGACTAAAGCAAGAAAAATTACTGTCAGCTGTAAGTTAATGCAAGAAAAGATGTCACCAATAAACTGTTACATGCTGTAGGACACCCAGAATATGAAAAACAATGATTATCATCACACGATGCCATGACATTTCATGACGGCAGGTGACAACTTAATGTCACCACACCATACGCCTACTGGATACTTTGAGCCTGGAGACAGTGAGATGGCTGCTGCATAGAAGGACAGAGCACGAATGGGTTGGATTATGTTCTAGGAGAGGGCTATTCAATTAAGTTCATCCAGGGGCCAAAGTGTTGAAAAATGAGGACTGTCACAAACCATAGAAATACCATAATTAATAGGATACAATTGGCCTTCAGGCCACCTGCAGGGATTTGAGCCGTGGGTTGTCAGCTGAACAGTCCTGTTCTAGAAAGTGACAAGTACCATGTATTCTTCTTCTGCAGCTGTTAATCGTTATCCCCTAATGAAGCCGAGCACAGACACTCGACCAACTCACACCAAGTCATTCATGCTTATGACGTGGCTCGCCCCAGTAACAAATGTAACTAAAACCTGTACCTGTTTTGTAGATGTTAAGTAGTTCTTTGGCAACTGGCTTGCTAATTCCATGTTTAAGAAGGACCTGAGCTTCAGTTTCTTCTTCTGCAGTCAAAATGTCTTCTTTCATATCGACATCTCCACCATTATGACTCATCTGAAAATATTCCAGCAATTTTTGTTTACTTAAAACACTAACCAAGCAGATGTCGAATGTCACATTAACCGATATGTGCTGGAATTTACAAATAAACTGTCATTACTGTCAAGTGTCATCTACATTTGTTTTGTATTGTTTGGTTGGCTGTCAGGTGGGTTGTACAAGTTTCCACTGTTTTTGGTGGACTACGGAAACAAAAATGAGGAACAGACACTCATCACTGATCTACACCTCACCACCAAATTCAAATAGCTTTAGTTAGCCATGTGATTAAAATTAGTTCAATTACACCCAAACTCCAAATTTACCACACCACATGCTTTTTTGTTTGTTTTGTTTGCATAATGTGAGATTGTTTTCAATTGTTATACCTTGTTAGTTCATTAAGTGTGCGGTGAATAACATGAAAGATATATGACGGCATCTGTACAAAGTCAGTGGTGAAGACGAAGTCCTGACAACTGAAGTTTTAGTTAGCATAGCTAACTTTAGTTACGAGAGATGGAGATTAAAAACATCCATCTGAACCTCGCTTGTAGTTCTAGGCAAGCCACAGGGTGAATATAATTGTCATTTGTCTTATAGTGTATCAGTTAACTTTCCGAAAATATGTAGCCAAAACCATGTTTTCTTTCTCGTCGTTCTAATGAGGCAACGCCTGCCTGCTTTGTTTACCTGAACTTGACAACAGGTATGATTTTGATTTATTGTGTTAAGTTTTTGCCACATATTTTCCTTTTCCTTTCTTGGGATAATGGTCTATGGCAGCTTTACGAAATCACTTATAACACGTTTATAAGTTTGGTATCACTTACATTAAATATGATAAAATAATACCTCAAAACTAGGCCCTGTTATAACTTATTGTACTGACCAACGCCGGTTTCAAACATGGCCGCACTACAGAGCGATGAGAATCAGGCGCAGTCGCCTTCTGAAAAATCTAAATTAACTCAATTTATGCACATCGATAATGAAATTCACAAACCTAAATGTTGTAAACACTAATATTGTATACAATGCATACCTTTAAATAAAATACTACTACTTGATTTTAGAATTTAAAGGGTCCAAATTCTCTTCTCTATAAAATTGTCTTTCTGACTGAAAATTTTTTGTAGAAGAGGCCACGTGATAACTGGGGACGTCGATCAACATTACACGGTCACGCAAGGAACCGCAAATTCACGATATTTTCCGCAAACGGTAACCATGCATTGACAGGAATGTGCCCTTTATGGACAGGAGAGATGTCATTAATGCCATACGAGGGACTAAAAGCTGTGTTACTTTCAGTTTCGTTGGAAATGATTTTTCACTCAATAGACTGTACCAAATGGAGACAGGAAAACCACCTTTACATCAGCCAGAACAGAATGGGAGTTGTTGGCCTAAAAACACTTGGAGACAAACTCGGGAGGAGATCGGGGCACTTGTGATCATGTCCGACGTGTGATGAATATGATCTTTAATTAAATCTATGGTGACTTAAGGCTAATATATTCCATTGACATTGTCAGTATGTCCCTTATCACGTGCTGAAGGCGTCCGTGTCGCACCAAATATCTCTGGTTTTCGAATTATGGATAAATTACTCTGCTGTGGTGTCATTATCAAGCATCACTTTTCTTGGCAGGCACGCAGCCAAGAAGTTCACATTGCAGGGGCCCCATGTGGGTTCAAAAAAGTGAGATCTCTAAAACGAATGTGAATGCAACACTCAGGTTCTAGAACAAGTCTAAAGTCTAGAGGTTGTTGAACAACTAGAACTTTCCGCCGGAGTTTAAAGCCGGTGAACGCGAAGAAGAAAACATTGGAGGGGCCTCATTACCCCAGCAGCTGCATTCCCCAAAAAAAAAGGTTATGAGACCTGTTAGTGGTTGCTGTCCACATAATCCCCCCCCCCCCCCCCCCAAAAAAAAAAAAAAGAAGAGGCTACAAAAGACTTCCCGTGTTGCGCACCTGTTTTTATTTCAAATATATCTGTTAACTTTCCCTCTTGAAGAACTCGGCATTTCATGTCTTTGTTTGCTGAGAGGAGTGGGTGAAAGTGTCCGATCATGTTTCAGACTTGTGTGGGGTTCTAATCACTTTGGGACATAGGTGCAGGGACTGGCCAGCTGGTGCTGCAGAATTAGAAGTTCAACAAATGATTCATGACAATTCCCGCCCAAGTGATGTGATTGTATATACAGATGGCTCTGTGGTGAGGGGCAGACGAAGTGCATGAGGGCTCATAGCGAAGGCGAATTGACGTCGCTTGGCGCAACAAAGCCTGGCATATGATATCATAACGTCTAGTTTGAGAATGGAGGTGGAGGCAGTCACTGCTGCCTTCCGTTGGCTTGAGAATCAGCTTTACACACATGTCGTCATTGTAACTGACTCACAGAGCATGCTGAGAAAGGTGGAGATAGGCATGCTCCGTGCAGAGTGGCAAGCATCACTTCAGAGGTCCCGGGTAGTTAGCATCCTTTGACTATTTTTTCCAGGTCACGCATGCCTGTTGGGAAATGAGCAGGCGAATAGACTAGCCGCTTCTGCAACACTTGGTGATGAACTGATATATGACAAGCAGGATGTTGTGAGGGCCCTTTGGGAGCGAGTGAACAATGTCGAGAAACAGATAAATCATTACGGCCTGAGGATAATAGGACTGCGGGGAGTTACAAGGGGATCTGGCCGAGGCTCGACACTCGGGGGAGGGGCGAGACGGATATACACTCAGACTGTAACTGGTACTATCGGTATTTTAACTCTTCGCTTGCTGCTGAAGATGGAGACGGAGCGCTTATGGGAGTGTCCCGAGTGCTGTGATGTCGATTCCTAATTCAACACTCAACATTGTTTGTTGCCTTCACTAAGATAATAACAAGTTATAATTTTCTTTGGGGTTCAATAGTTACCTTTAGTTTCCAGAGAGATTCCGTATTAATGCTGCCAAAAGCTTTTCAGTCTGTGAAATACTCAACACAAAATTTGCAATTCTAATGTCAAATCAGTTCTTTTGAATGGGGCTGAAACATGGAGAGCAGCCAAGACAATTACTATTAAACTACATACATTCAATAACTGGTGCCTGCACAGAATAGAGGGAATTAAATGGTATGATAGAATAACTTATGTAGAGCTTTGGGTGAGACATAAGCAAGCTCCAGTGTGGACCAAGAGGTGAGGAAAAGACGCTGGCGTTAGATCGGACACACATTTAGAAAACCGGAGAACAGCATAACTAGAATGTCTTTGCATCGGAACCCACAGGGGCATTTGAATAATGGGAGGTCAACAAACACATGGAGAAGATAGCTTGAGAATGAAGTTAGAAAGATAGACAGGAAATGGGTGAAAGCTCCATGCAATAGCGAAGAATAGAACGACTTGGCGTGAGTTGGTTGAGGACCTAGGCTCCTTTGGAAAGGGGGGGGGGAAGGGGTGTTAGAAAGGCAGAAGAAGAAAGAGTCCAATTTAATTCAAGGCTTTGTTCAATTAGTATTAGGGCTGTACCGAATAGTGATTTTCACTATTCGGCCGAATACGAATAGCTGGACCAACTATTCGAATAGTGAATCATCATCATCAGGTGCTTTGCCGACTGGCATGGGCGATTATTCCTCGCCACAATCTGCGATCTCCTGCAGCATGTATTACTTCGTGTGCTGACAAACCTCAATGCCATGCTACAAGACTGTTAAGAACCTTCTCTCGTTGTCTTCCTCTATCCTTCCTTCCACATATCTTTCCAGTGGTCACCTGATGTTTAATTTTCTCTCATCTTATAACATAGCCGAAAAATGATGACTGTCTCCTTCAGATGTCTATGAGTCCTTTTCAAAACCTCTTGGTTGCTTTTGTTGTTGTTGCTGTCCAAGGTATTTTAAGCATTGTTCTGTAAAACCACATCTCTGAGGCCTCAAGAAATTGTTTGGCCTGCCTACCGACTGTCCAGGACTCACAGCCAATGTTAAAACTGGATGTATGTAGCAAACAAAAATTCTTTTTCAAACCTTCAATGCCAGACATGGTCACTCACAACAAACCATAAAAGAAAATTAGTAACCACGGAAATGAGATGTCTGAGAAGGGCTGTAGGAGTGACCATAAGAGATAAGATCAGGAATGAGATCATAAGAGAACAAGTCGGCACAGAACCAATTCTGGATTACATACAAAGACAACAAGTGAAATGGTTTGCCCACTTAGAGAGAATGCCTTGTGACACCATACCATACAAAGCATACATGGAAAGAGAAGAAGGACGTAGAGCACGGGGTAGACCAAGAACAAGATGGAAGGATAACATCAGAGAAACTCTACAACACGATGTGCCTATGGTCGAGGCAGCCAGAAGAGCTAGAAACAGAATCTTATATCTCCCTTGACACCCACAGCAGTAAAAGAGGAAGTGAAGAAGAAGAAGAATGACAAAGATATATTGCATAAGATGGCCTTCATTTTATAAAATGCAGTCTGTGCCTGTCCTATGTCGGCTCTGTGGCTAAGTCGATGCGAACTCTTCGTAATGCCGGGATGCCGGGTTCGATCCCAGCTGCGGGCCATGCGCCTTGTGTTGGTTTCGACAGTGTTATCAAGATAGCCGACCGCCAAGAAAGCAATGGCAAACTACTGGACGTAGATTTGCCTAGAAAACCCACACAACAGCCCTTTGTTGGGGTTGGTTCTGCAACGTCCTGTAAAAGAAATACAGCTAACCTGCCTGTCCTATTCTGTTTCTTATTTCAATAATGCATCTTCCATCTGATGTTATCCATTTGCCCAGATACCTAAATTTCTGTACCTGTCCCAAAATAAAAACATTGACTTTTATTACACATTTAGGAATAATAATTTTATTTAATACCACCATTACTTCTGTCTTCTCACTATTCAAACGGAGGCCCATTCTTCCACTTTCGAATAGTGTATAAAATAGATCTAAAAAAAAAACACACATCCATAATTTCAAGTGCACGCTGAAATTTTACTTCACAAAATGTAGTACAGAATAGTAAACATTTAAATATATTTTATGTTGTGCATCCTTCAGTCAGTCAGTCTGTGGTAACTAATGTCTAGAAATGAAAGTATTCTTAGTTTTATAACAAGTAACTAAACTTGTAAATTGTCACTGACAGCTTAATTAATCCATGAAAGCGGCATTAGCTTTAAACAAAAGTTGTTCCATGTTGTCAGCATTAAGGCAGCTTCTTGTCTCACTGAAGGTATTTCCAGCTGTACTAAACAGACGGTCACTTGGTACGCTCGTAGGTGGTGCAGAAAGATAATGCTTGACAGTATGAACCAAGCTGGGAAATCTTGATATATTTATTTTCCACCAGTCCAAAAACGGGTGTAAGGTAACCACTATTCGTATTCGGCCGACCGCAACTATTCGGCCGAATACCGAATAGTTATTAGGTCCACTATTCGGCCCCGAAGCGAACACGAAGCGAATATTCGGTACAGCCCTAATTAGTATACATAACGTGGTTATCTGGTCAGTGCAGGATCTGTTTGGTCTAAAACCTGCCTGTTCTTTTCTTAGCGCTTTACTAATAGCATCTTTTAGTCTTTCAAAATTAATCATACTTAATATTTTTTCCAGGAACTGACAGCTACATAATTTCTTAAAAAAAAAAAAAAAACGTTATAAAATAATCTAAAGCAGTTTCGTTGATGTGTTTATTTTGGTCTTGATAGCCTCTGCTGGGATCCCATCTGGAACTGCCGCATTGTCTTCCGTCAGAAGATTGATAGATTTTCTACTTTCCTCTTTAGGTGGTATCTCAAGGTTGATGCCCAGTTTCATTTCTAAAGGCTAGATATCTTGAGGATGTATTTCAAAATATTCGACCTATCTGTCCATTTGATCTTCAATGTTGGCGAGTACCTTTCCATAGCTATTTTTGATTGGCCCAGCTGGCTGAGACTAATTACCTACTAATTTTTTTGTTTTTCTGTAAAGGTTTCTAAGGTTTCTTTTTGCTGCTGCTGTCTCCGCTTCTAGGTTATTTTTCTTTTCTTGGATCATTTTAATGGTTTTTGGTGTTATCTACCCTTTATGTTTCCGTTTGTTCTTACAAAGGACTTCTACACAAGATTCATTCCAGATTTCGTTGATGTATGTATGTATGTATGTATGTATGTATGTATGTATGTATGTATGTATGTATGTATGTATGTATGTATGTATGTATGTATGTATGTATGTATGTATGTATGTATGTATGTATGTATGTATGTATGTATGTATGTATGTATGTATGTATGTATGTATGTATGTATGTATGTATGTATGTATGTATGTATGTATGTATGTATGTATGTATGTATGTATGTATGTATGTATGTATGTATGTATGTATGTATGTATGTATGTATGTATGTATGTATGTATGTATGTATGTATGTATGTATGTATGTATGTATGTATGTATGTATGTATGTATGTATGTATGTATGTATGTATGTATGTATGTATGTATGTATGTATGTATGTATGTATGTATGTATGTATGTATGTATGTATGTATGTATGTATGTATGTATGTATGTATGTATGTATGTATGTATGTATGTATGTATGTTTGTATGTTTGTATGTATGTATGTATGTATGTATGTATGTATGTATGTATGTATGTATGTATGTATGTATGTATGTATGTATGTATGTATGTATGTATGTATGTATGTATGTATGTATGTATGTATGTATGTATGTATGTATGTATGTATGTATGTATGTGTGTGTGTGTGTATGTATGTATGTATGTATGTATGTATGTATGTATGTATGTATGTATGTATGTATGTATGTATGTATGTATGTATGTATGTATGTATGTATGTATGTATGTATGTATGTATGTATGTATGTATGTATGTATGTATGTATGTATGTATGTATGTATGTATGTATGTATGTATGTATGTGTGTGTGTGTGTGTGTGTGTGTAAGTGCTCCTTGTTCATTGATCATTATTTCCCATGTGAGTTCTGGAACCCTATTGTGGGGAAAAACAAGAACAGACCCACTGCATCTAAAACATGCATGTCGTAAGAGTCGACTAACTGGGAGCTTTCTTTGAAGTCGGCGTGCAACTGCCTGAGAGGCAAGGAACCAAAAGTCTGCATGATCAGTCGTAAAACGGATGTGCATGCAATTTTCAGGTTCTCTAACACGACTATAGGTGGACAAAAATTCTAGAACTTTCCGCCAGTTTATAGCTGGTGAACATAAAGAAGCAAAGAAGAAGAGATATCATCTCAATCGCACATCGGACACGACCATAAGTGCTCCGATCTCCTCTTGAGTCTGTCTCCGGGTGTTTTTAGGCTAAAAACTCCTATTCTGATCTGGCTGATGTAACGACGAGTGGGTGCCGCATGCGTTATACGTATATGTGTATATCTGAATGCAGCATGCTTTTATCATCCATGCTTTGCTGTATTTTTTTTTTATTAAATTCATTATTTTTGATTGTTTGGAAGGGCTGAATATAAAATGAGCCTCCGTGCCCTATTTGTGACCCTTTAAAAAACGTCTTTCACCTCTCTCTCTCTCTCTCTCTCTCTCTCTCTCTCTCTCTCTCACATTCTATCGTTGTTTTTTTTCCCCTTTCACCCTCTACATTGCTAGTTTTAGCTACGTGTATTGATTTGCCTTGCCACGTTGTCAAACGATAATTTATCATTCACATTTCACTCTTTGTAAATAATATAATTGACTACATTCAAAAGATTTACATACATTTTGACACAATTTTATTTATCTTTAATTCTGATTCCTTTTTAATTTCTAAAGCAAAATACAGATCCAAACTAAAGTAAATGCAGATGACAACATCCCAATGAAAACAATAAAACCTGGCATAGATAACAACAATGGCAGGCATGCAGTTCGAGTACGACGAAGAGGGTGGAACATTTTTCTACTTTCTGTTGTCGTTCTGGGCTTTAATACTCATCCCAGCAACATATTTCTTCTGGCCTGCCAAAGTGACTTCGGGTAATCAATCGTGAAGTGTTTACCCACATTCTCCAATTAAAATATGTTGTAACAGAAACTGACTTGTCTGCAACGTCAGCGCACCTCTGGTTTACTGACTTACTCTGCTGCCACTGCTATGGTACTCGGTTGATAGGTAGCCAGCAAAACCTTGCATGGTGGTACTTTGTGTCACTGGGTGTTTATCGCTTGCTGTGCGGTCCTGGTGGAGTTGAACTTCATTCATTCATTCAAGCCGTGCACGTGAATGCATTTTGTTTGTATAACTATACATTCATAATGGTTAGATATCCACACATGCATAGTCACTATGATAGTGCCAGGAATATCATGATAATGATAATATTGGTTGGTGGGCATGTTGGGGACAACCTAAAATGTACTGATTAAATCATATATATATATATATATATATATATATATATATATATATATATATATATATATATACATATATATATATATAGTTATGATATCTAAAAAGCAAAAACAACTGCAAGAACTGATGGACATAACTGTAACAGAAAGTCAACAAGGGTCTTAATTTGAACAGGAGAAACATGGAGTGGTAATGACTTAGACAATGTACCCCAAAATGCAGCATCAAAGTAAATGGTACAATACTCAAGCAAGTTGAAATGTTTAAGTACTTGGGTACCTTAACAACAGTAGATAGAAGATGTATTAAAGAGGGAGCCGCGTTAGCGCTGTCGATAGGAGGCTCACTTTCAAATCCAGCTGCGACTCACTGCAGCCCACGGCCGGTGTTCAAAACCCGGGCGGTTTTACTGGTGTTCACCCAGCCTCTAGGATATGGGTACCATAGTTAAAACTCTGGAGTAAATAGAGGAATATCGCTGTAGCTACTGAGTTGTGTGCAGACGGCGACACAGGCCGACATTTTTTTATCAGCTGTCTGTATCGGTGGCAGAGCACTTATGGTTTTTAACCACGTGCAATGATGCTGGTTCACATCTCCCGACTTTACCTTTACCCTTTTGTATTAAATAAGTTAAAAGAAGTTAAATGTAGAATAGCTCAAGCAAATGCAGCATTTACAAAGAATATTCTATATTGTTCTTTCTTTGTCACTTTATACAAGAAAAAAGTATTCTCAAGAGCTATGCACATCATATTCTCATATATGAAGGTAAATCATGGACAGTTGATGCTTAGTGTACAATTTTTGGAAAATGGTGATGTTGTTTTACAGATGAATGATGAAAGTACCCTGCACAGACAAAAAAAAAAAATAGTAATAAAGATGTTTGGAAGGAAACTGATTGCATTCATCAGATAGAAAGAGTCTGCTTTCTTTGGTCATATCATGAAAAGGAGGAAATTGGAGTGAATCATGTAAGTTGAAAAGTTGGAATGGAAAAGAGGCAGAAGGAGACCAAGAGAGAAGATGCGGGACACTGAAATCCTGGACTGTGGAAGATAATATTTATCAGAACTAACTGAGTGTACGTAAGACAGAAGGCTGTAGATAGACATGACTACCAGCACCATATGGCAATGACTAAAAGAAGAAGCAGTACATGAGCTTACCAAGTTGGTTTAGTGGTTACTAAATTGACCCATCATTAGTAATTGGTTGTTGCCTAGTAGAACTGGTAACAAGAACAGTAGTACTGAATATTCCTCTAGTCTCTAGCCTGTATCCTATGACAGATATTGCCTTTTGATGTGAAATGTAAGGCTTTCATATATGGATTAAGGTGGGCATTTCCCTTATCCATATGCTTCGCTGTCTAGAAAACTTATTTCCAGGACAACCCTAACGACATTCTTGTGACAATAAAGAATCTTCCTCCTTGTTTCTTTAGGCCACACACACATTCATTATCCTGTTTTGCCATTTTATGTCACATGGGGCTTGCAGTTTATTCCTCCATTCTGCTCTATCCTGTGTCATCATTTCAATATCATGGATGGAATCCAGTCTGACAGCTTTTGCCTCTCATCAGTATTTGTCTTAAGGTTTCTCTGGCATCCCCACCTCCTTAATCACTTTATTCCCCATTTTAATGCCTGTTTCCAGCAGTGAATTTTATGTGCCCATCTGTTTTACAAATCTGTTTATCTGAGCCTAGGCTGCTGGTTCCTCACCTCTCAGGCTTCAGGCAGATGTGCTCTGACTTTGGAGGAAACCCCTAAGTAGTCTTCTTCTTCGTGTTCCTGACTGTAAACTCCGGTGGAAAGTTCTGGTTGTTGGTCCGCTTCTGTAATTTAGTTTTGTTCCAGAACTTGAGTTTTGCATGTGTGTCCATTTTTCATATTTAGCTTATTTGTATGCAGACTGCAGATGCACTCCAGTTCGAAAGGATACCCCTTATTGGTCAACACTTAGGCATGCACATGGCCAGCTCCAAATATAAGGCAGTACAGCTGAAACGGGAATTCCCATTTTTGTGAGACTGGAGAGGCCAGTTGGTGGTATCAACTATTATCGAGTAGATTTATACACAAATTAAACTACAGTTTAATTAATTTGCAACATGTGTTATTGAATAAATTATTAATTTGAAGATAAATAAATGGGCTATTAGAAAATATTCATCTTAAAAATGATAATTCATTCAGTAACACATTAGTTATGATCTGTTCGTGGATATATGTAGACTGAAAGGCACATATATTGCAGTTTAGCTGTAAACCACACCTTATGTCAAACATTCTTTTAAGAATGAATACATAAGAAGAAGAATGACCTCAACATCAAAGTATTCAGTAAATGTGTTTTTATGCTACACATTCTGCAGGTGCTGAACACAAAACAAGAAAGTGCCAGTGTCCACAGTGTGTTAAGAAAAGAGAAACAGTCATAAAGGATAAAGCAACTATAAAACCTACAGTCATGTAAGTAACAGGGGGGGGGGGGGGGGGGGGGGTCACATTGTGCCTGATAAATCACACAATTGAGGTTTTTTTTTCCTAAAAAATCTCTTAACATTATTTCTGTTTTTTGTGTGTGCATAATTTTCTCTTTTTAAACTCTAAACCTTCAGTTAGCACAGTTTTTGTTAAATGACTTAAACTCTTAACCTTCCGTTAGCAGTTTTTGTTGAATGACTTAAACTCTGAACTTAGCATTGTCTTCTGTTTTTCTTTCAACATTTGTCTCTTGATATAACTTCTGCAGAAAGTTCCATGCAGAAAGTTCCGAAATGAGTTCCATACCTTGGATGTTCTGTCATTTAAGCCACTTATCTGTCTTACATTGAACGTTTGCAACAAGAACATTCTACTATGTTTCATATTAATCTGTGTAGCAAGCCATTGCACCCACTGTACTTAATTATTCATTAATATATATATATATGGCAGGTCTAACATCGACAGCTGCCAGTTCACCAATCGGTAGAACATTATTGCTAATCTGTGTTGGAGCTGATGGTCTGCCTGCCATATTTGCTGAAAATAAATCCATCTAATTTTACACATCGTTGAGGCCCTGTAAGGGTAGGATTTTGAGCTAGATAAATTGGGGCCGTTATTCGGAGTACCGATGATTTTAATAATGTCGGTTCCATATGGGTTCTGGAACCGCATATTGGAGGGGGGAGGAAAGATTAACCCCCTTACACCGTTGAAAAATAACACATGTCGTACAAGGTGACTGATTAGGGATGTTTCCTTTGAAATCAAATTGCATCACCCCCGTGTGGGTTCCGGGGCCCTATTATAGGGAAAACAAGAGATAGACCTACTGCCTACCCAAAAGCATGTCGTAAGAGTCGACTAATTGGGAGCTTCCTTCGAAGTCGGAGTGTATCTGCCTGAGAGGCAAGGAACCAGCAGTCTGCATACAAATGAGTCACATCTGTAAAACGGATGCACACGCAACACTCAGGTTCTAGAACAGGACTGCAGTCCAGCAGTGGATAAACAACCAGAACTTTCCGCCAGAGTTTACAGCTGGTGAACGCCAAGAAGAAGAAGAAGAAATTGCATCAACCTGAGAGCAACAAACCAGAAAGAAGTGGACGAACAACCAGAAGTCTCTGCTGGAGTTTACAGCCAGTGGACGCCAAGAAGAAGAAGAACTGAATGGGACCTACACTTTTGTCAGTGAAAGAATAGGTTTTTAAGAATGATCTACCTACAGCTGTATTATCATCATCATATTATTCTTTTTCATATTCACCGCTGGAAACACCAGCATTCTGGGTGTTCGTCCACCTTTGGACTTTAGTCTACTTCTAGGACCTGAGCGTTGCATGCAAATCCGTTTTACAGATCTGACTTATTTATATGCAGTTTGTTCGTTCCTTGCCTATTAGGTAGATGCATTTTGGCTTTGAAGGCAGCTCCCAATTAGTCATCACTTCCCCACAATGGGCCCCGGAACCCAAACGGGAAATCATCATAATAAAAACTGAGATACTAAAGTCTTTGTTGGCAGGGTGCATCTGCAGGAGAAATAAAACGAGCCTATAGAAAGTTGAGTTTGATCTACCATCCAGACAGAGAAACAGGAGATCCCAAGAAGTTCATGAGAATAGCTAAAGCTTATGCAGCGTAAGTCATAAAAATAGTCTGTTTCTTCTCCTCCTCCTCCTCTGCTGCTTCTGTGTCTGCATCTGCGTCTGCTTCTGCTTCTGCTTCTGCGTCTTCTTCTGCTTCTGCGTCTGCTCCTACTCCTTCATGGGCTGTAAACTCCTATCAGAAGGTTCTGGTTGTTCGTCCACTTCTGGACTCTAGTCCTATTCCAGAAAATGAGTGTTGCCTGCACATCTGTTTCACAGATCTGAGTTATTTGTATGCAGACTGTTGGCTCCTTTTCTCCCAGGCAGATGTACTCCGACTTTAAAGGAAGCTCCTAATTAGTCAACTCTTACTGCATACTTTTTTATTCTTGTTTTCCCCACAGTGGGGCCTTGGAAGCCACACAGGGAAAACAAATTTATAAGTAATCGGGTAATAGAGTTTCATGTTGAAACAATTACCCTGAAATTGCCCCATTCCTCTGCCAGCGAAAACCACACAAAAAGCCCAGCACTGACCCTTGTGAAAAAATATTTGAAACGGGCTGTGTTCTTGGCACAACCAATAACATACACACGCATTAAATGCATAAGGCAGCTTGCAGAAATGCCAACCCAAAAAATCTGCCACTAGAATTTCAGTTCCTCATTGATGGAAGCAGTTGTTGCAACAAATGAGCATCTGTACATGCAATATTACATAAGGCACCACCAGTCCTGTGACAACAGGGCACCCAGTATTTATTGAATCTACAGTTCACCACACAAACCACCTTGACCATAGTCAAAAAATCATTTAAAATGAAATTTGCTGCTTGCAGTGTGGCACCGTTCACTCAGCTTAATAGTTGGGCATTGCAGCTGTATCAAACAATATCGGCTGATGGTTACATTTGGCTACTTTAATCACTCTCCTCAATGATAGAACTTTGGGCTATCATTGCATGCTGTCCTTGTAGAGTTGCAAATTGTGTGATCAGTGTAGCTTGAACCTGTTAGCCCATTGATTTATCTCTGGTAAACAACTCTGTAGTTGCTTAAAATACATTTTTCAGGAATTGTATAGTGAACTACCTAGTCGGTGACATGTTAGATGTGTTGATCATGGCGTTCAATTCAGGGTCATCATGGTGGCATTGTTTTTGAGAATATTTGTGGGACTGCAGGAGATTTTCATGAATTTTCTTCAGAAAGTGAATATAGAGATTTTTCTGAACAGTTTGAGAACCCTGACATAATTCTTACGATTTGTTATCAAAAACATCATCAAAACTGTCGTTTTAAAGTCAGGTCTGAAGAAATAAACTGCTATGCTGAGACAAGGAATAATGCAAAACCAGACAGCTTTTTTGTCAGTTGGTGGAAACGCACAATTCTAAATAAAATGAGAGGGTTTCATGTTCTATTGCTGTATATGACTGTTGTGAAAAAGTTGTCAATTTCAAACTCCTGGAGCATACATCATTTTCTTATTTTGTCTTCTTCGTGTTCACCGTCTGTAAACTCCAGCTGAAAGTTCTGGTTGTTCATCCACCTCTGGAAACACTTGCTTCAGAACCTGAGTATTGTGTGCACATATATAATTAACAAATCTGACCTATTCAAATGCAGATGTTGGTTGCTTGCCTCTCAGATAGATGCACTCCAACTTTGAAGGCAGCCCCAAAATAGTTGACTCGTATGACAAGCTTTATTTTTGGAAGGCAGCAGGTCTGTTCTTGTTTTCTGGAAAAGTGCAAGGGTTGTTGGGTGTGGTAGTCAGTGGGTTAAGTAAGTGATGTGTTCTTGGGTATCTCAGAACAAGAAGAGATTTATCAAAATTACCCTCTTTGATTAGAGATCAGAATGTGTAATGCTTTTAAGATTTAATCTCCAGGATTTCTTTATCATCAAGACTTGTGATGATTTTTGTTTGTTTTAATTTTTAACATTAAAAACAAATATATATATATATATATTAAAAGTAAAGGACTCCGACTCTGCAAGAGCATCATTTTGCCAGTTCTTCTTTATGGAGCAGAATGCTGAAGAATGACCAAAAAGGATGCACACAAGCTGTCCACCTTCCACCACACATGTCTATGTAGAATTATCAAAATTTTCTGGCCAGATACAATCTTAAACACTAAACAACTTCAAGCCACAAACCAAGAAACTTTAGACAGTATGATTACCAAGAAAAGATGGAAATGGCTTGGCCACGTTATGAGAATGACTTCTGATATACCTGCCAAAACAGCTCTCACATGGACACCAGAAGGAAAGAGAAAACAGGGGCGCCCAAAAACAACATGGAGACGAACGATGGAAAGTGACCTGAGTGCGGCATCTTTGACATGGAAAACTGCAATGAAGATTGCACAGGACAGGAAAGCATGGAAAGTCCTCTCTGAAGCCTCATGTGCCACTAGGCATAACGAGAACTGATGATGATGAAATGTAAAGGATATTGGTGAAAGTTTCATTTTTGCAAGTTTATTTTAACCCATATCCTCCCTCACTGTTTTCACAGGCTGACAGATGAAGAGTCTAGGAAGAACTGGGAGGAGTTTGGAAATCCAGATGGCCCGGAAGGTGTGCAAGAGTAAACTTCTGCCTGCCTGCCCTGCAGTCTGTCTGTCTGTCTATCTCTGCTTGATGTTGTTATACGTCGCAGGCACAGCTAATGATCAGTTTCCGGGATATAGCGCACTCATTACTTGTTGAAGATATTGTTGTTAAGTTTCTGTCAGTGTTTTTTTGGCCTCCCTCCACCTCTTGATTTTTGCTTTCTCAAACATCTCATTTCACCCGTTGTTAGTTTCCGCTCTTGTTGTTGAGTTTCTGTGTGTCAGTGTTTTCTTGGCCTTCATATTTGCTTTCTCAAACATCTCATTTCACCCGTCATTAGTTTCCGCTCTTGTTGTTGAGTTTCTGTCAGTGTTTTCTTGGCCTTCCTATATTTGCTTTCTCAAACATCTCATTTCACCCGTCATTAGTTTCCGCTCTTGTTGTTGAGTTTCTGTCAGTGTTTTCTTGGCCTTCATATTTTTGCTTTCTCAAACATCTCATTTCACTCGTCGTTAGTTTCCGCTCTTGTTGTTGAGTTTCTGTCAGTTTTATAGGCCTTCCTATATTTGCTTTCTCAAACATTTCATTTCACCCGTCATTAGTTTCCGCTCTTGTTGTTGAGTTTCTGTGTGTCAGTGTTTTCTTGGCCTTCCTATATTTGCTTTCTCAAACATCTCATTTCACCCGTCGTTAGTTTACGCTCTTGTTGTTGAGTTTCTGTCAGTGTTTTCTTGGCCTTCCTATATTTGCTTTCTCAAACATTTCATTTCACCCGTCGTTAGTTTCCGCTCTTGTTGTTGAGTTTCTGTCAGTGTTTTCTTGGCCTTCCTATATTTGCTTTCTCAAACATCTCATTTCACCCGTCATTAGTTTCCGCTCTTGTTGTTGAGTTTCTGTGTGTCAGTGTTTTCTTGGCCTTCCTATATTTGCTTTCTCAAACATCTCATTTCATCCGTCGTTAGTTTCCGCTCTTGTTGTTGAGTTTCTGTGTGTCATTGTTTTCTTGGCCTTCCTATATTTGCTTTCTCAAACATCTCATTCCACCCGTCGTTAGTTTCCGCTCTTGTTGTTGAGTTTCTGTCAGTGTTTTCTTGGCCTTCCTATATTTGCTTTCTCAAACATCTCATTTCACCTGTCATTAGTTTCCGCTCTTGTTGTTGAGTTTCTGTCAGTGTTTTCTTGGCTTTCCTCCAAGAACCTTTCATGCCTTTGTTACAGATGGCATAAAGTGTTAGAACTATATTCTTGCAGATCAACTGGCACTCAACTGATGATGTAGTCAACATCATGCTAGCCATCTTTGTTTCCTAGGAGATTATCTATACTAATTTTATGATGGGCTGAACTGGAAAACAAGGTTAAATTTGAAACAAAACCCAAAGAACCATAGAACCGTATTCCAAATAGGCCTAAAGGCATCGTAAAAATATATATACTTTGCTTTCATTTGTTTTTGTTATTTTATATTGACGTCTGTGACTGTATGGTCATGGTACACTGTAAGGTTGTGGTACATTGTATGGTCATTGTTTGTTTTCAGCAACACGTTTTGGCATTGCCTTACCTAAGTGGATTGTGGAGAGAGAGAACTCTATGTGGGTATGTGAGCACTCAGACTTGTCTCAGTTTGTGTTTGGCTTCTGTTATTTATTATAGGAAGCAATATATTATAAATATAAGAGACAATGATGAATGTAACTGGTAATGGTAAAATAACAGGTAAACTCCCACTGGGGCTTCTAGGGCTTCATTTTGGAGGGGGCTGGGGAAGACCCACTGCTCGTCTTACAGGGAGGTCATAATAGGCAGCAAATGTCAAGCCAACCATCCATGTCTGGGTCAACAATCCATGTCAGGGCCAACCACTCATGTCAGGGTCAACCATCCATGTCAGGGTCAACCACCCATGTCAGGGTCAACCACCCATATCAGGGTCAACCATCCATGTCAGGGTCAACAATCCATGTCAGGGTCAACCATTCATGTCAGGGTCAACCATCCATGTCAGGGTCAACCACAGATGTCAGGGTCAACCATCCATGCCAGGGCCAATCATCCATGCGAGGGCCAATCATTCATGCCAGGGCCAACCATCTATGTCATTGTCAATCATCCATTTCAGGGTCAACCATCCATGTCAAGGCCAACCATCCATGTCAGGGTCAACCATTCATGTCAGGGTCAACAATCCAATTCAGGGTCAACCACTCATGTCAGGGACAACCACTCATGTCAGGACCAACCATACATGTCAGGGTCAACCATCTGTGTCAGGGTCAACCATCCATGTCAGGGTCAACCATCCATGTCAGGGCCAACCATCCATGTCAGGGTCAACCATCCATGTCAGGGTCAACCACCCATGTCAGGGTCAACCACCCATGTCAGGGTCAACCATCCATGTCAGGGTCAACAATCCATGTCAGGGTCAACCATTCATGTCAGGGTCAACCATCCATGTCAGGGTCAACCACAGATGTCAGGGTCAACCATCCATGCCAGGGCCAATCATCCATGCGAGGGCCAATCATTCATGCCAGGGCCAACCATCTATGTCATTGTCAATCATCCATTTCAGGGTCAACCATCCATGTCAAGGCCAACCATCCATGTCAGGGTCAACCATTCATGTCAGGGTCAACAATCCAATTCAGGGTCAACCACTCATGTCAGGGACAACCACTCATGTCAGGACCAACCATACATGTCAGGGTCAACCATCTGTGTCAGGGTCAACCATCCATGTCAGGGTCAACCATCCATGTCAGGGCCAACCATCCATGTCAGGGTCAACCATCCATGTCAGGGTCAACCACCCATGTCAGGGTCAACCACCCATGTCAGGGTCAACCATCCATGTCAGGGTCAACAATCCATGTCAGGGTCAACCATTCATGTCAGGGTCAATCATCCATGTCAGGGTCAACCACAGATGTCAGGGTCAACCATCCATGCCAGGGCCAATCATCCATGCGAGGGCCAATCATTCATGCCAGGGCCAACCATCTATGTCATTGTCAATCATCCATTTCAGGGTCAACCATCCATGTCAAGGCCAACCATCCATGTCAGGGTCAACCATTCATGTCAGGGTCAACAATCCAATTCAGGGTCAACCACTCATGTCAGGGACAACCACTCATGTCAGGACCAACCATACATGTCAGGGTCAACCATCTGTGTCAGGGTCAACCATCCATGTCAGGGTCAACCATCCATGTCAGGGCCAACCATCCATGTCAGGGCCAACCACCCATGTCAGGGCCAACCACCCATGTCAGGGTCAACCATCCATGTCAGGGTCAACCATCCATGTCAGGGCCAACCATTCATGTCAGGGCCAACCACCCATGTCAGGGTCAACCATCCATGTCAGGGCCAACCATTCATGTCAGGGCCAACCACCCATGTCAGGGTCAACCATCCATGTCAGGGTCAACCATCCATGCCAGGGCCAACCATCTATGTCAGGGTCAACCATCCATGTCAGGGTCAACCATCCATGTCAGGGTCAACCATCCATGTCAGGGTCAACAATCCATGCCAAGGCCAACCATCTATGTCAGGGTTAACCATCCATGTCAGGGTCAACAATCCATGCCAGGGCCAACCATCTATGTCAGGGTCAACCATCCATGTCAGGGTCAACCATCCATGTCAGGGTCAACAATCCATGCCAGGGCCAACCATCTATGTCAGGGTCAACCATCCATGCCCCCTACAAGCACAATGTAAAATTCAACTAATTAGGGTTTTTCCAGTCAAAATCAAAGTACATCTGCCTCAGAGGCGAGGAACCAACAGTCTGCATACAAATAAGCCAGATCTGTAAAATGGATGTGCACATAAACCTCAAGTTCTGGAACAAGACTAAAGTCTAAGAGTGAATGGACAACCAGAACTTTCCTGTGGAGTTTACAGCTAATGAATGTACAGAAGAAGAATGCAGAAGAAGAAGTAACAGCTAAACATTTGCTGCCAATAATGTGCAACATGTGCAGAACAGAGAGTAGTATTCTGGTGTATGGCTTCTCAATTTGAGGACATACTCTGTGGTGGTATCACCAACCTCACGTTGACCTATGCTTTCTTCAAGTGTAGTCAAATTAATGATTGTAGGTATATGAAGATTTGTTCTAGATAAATATTTCTCCAGGGCAGGTGTCATGTTTCAAAATTGGTTAGATTTCCAACAGACGATGGTCAGACAAGTTTAGAATTGTAGCTAAAACAGATGATAATCAAAGTCGATTAACACTTGAAGCTCGTGAGAGCATTAAAATGTTTTACAGATCTGGCCTATTTGTATGCAGACTGTTGGTTCCCCACCCTCAGGCAGAAGCAGTCTGACTTTGAAGGAAACATCGCTAATTAGTCACCTTATATGACATGCTGGTTGGGGGGGGGGGAGGGGGGGGGGGAGACACAGTGGGTCTGTTCTTGTTCCTAAAAATGGGGGCCCTAGAACCTACAAAAGAGATTAAAATCACACAAGTAGATGAATGAATGAATCAAGAATTGACATCACGACACTTGGGATATTCTCACTTGTGCTCCGTCTCCTTCTTCAGTAACCAAACCAACAAAGAGCTCACATGCTAATAGTACCAGTTGCAACCTGATTGAAAGTCCCCTTTAATGGTGAATATCTTCTAGAGCCTCTACACACTACTTGTTGAATTAGTTCGTCAGTGAATGGATTCCCTATCTGTTCTTTTGCACTGTCCATTTGATCCCATAGAGCCTTCACCACATCCGATTCATCATATAACACCAGTAGATTTATCTTTGTTACCTTAAAATGATGGGTGTATCAGACACCGGACATCTTGCTTGTGAGCGAGAAGTTTTCTGAAGGGTTGTTATGGAAGCAAGGTTATACAAAAGACATGCTACCGACTGACTGACTGGCTTATTTAATATTACTTTACTTTTCAGGTTTTGGCGATATATATTCTGGTGTTCATGGTAATATTGCCCATTGTGGTGGTAAGTATTTGCTCAAAATATTATTTTTTATAAACGGGTTTAACTCAACTCAAGACCAGGCAGCCCTCTGAGATTTCATCAGTTTGTGTTCGTGCATGCGCACTAGCCCCTTTGTGTTTGGGATGGTTGGCAATCTGGTGGGGGTTGGGAGAATTAAGTAGAGGAGGATGCAATTTTAATGTTGTAAGACAATGAGTGATGTAAGTTACATTGTAAGAATGACAAAGGAAGCCAGAGAGCCCATCTTTATGCTTAAGGTAGCTGTAAGAATGTAGGTATGAATAGTTTAATAATGTAACTATGAGTGGTCGCCATTGCCTCAAAACTTGTGTAGATCTATTGTCCAGGTCATTCAGATGTGTGGGAAGATACAAATACTTATATGCTACACCTATTACTGGGATATTAAAGATGGACAGAGAGAATATGTTGTGGACAAACAATAACTGCTTGGTTCATGGGGACACATTTCTGTGATGAATCTTCTTGATTATAGCTGTTGCAGTTGGACATCTAGTTTGGAGTTGGTCACAGTGACTACAGTTGAGGATAACTTCAACATATAACAAAGCAACTTGCAACAGAGGCAGTCAGCATCCTTATCCTTCAGACTCCTGCTGGAAAAAACGGAGCATTTATAAGCTTATCCTAAGTTAAATTCTGCCGATTCTTCATGAATCTGTAAAAATGGATTTGTTGAAGTCATTTTTGCTTATATGGTAAAGAAAGAAGAGATGCTAATTATTTTTCATGTCTGATGTGAACCTAGTGATGACTGTAAATCTGCAGCCATGATCTGACTACAAGAATAGCAAGTTAAAGGGGGTGTGGGCAGGCACGAGCACTATTCAGGAAGCCAAAGAAAAAGAATAAACCAGCACAGAACTGGTGTTGTCAGCTGCTATACGCTGTGGGATTTGCTGAGAAGGGGATCCAAGCACTTATGGATTGACTGGTTCAGTATGCATTGAGGATGATCTGTTGACAGACTGACTGATGTGATCTTGTCATGTTGTATTGTATTCCGTGGTCACAGGGCATCTGGTGGTATCGTTCCATCAAGTTCAGCGGAGATCAGGTGTTGCTGGATACCACAAAGCTCTACTATTATTTCATCAACAAAACACCAAACATGATCTTAAAAAGTAAGCCATTTTCGATTTTCTGATATTTGTGTGTCACTCATGTGTTACTGGGCCCATCATCCACAGGTAGCAGGTCCGTTGCAGAACATTACTCATACAGATGACACTCTGTCCCTTGCCCTGTCTTTCATGCCAAAGGTCGTCCTTGACATTCCATCTCCAGCATCATGCTGGTCGACCCCTAAGAAACATATTTTCCCTGACTGTTCTCTCCTAGCCATTCATTGTCATGTAGCAGGTCCTTTGCAGTATGTTGCTCTCATCACGGTCTGCCTGAAAGAAACTCGGTCTCTCGCTAGCTATCCCGCCTCATGTACTTTCATACTCAAGGAGTCATTTATATCCTGTGCCCATCTTCGTATTGGTCGACCCCTGCCCCTCCTTCCTGGTACCATGCCTTCTGCTATTATTTTTTCCAATCCGTCGTGGACAAAATATTTCAGTTTCTGAGAAATGATACTGACTCTTAGCCAGATTACATGTGACCCTTGAACTTCTGTTAATGAGAAGGGTAAGAGGTACAGCGTAACTCGAGATGGTAATGTACCGTGTTTTTCTATATTGATTTGATTTGATTTGATTCAAGAACCAACATCACAGCAGTTGGGTCATTCCCATAAGTGCTCCGTCTCCATCTTCAGCAGCCAGTGAAGAGTTTCGATACTAATAGTGCCAGTAGCATTCTGATTGAACGTCCGTCTTGCCTTTCCTCTGAGCCTCGAGCATCTGCCAGAAGCTCTCGTCACTTCCCCCTGCATCAGTCTCACCAGACTGTAGTGATCCATCTGCTCCTCCAAACTGTACACGCTCTCCCACGCCTGTTCATTTCCTAACACACCGGCGCACCCTGGTGAAAAACTCTAGACAATGCTTCTCACCTTTGACCTCCGCAGCGAGGCATGCCTGTCCTGATCTTCCTCAGTATGCTTTCTGAGTAAGTTCCAATCACGATGTGTGTGTGTGTGTGATGTTCACTAACCAGCGGAAAGCTGCAGTGACCGCCTCCACCTCCATTCTTAAGCTGGATGTGGTATCATATGCTAGGCTCTCCTGCACCAAACGTCGACCATTAATCTTTACTAAGAAACCCCAAGCACTTCTTTTGCCTCTTGACACTGAACCATGTAAATGATCAAATCTTCTGAGCGAGCATTATCTTGAATTAATTTCCACCTCTGTGGCACCTGCTGGCCAGTCTCTGCATTCCTGGCTCAGTGTGATTATGACCCTACACAAGTCTGACTATTTAGGTGGCACTTTGACCCACTCCTCTCCTCGTCTAATGTTCTCAAGGATACAAACCTGTCTGATTGTATCTTCTGACTGAGCCATCCAGGACTTCCCTGTTATCAGCCGCTGACCCTTAACTGCACCCAGAGCATGCAAAGGGTGGTCTGTGTCTGCAGCTACCCTGAGATATGACTTCGCCTGCAGCACCTTGTGCTTTTTCTATATTTAAGACGCACACATGTAAAAGACGACCTAAATTGTTTGTGTCTACATTATTTGAATTTGCTTTATTTTGCTTAATTCTGTCTGAAAGCTCTGATAACATAGTATCTGTCATTCCCATGCGGAATGCAATTTTTTGTTATTTGAAGCCCCACCCTGGCTTCTGCCAGGGGCCCTGAATATAGCCATGGCATATATATGGCTTAACGGCTAAAGAGATTTCTGGGACCTCTTTATTGGTGATCCTCATTTGCATAGTGGCACTTTGTGTCAACAGGTGTTTATCGCTTGTGTGATGTCCTGGTGGGGTACAACTACCTACCTACCTAC
Source organism: Candidula unifasciata (assembly GCA_905116865.2). NCBI lineage: Eukaryota > Metazoa > Mollusca > Gastropoda > Stylommatophora > Geomitridae > Candidula > Candidula unifasciata. The sequence continues at coordinate 845,248 of CAJHNH020004323.1, forward strand.
CCGATAACGTTAAAAAAATATTTTTTTTTCATCCTGTTCTTTTCACAGGAGCAGTCATGGTTCTGTCAGCATCGTGTGAGTTTGACCGTACTCACAATGCAGAAATTATTGAGAGGCCAACAGACAATGAAGAACTTCCTTCTGTAAGTTTGTCGAAAAGTCGGATTTAACTGACATTAATTATTTAAAACATTTTAAAGTTGCATGAAACATTCCTCCTCCACTGATTTATCCTTGTCATTTGTTGGTGCAAAACAGTGTATTACCAACATGTTCACCTTATGCTTCACTGTGTGTTCTAAACGATGCTCATGTTAAAAAAAAAACTCACAATTTCCCATTCTATTAGTGCCATCTCTGTCTCTTTCAATAGCATCAGGGCCACTCCTGCATTGTGGGGAGAATTTTCCTCTGTATGTCCTGAGAACAAAATAGTTTCCCCTGAATTCAGAATACTTTCCCCCGCCTTAGTCCATCTAGTTTCACATAATCCTAAAAAACTAATCCTATAATTTCTCCTAACACCTTTACTGTTCTTTCTACATTGTACAGAGTTCTTACATTCCAGGTGCCAATTCTAGAGATTGTCCTAGGTGAAAGGAGGTACGTCGACGATCCAGACTCCTTTTGGCTTTTTTTCTATACAGTGTTATCATTCTTTTACTAGAAGGCCTCCTGTCATCTTCGTTAGCTGGGTTTATCTTGTTTCTCTTTTTGACTTCTCCATGGTTGGTTAGTTTTTATAGCAATTTATTTTGTTTTATTGACAGGATAATGTAACCAACCACAAGTATTTGCAAACACTTAATCGTAATTTACATTTTAATTTCTTTCAAGCGTTAGGGAAATTAATGAACAAACAAAATATATACGTCTGGCTGATGATCGTGCCTTGAGGTTATGTTTGGGGTAGGGCTTGATTTTGTGTTCATTCATTTTTAGGAAGGGCCCAAGTTTGACACTGGTAGCATCAAGTTGGCCAAAAAAAAAAAATCATTAGATTTATCTTAGTAGACACAGGTATATATTAATACGATGGCAGATTTTTTTTATTGGGACACAGCTGAAAATTTTTTTTTTAACTGGGACACAGCTTAAAATTTTTTTTTTTTATTGGGACACAGCTTAAAAACAGATAACTGGAAATGTCTTATGAAGTGAAGGTGGTGAACTAGCATTTTATGTCTAATGTACTTGTACAATCAGATAAGTCCTTTGGTCTTATGCTTACTTTCCTAATAAATACAGTAGTGTTTTAAAGATTATATATAGGGTCTTCTCGACTTACGACAGAGTTCTGTTCCGACTAACATGTTGTTAGTCGAACTGGTTGTAAGTCAGATTGATGTTTTTCAACATTACCTTCAAATGGCCTATAAATTTTTAAATGTATATAAAAAAAAATGCAAGCTATGTACGTATAATTATTGTACATAATGTGGAGAATACAAAACATGTACTCTATTGCATCAGTTCTGGGAATTTTTTAACCCTACTTGTGTAATCTTTCTTTCTTTGCTGTTGTTTGTTTGTTGGTGGTCCCAAGTGCTGATAGTTGTAGGTTGCACAGGTCCTAGGTTGAAGAGATGATGTAGTTTTTAAACTTCAGGACATTTTTGTGTGTGAAGCCTTGAATTTAACTGTTTTCTACTCAAATGTTTACTACTTGTAGCTTATCAAAGAACTTCAGAACGTGCAGGAAAAGAACAAAGAACGACCTCTTTGTTTTGCATACAGTGTGAAAGCTCGCGCCCTGTTGCTGGCTCATTTCCAGAGGTTGTCTTTGCCGCCAGATACTCTAAAAGTTGGTGAGTGGCTAGTCTCTGAATAAGTGAAATTTACTTTATGTTGCCAAAGGATAGACAACTGTGGAATTTTTCTTCTGCTTCTTCTTCCTAGCTTTCACTGACTGTAAACTGGTAGAAAGTTTTGGCTGTTCATCCACATCTCATCTTTGATCTTGTTCCAGAATTTTTTTTGTTGTTGTTGCATGCACATCCATCTTGTTTACAGATCTAGCTGATTTGTTTGCACAATGTTGGTTCCTGACCTCACAGACAGAGGCACTCTGACTTCAAAGGGAAACACCGCTAGTTAGTCACCTTTTAGGACATGCTTGTGAGGAGAGAAGTGGGTCTATTATCTTTACTTGCCCCCTCAAAGGGGTCCTGGAACCCACACCAGAAACTCATGCAGTGAGCCAGACAACTAACCCAAGGATTGAAAAACTTGATGAGGGTCGTAATGAATGACCTCCTGTCAGATGTTATAGTCGCCTTGTGAGTTCCGGGTCACTGTTTTGTCAAGAGAAAAAAAAAAAGATTAGACCCACTGGCCCCCAGCGAGCATTTGTTACCGGGGGTCATCACTAGAGCTATGGTGTTAGAGCTGTCTGCAAGGAGCTAGTCATTTTTGCAGAGAGAAAGAGAGAGAGAGAGAGACTGGGCCATAGGGGATACAACTTGCAGAAATGAAATCAGTCCTCTTGACTTCCACTCTTGTCAGAGTGGATATTTCTCATTTAACTTTAACTTTAACTCTGTCAGAAGTGGATATTTCTCATTTAACTTTAACTTTAACTCTGTCAGAAGTGGATATTTTTCATTTAACTTTAACTCTGTCAGAAGTGGATATTTCACATTAACATGATGAATGTTGAATAAAGAATCAACATCACAGCACTCTGGATGTTTCTATAAGCACTTTGTCCTCCTCATGTTCTGAATGAATTTTGACAGATGTTATATCGCCAGTGCATTGAGGGAAGGGCAGATGAGAACCAGAGGATTTCTGGGCACTACATCTCTGAGGGTCACTGGCTCTGAGATCCCCTGCTTTTATGAGCCATTATCTGTTGTGCATGACAGGGATGTGTGGCAGGAGTCTTGCATGAGGATCTGTAAAACCAGCACAGAGCTAGCTGGTATCCGAGGTGAGGTACGAAGTATCTCCTTATAAGTATAACAACGGTCTAAACGGGGAGCAGTGAATAGTCACACTATAATGTACCATGCATGCCATAAGAGAAGACAAAGGAGAGTTGGCATGAATTGACAGAATCAGTGGGTGATTTAAAAAAAGAAAGAAAAAAAAAGAAGTCTGAGATTTGGGGTTACTTTGAATACAGCTTCTTGCCAGGAGTGATCTAATGGGCTCTCTGTATTAGCCCAGTTGGGGTTTGACTGACATGTAAGTACAGCCATGATTCTCTTTCTCATTTGTCGAGTGATTGGCCACACAACTTGTACTTTACCTTGTCAGTTTCTAAACTGTTGACCGCCATGTCTGAATCAGGTTCGCAGATAAACTTTAATTAAAAGACATGCCTGTATTAACATGAAGATTTTCTTTAAAATGTGTGTGGGTTCCTGGGCACCATTGTAGTAAAAAAAAAGGAAAGATCCAGTACCCCCCCCCCCCCCCCCCCCCCCCCCCCCCCCCCCCCCCCCCCCCCCCCCCCCACCCCCACCCCTATAAGCAAGCATGTCATGGAAGCCAACTCTTCTTCTGCTTAGCATTCACTTGTTGTAAACTCGAGTGAATTCTTCTTCTTCGCATTCACGGGCTGTAAACTTCGGCGGAAAGGTCTTGTTGTTTGTCCACTTCTGGGCTGCTGTCCTGTTTCAGAACCTGCCTCTCAGGCAGAACTCTGACTTCAAATGAAGCTCCCAATTAGTCGACTCTTACAACATGCTTGTGGGGAGGCAGTGGGTCTATTCTTGTTTTCCCTATAATAGGGTCCCGGAACCCACACAGGGAAATGTTCTGATTGTTGTTCATTTCTGGTCTTGTTCCAGAACATGAGTTATGCATGCACATCTGTTTTACGAATCTGGTTATTTTCTGTGCAAACAGTTGGTTCCTTGCCTGTCCGGCAGATGCATTTTGACTTCTAAGGAAAATTCCCTAATTAGTTTATATTCTATGTTTTTATGACACACTTGTTTAGGGGCGGGGCAGAGAGGAGGTGAGGGGGGGCGCCTGGGTCTATGTCCCCAATCATCAGGTAGTTCTCCCTCCACCCCCCACTGAAAGAACCCACTCAGGGAGGAAAAACCACCTTACTGTGGGTGTTACCTTTGAAGTCGGAGTCATCTGCCAAATTACCCACAACTTGGATCGAACCCTGCACCTCAAAATTATGAAGCATGTTTCCAGTGCCTAAGCCAAATACGCTGACAGAGACATTTAAATTATAATTCTAAAGAAATGCTTGTGTTTACATTAAGATGATTGAATCTGCCCCACAGATCAGACATATATTTTGAAGAAATGTCCATACCTGATCAATGAGATGGTCAACATATGTGCAAGTCTGGTTGCTATGGCTATGACAGGAAGAGGTATGTATATCTGATAGTTACTGGCTCACTCAGTTTGCTTACTATATATTAATATTAGCCAGCTTTCAACTATTTATTATTAAATGACCCCATTAATCATCTTCACTTGAGCTGAAGCACATCCTGCATTAAAAAAGTAAAAGTCTCTTCACATTTCAGTAGAGCATCTGGCATACGAGGCTAGACTCATAGTTCTATAGACCACTCATCTCTAGGTGGGTGATGTGGTCAGCATCATCCCGGCCGCCTTTACTTCCCAGGAGTGCCTGATACCCATTTAAGGCTGCGTCAGCCTAGAGTAATGGTTTTGTGTATACAGAAGTGACAGACCAGGAAGGTGATGGAGAGATGATATTCAGGCAGTCCAATTAATACCAGAATACTGAAGAAGAAGAAGGAGAAGAATGTAGTTTAGCACCATTATTTCTTCACTAAGTTGTACATTAGTTTAATTATTTGTTTTGTGTTATAAATACTTGCACTTTAGTTTCCATACTTGCACTTTAGTTTCAATACTTGCACTTTAGTTTCAGTACTTGCACTTTAGTTTCAGTACTTGCACTTTAGTTTCAGTACTTGCCCTCTAGTACCAATATTTGCTCTGCAGTACCATTGCATTTATGATGGTACTATTGCACTGTATCTAAGTAAAGATACTTCCACTGTAGTACAATAACTTATAGCTCAATGTCCATACTTCCCATTCAGGTTCCAGGACCCCATTGTAGAGAAAACAAGAATAGATCTGCCTCCCTAACAAGCATGTCGTAGTAGTCGACTGACTGGGGGCATCCTCGATGAGAGGGATGACATCGGCAAACTGAGCAGCGACATTTATGTTTTCAATTCCTGGGCTGATCCTGTCTGTCTTTGAGAATGCAATGGCTATTCTGACCCTTAGTCATAAGTAGATATTGAGGATGGATAGGATACAAAACAAAGCCATGTGCATTATACTTGGATGTACAAGACATACAGCATGCAGGGCAATGCGCTACCTTCTTGATTTTCTAACCATGGAAGAAAGAATACAAATTTGCCAAACACATGCCTACCTCAGGGTCAGCGCAGACACACAACACCTACTGCATACTGAAATTAGGAAGAAAAAGGCAGCAAGTTTTAAAAAAAAAAACACTCTTGCCTGAGTCAGCAGAGGACATTATTCAGTGTGTTCACTTGAGAACATAGAACCTGTTTAGGAAAGGGTACAAGTACCATCAACCGCAGTGCGACTTTTCTGTTTGCAACTGACTAGACCGAAAATGCAGACTAGAAAGTGTGGCTGCTGTGAATTTAGAAGTGCAAGCTTTAAATTCTCCTGAGTGGGATGCTGTCATGTATACAGATGGGTCTGTGGTGGGAAAAGCTTGTGGGCTTTTACACCTATGGAGGTCATGGCAGTGACCAAGGCAATAACATGGCTGGAGACACAGACATTCAATCCTCCATGCTTTCTCAGTCACTCAGTGAGTATGCTGAGGAAGACAGAGATGGGCTGGGTCCGAAGAGAGTGGCTGGAGTCAGAGATGGACCTGGAGTCTCTGACAAATATCAGTTTCATATTCATGCCAGGGCAGTCAGGCGTGCAAGGAAATGAGCAAGCTGATAGGCTTACAGGTAAAGTTACTGTGGAGGGCTTATGAGCCGTTGACCAGGCCGATATTCTGAATGCTGTATGAGAAGTAAGATGTTTGCGAAAACCAAGTGATGACTTTGAATCTGCATCCATGACCAGACTGCAAGAACAACAAGTTAATAGAAGTGTGGCCAGACAAGAGCACTTTGCAGGAAGCCAAAGAAGAATAAGCAACCAACGCAGAACTGGTGTCATGAGCCGCTACACGCTGCGAGATTTACTAAGAAGGGGATCCGAGCACTTATGGACTGAATGGTTTAATGTGCAGTGAGGATAATCTGTCGACTAACTAACTAACGAACTAACAACTTACTAACTAACTGTAATACCTTTAAATGCACAATATTAGCATTGCCTGTACTCTGATACTATTATTTAAATGTTGGTACCATCACATGAATTCTAGAACCATCACTTGCACCACAGTAACTAATACAAAGTTTATTTTATCAGTAAGTCAGTCACCTCGTCTGGAGTCCATTGAGAATTTTATGAAGCTGAGCCAAATGGTTGTCCAGGCGCTGGATGAGAAGTCCAGCCCTCTACTTCAGTTACCTCACATTACGCCTGACATGCTGAGGTACTTCACAACTCGTAAGGTAGGTCTGATCTTGTCCTGTTTACTTCTTTACCCTTTTTGCCCTGGAAACACTTTAAAAAACAATATCCTAATCCCGTTAGAATTCCAGAATGTGCGGGGGGGGGGGGGGGGGGGGGGGGGCGATTGCGGATGCAGTAGCACGCCATCTTCTAAAATCTGGACATGTGTATAAAAATAATGCATTTCAAATCCTTCATATTTCAACCAATGGCAGAACGCTAAGATTTCTCAAAGCATCCGCGATTCGTCACCTGTGCCCGGAACTCTGGTTCTTTCTTTACGGCTGCCCTGGTAAAAACAGGCAGTCATGTTTTATTGTTGTTGAAATTGTACTTACAGTTATAAAGGATTTACTTATTTGCTTCATTTATGTAATTGTTACTGTAGTATGCACCTGACGAGATACAGCGAAATATGCCAGGCAATAAATTGTGCAGCCTATTGTTTGTGTTTATTCTTCTTTTGTGAGGGTGATGTAACCAACGTGCATGTTATTTGTAAGAGGTAGATAGGCAGTGTCGGAAATGAGACTGGCTGCCTCATCACAGTTTCAAGCATTGCTTCAAAGGTCCCTGGTAGTTAGTGTGAGGAGGCACAAATAGATACATCATTGTTTGAAAAGAATGATGCAGATTCTTCTTCTTCAGCGATCTCTGGTCATGCGCATAATCCACTGTGGGTCATAAACTGGGATTGCGGATGCAGTAGCACGCGGATGCAGTAGCACGCCATCTTCTAAAATCTGGACATGTGTATAAAAATAATGCATTTCAAATCCTTCATATTTCAACCAATGGCAGAACGCTAAGATTTCTCAAAGCATCCGCGATTCGTCACCTGTGCCCGGAACTCTGGTTCTTTCTTTACGGCTGCCCTGGTAAAAACAGGCAGTCATGTTTTATTGTTGTTGAAATTGTACTTACAGTTATAAAGGATTTACTTATTTGCTTCATTTATGTAATTGTTACTGTAGTATGCACCTGACGAGATACAGCGAAATATGCCAGGCAATAAATTGTGCAGCCTATTGTTTGTGTTTATTCTTCTTTTGTGAGGGTGATGTAACCAACGTGCATGTTATTTGTAAGAGGTAGATAGGCAGTGTCGGAAATGAGACTGGCTGCCTCATCACAGTTTCAAGCATTGCTTCAAAGGTCCCTGGTAGTTAGTGTGAGGAGGCACAAATAGATACATCATTGTTTGAAAAGAATGATGCAGATTCTTCTTCTTCAGCGATCTCTGGTCATGCGCATAATCCACTGTGGGTCATAAACTGGGATGTCTTTTCAAGGTCTCTTAGGTTTCCCCAAAGCTTAGTTGTCAGTTCTACTGGGTGTTGCCATATGTCGCTCCGCAGCTCTGCCAGGAGAGGACAGTCTTGCAGGACATGTTCTGGAGTCTGTTCAGCATGAAGGCACTGGCAGAGAGCTGTTTGGCTCATACCTAATTTATGTGAGTGTTTATTGAGTCTGCAGTGTCCAGTGCGTAAGCGAAAAACTGTGACTTGGTCTGTTCTGTTCAAGTGTTTCAGAAAATCTTTTCCATAGTTATAACCAGTGTTGGTTTTCCAATCTGTTTCTGAATTTCTCTTAATGAGAGTTTTGACTTCTGGAAAAGATAGTGGCTGGTAGGTCTGTGGTTTGTTAGTGCCTTCCTTGGCTAAAGCATCTGCGCTTTCATTGCCTTTGATGCCACAGTAAGACGAAATCCACTGCAAGTGAATTTCTGCCTTATTTGATAACATAGCAAGTTCCTGTGTTAGACTTGAATGATGCAGATAACTCGTAGAATCTTTGGTTGCAAAATCTAACCAATCTTGAACAAGTCTAGAGGGTTGTAGAGGTACTGAACTACACACGAAGTGGTGCACCAGCACCAGGGCTAAAATTGGTCCAAAACCTGTCTATACCACATTGTGGTCATACTAGAAACAGGTTCTTTACCAGGGGCCTGGTAACGGGTCAGGCGATCATCATTTCTTTCGAAATTGGAATGCATCTGCCTGAGTATCAAGAAACCAACGGTCTGCACACAAGTAAGGCAGATCTGCAAAAGGGATGTGCACACAAACTGGGAACACGGCCAAAGGTCAGAAGTGTACAAATAACCAGATTTTCTGACGTTAACAGCCTGTGAACAAAACGTTTAAAAAAAAAACACAAAAAGATCAAATTTGCAAAAGATTCAGCATGAGTTGGTTGACTACTTATATTCCATTGGAAAGTCAAGGTCAGCAGAAGAGACAGCTGTTAATATGAGTAGTTTTGTAAATGCAAACTGTAAGGCCATTTTTGTATGTTTAAAAAAAAAACCACACTTTTTTTTTCAAATCTGGCAGCGTAACATTCGCCGCATAAGTGACCTTGTCAACATGAAAGATGAAGAGCGTCGGCAAATGTTGAGAAGCCTGTCGGACAGCGATTACCTGGATGTGATGGCAGTGTGTGCCACATTACCTTACTTGGAAATGACTGTCAGAACTGAAGGTGAGATTCTCTTTCTAGTTAGTTATTGTTTCATTGCTTCTCTTTGTTTTTTTCCCAGCTTGACTCACAACATTAAGATGGGAATAGTTTTGGAATGGTTTTCTGATGTGTGCCTCATGCGCCATGCGTTTTGTTTTTGTGCCGCTATTATGTTTATTATTCTTTTGTGAGGATGACTGTTTTTTCTTCCATGTATGAGTGATTATGTTTTGTTTTTGTGGAGCCTTGTCTGTAGGTTGACATGATACATAGTCACGTCATTTTAACCCGGTATGCTATAACATGATCTCATTGGGTAATTGCCATTATGCGTATATCATTGTGACATCATAATAAACCCATGCAGACATCACCTTCCTCTCTATGGCTATGCCAACAAAATCCCTGTTTTCTTGGTCAAGGGGAAGGAAAGCTCTTTTTTGTAGTGAATTGTTTATTTCCATAGAACAACAAATCATCTTTTTGCAAAATAATGACTAATGAGTATGAAAAATCCATCTTTTTATTGACTTGGAGGTTGTAGTAATCTAAGGGGCTTTCCTGTCTGTTCAGTCGATAGGTTTCAACACCTAATTTTTTATAAAAACTGTCCAAGAATCAAAATGTCTTCTTCTTCTCCTCTTTTTCTAATTTATTAGGATAGAGTTTCAGAGACATACCAGAGTGTTCCATTTCAACAAAGTGTTGAAAATAGTCATTGTTGACAATTTTTACAGGTCAAAAGGGTTTTAATGCTTTAAAAAAATTTCTGGGGATTTCTATAAAGAAATGCTGAAGTAGTTTGCCTCATGCTTTGAAATTATTGAGTTGCTATCAAACTGTTTGGTTCATGTGCGCACATTGTTTAGAAAATTTGTGCAGGTTGGCACTGTTCATGCTCTGTTGAGTGTTTTTGGCAGACGGCCATTCTACTGAGAGAGTCTGAGCCAGACTGGGGACAAAACCTTGTACAATGAAGTCTATCTTCTTTCATTTAACTCTCCACCCCACAAGCTCCTAGCTAACATCTGAGGAAGTGACAGTACTAAACTCACGGTATACTACTTCCAGAGTGGCTGTTACAGGAAACAGATATGCTTTTAGAGTTCTTCAGTCTCTCACTTAACATAACATGTAAAAAAATAAAATACATGACTTGGTGATTGGTAACTAAGTAAAGTAAAGGATTTCTTGTCCCATGCCTTCAGGCATATTAGGCATATAAGGGATGGATCTAGATTTTATAGCCCAGTCTGCACTCGGTGGGTGATGTGGTCAACATCTTACCGGTCACCTTTACTTCCTAGGATTGTAACAGATACCAATTTAAGGCTGGGTCAGCCGAGGAGCTGAAGTTATTTTGGTGATTGGTGCACATGAATAATACCCAATCACACATAGTGCATTGTTTATGACAGAAAGTTATAGTCACCTGTGGTGATAACTAACCTGATGTTCTTCATCAGTTTCTGTGTGTGTTCCAGGGCTACATTGAAGGGGAAGCGGGGGGAATATTAGACCTACTGTCCTCTCCCCTATCAAGCGTGTCATCAAAGCCAGCTAATTAGGTGTTTACTGAAATCGGGTGTGTTGGGCCAAACGGTGCAGATATCGCAGAGTAGCTGTTTGTTTCTTTGACGGATCAACATCATGGTACAGGGGTGTAACCCATAAGTGCTCCATCCTCCTTCTAACTTGAGCCTGAGTCGGCAGAATCTCAGCAGAGTGCATGAACTCTATTGCACCGGCGAGACTCCTGAAATACTTAATGTAGATTTTTTAGATCCACATTTTTGCTAGGGCAGCGGGGATAGGCTACTCTTTTTTATTTCCAACTGCCAAGGGATTTTTTTTGCATGTACAAAAATATGCTTAGGCTTCTGATCTTAATCCAGAGACTGAGAGAAATTACTAGAAGTCCATGTGGAAAATGTTTCTCCACTTTCCCTGTTGCATGCATTTGAATGTGTCTGGTGCTTTTAATGTCCTATGTCCTCTTCATGTGGGTTCATGGGACCCATTTTAAGGGAAAGAAAATTAACCCACCATACCTTAACAAGCATGTTGCATAAAGGGGACCAATTAAGGGTTTTCCAAAACCAAATGTTTTGGGCCAACTTGACATGTAGTGAGTGCTTATGCTTCATTTGGCGTTGAAAGGCAGAAGAAGGTAGAAAAAAAAAATAATGCAGCTAACTGGATCCTTTGCCACATTGCTGTCAGCTTCGATTGAATTATATCACGGCAGTTCAGCTAAGTTTACTCGCCAGCCAAAATGTTGAAAATGGGGATCGAGCCCAAATGTGGAAAGGTTGTTAACACAATACAGTTGAATTTTTCAATGCATAAATTTAATAAACTATAATTGTTACACCTAGGACCTAGCCTATGGTAATATTATAATGTAAAGTGTACTACCGTTGATTGTAAAGAATAATTAATACTAGCTTTTATTGAATAACACATATTTCTAACTTACCATTGGAATTATAAAGATGTAAAAATAAAAATTATAAACATTAGCATTGTCACTTCAGTTGTCATTATTATATTAATAATAATAACTGTCAACAGTTTGTTTCATATGGCTTTGTGCAGAAGAAACCGCAATACATAACAATGCAAAATGTTATTAATGGGAAAAGTTGCATTTTTTTTGGGAGCTAATTTTATAACATTTGGCTGGTGTTAAGTCAGAGCAGTGAGCTCTGCCTTTTTGTCTTGATGACATTCGTGTGTGAAAAACTTGACTCAAAAGTGAAAATGGAGCCAAACATGATAATAATGAATATAGCAACTTTTCTAGCATTAGGGAACTGCTCCAGTGAAATCCTTTGGGACCAAAACTTGATGGTACCACTTTCTTGAAAATCTTCATTCAGTGAGCTGGAATGTTGGATGTCCACAAGTTCTAACTGCTGAGAACCTTCATCAACAGAGGATAACAGCTTTTTAGCATTCAAAGAAAAATCACTTGGGATTATAAAAGGGTCTCGATTTATTCTGAAGCTTATTAAATAATTTTATCATTCAATTGGTTATATATATAGTTGCTGAGTCCAATGTTGAAGAAGTGAAATCCTTCCGGTTTGGAAAATGAAGAAGTTTGGTTGATTGGAGATCCGTTACAAACAAAGGCAGCTTATGATTGTCTTGGGTCTTCCTTGCAGTTGCAAGTTCAGTGTGTTCAAATGCAAATGAGCGAAACTGCCTAGTAAAACCAAACAGCAAACAAATGCTGGGGGTTGGTTCTGCAAAATCCTGTAAAGGATACACAACTAACTTTTCAGCATCAAGTATTTTCATGGATTAGAAACAACATGTTGAATTTTGAAAAAAAAAAATTTATGTCTTCTCTTTCCTGCAGTGCTAGACGAAGAAGATGAAACCATTACTGCAGGATCAATTGTCACAGTTACTGTTAGGCTAGTCAGGAAGGATATGGGAGAGATGTTTGAGAAGCAGATGGTGCTGTCCGGTGATAGTGAGGATGTCAGGGACCAGGGGGAGAGTGTTTTGGCAAATGAGGAGGACAATGAGGAAAAGGAGCCAGAGGATGAGGATGACGAGGAGAAGCAGGTAAGATTAATTCTTCTTCTTGTTTAATCTTAGTCGAGGTTTCAACTTAACTGCAATCTGGTCATCCCTATACTTGCTCCGTTCCTGTGCTTGTGAAAATCTAATGAAATGTTCCTCACCATCTCGTTTCAGGCAGACTGTGATGAGAGCAGTGTTCTGCAAAGGACCTGTTACATGATGATGAATAATCTTTGAATCTTATTGAGTCAGGCTAATATAACTGCCATTAGTGATTGTATTTACTACTTTTGCAGTATGGGGGGGGGGGGGGGGGGGGTCTTTAAACTTTGAAACAATATAATAATGTGAAGTAAGGAGTAAACAGTCACTACTGAATGTATTAACACAACAGCAAAATAGGACAGCAGACAAAAGAAGTCTATAAATGTGATATGCGTAAAAAGTAACCAAGAAATGTGTGGCAAATTTTTTGGTATTGAAAGAGTTAAGAAGAGACCCTGTGATTGGTTTACAGCAGGGTTATTCAACTGGTAGCCCGTGGACCAAATCTGACCTGTGGAAGTGTCATTGCCAAGATATCATAATAATGATCTTTCTGTGCTGGGGCTTGGGCGTCTGGCTCATGATGATCACCATTTCAAATTTTTGGCCCTGAGTAAACTTAGTTGTAAAGCCTTGTTTTACAGGTTTCTCATATTATGTGATATGATTTCTTAATCCCAGTTTCATAAAAGGTTGTGAGGCTGCTGATTACTTTACCTCATAGACAGCTTGAGCTGCGAAATTCATCCATTCGTAAAGAAGGACACATTCTAGAGATCTCTGTCTCCCCTGACACTGCAAGGCATTACAGTACAGGAAAGAAGGAGAAGAAGAAGATGAACAAGATTACAGTGTCCTTAGTATGAGGTGGTTGAGGATCTGTGCTTCCCTGGGAGATGTCAGTTGAAAAGAAAAAGAAATTAATGCAATCTGTTTTTTTCAATTTGACATTTTTTAGGGTGATCAAACAGCACATAATGACAGCAAGGCCAAGGCCTGGGAGAAAAACAAGAAAGGCAAGAAAAAAGGAGGGAAAGTGAAGAAGAAAGTCAAGCAGACGTATCAGTGGAAGAGCGTAGCCCAAGCAAAAGTAGAAACTCCCAGTACTACACCAACAGTAAGCATTTCTTTTTTTTCAACCACTATGTTTTATTTTTGGGAAATATAATTGTGATGTGCTCAGTTGTGAGTTGAGTTGAGTCAAGAATAGACATCACAACACTCCGGGCATTCCCATGCGTGCTCCGTCCTCATCTTTAGCAGCCAGCTTAGTTCCAATACTGATGGTCACAATCTGGTTATATTTCCTTCTTGCCTTTGCCCTGAGTGTAGTGAGCCGGCCAGACCCTCTTCTTACACCCAGATGCCTCATTCTCTCTAGGCCATAATAATCTTGTTTATGATGTGCTCAATTACAGCAAAATCTAAGAGTAAACAATAGCTTGTCTCTAAAATGTAAGTTCTATGTTATGTCAAATGTCCATTTGGCATGGTAAGAACAGTGGTGTTGGGCAAGTTACCAGCAGAGGCACATCAGTATGCAAGTTGACATAGGACATAAGGGAGACCTTGGGCGGGAAAGTGCATAAGGTTGGAACAAATCAATAACAAACTTAATTTTATAAAGATCATAGATTGGGCACACAGGATTGTCTTACAGTTGACTATTTCAAGCACTCATCTTTGAGACGTTTCTTTTTAATAAAAAAAAGCATGCTATGTTTTATAACAAAACACAAAATATGGGTATTACGTAAAAACACAAAATTATGGATGGCATATGTATATATCCAAACATACATACATGCATACACACACACACTCATACTGGCACACACATACACAACATAGGTGGCGTACACACATACACACTCATCATCTTGAACCACGTCTGCTGTTAAACGTCCTGGGGAGGAATAATTTGCAATCCAGTGCACACTGGCTGCCACTGGCTATTGTCATATGGTGAAGGCGTAAAGTGTCTTTAATGTTGTCAATCCATGATGTCCGCGACCATCCTCTTGCCCTTGTAGCTGATCTTCTGAAATGTAGTGCTTGTGATGGTATTTGATCTTCCAATGATATGGCCAAACCACTTGATCTTCTGTCTCAATGAATCTAGTACAAGGTGTTGTTCCCACAATTTGCCTGATAGTTTCATTATTCACTAATATGCACTAATTGATTAAAAACATACATACATACTCACTCATACTCCCTTAGACATACACATGCACAGATATACATACTCATGCCTCGAATACACACTCACTCCTAAAAGAGTTCCCTGGAGAGCTGGTGAGGTACTAAGTTTCTTTTGGTGGCTGTGATGAGAGTGATGTTGTGTAAAGAACCTGTTACATGAAGGTGATGAATTGTTTAACTTCCCATAAACATTTTTGTTTGGAAATTTTTGTGGTGTTGACGGTTTTTTGGTAGAAATTAACCCACGAAGAGAAATTATTGCCCACATCAGAAGGAGAGACAATCTACGTTCTTTGGTCATACCACGAGAAGAAGAAAACTAGAGTGATAGTGGGAAAGTTGGAAAGGGGGGGGGGGAAGTATAGGGAGAGACAGAGAGAAGATGTTTGACATCATGGCATGGAAAATCATCTCTGTCAGAGCTGATTGAAGGGACACCAGAGTAAAGGCTGTGAATAACCATGACTACCAACACAACACAGCATAGACTATAAGAATGAAAGGAAGATAGTTTCCCCTTTGCTTTAACATCCATATAAGAAGAGACTTACATATTGTGTTTAGAGTGAGCATACTAGCTACTAACTAACCATGGCTTCTAGGTAATTATAAGGTTTATTACTTCACACAGCAACAGAAAGAAAAAGGAAGTCCTGAGCCTGGGTCTCCAACCACCACCAAATCACCTAAAGCAGAGAGGGCAGAGAAGGCTAATGACGAGGAAGGAGTGGAGGTGTCTGAAGAGGAAAACAGTGTCTCAGAAGCAGAAGAGGAGAAGGGCAGTGCTGGAGTAGCCGGTGGTGGCGAAGAGCAGCAAAAAACCACAAAGTCTGCCGATGATGATGAAGACGACTGGGACAGCTACAAAATGGAGTCCAAGAAAGAGAACTCTTTAGACACCAAGTTAAAGGAGAGTCACCCTGTTCACTGTCCATTTTTCCCCGGAGTGAGTAAATTCTTATACTCTACATATTTTTCTGACTGGCTTATGTGATTCTGCCTGTTCACAACCTTTCAGGAAAGTTCTGATTGTATAATCTTGTAATGCTGTGCTTCTTTGGCATGATGATCACCACAATAGCCATTGAGGATCCGTTGATCTATACAGATATGAGTCTAGCTTTATATGCCCATTGCACTGCTAACATGAATTGATTCCTTGACTTGCTTTACCTCACTGCTACTTCTGCTCCCTCTCCTTCTCTATCTTCCTCAGTCTTCTTCTCTCCTTCTTCTCTTTTCCTCATCCTCATGCTCTTTGTTCTTTTTTCTCCTCATCCTCTTTTACTTTCTAACCCTCTTCATTTTTCTATCTCTCCTTTTTCTCTTTGTGCTTCTCCTCCTGTGTCTCCCCCTCCTCCTCTTTGCTTTCTTTTTCAGTGTTCATATACTTGGGAGTCGCTGTGGCAGAGCGGCTAGACACGCGCCGCGGATCGAAAGGTCGTGGGTTCGCTCCCTGGCGGAGCCGGACTTTTCTAAAAAAAATGACCTTGGCTCCCAGGTCGACCCATATTTTTATTCCACTTTTGTCCTTGCTTATTTCTTGTTCAAGAGAAGTTTATCACACCTAGTTATGTGTTTGTTTAACTTGGTGGCTGTTTTATTTCTTGTTGTTTGCTGATGAAAGCTGTTTGCCTCACAGTTGTTCACTGTCTGTGTCATTTTGTAACGCTTAGCTCAGGTGAAGCATATTTTTATTTTGCAACCTGTATGGCTTTGCAGCCTAAGTTATTCTGGGTACTAGATGAGTTTCAGAATTGTTTTATGATGCCTGGAAAGAAAACATGATTAGGAAGGGAAGCAGGCCACCTCAGATTATATATTGTGGTCCCAACACTTCACATTCCTAGTGTGGTATCTGCCATGGAACTTTCTTATCTTTAACCCTCTCACACCAAAAAGCACAAAATCTGGCATATCCGCTTTGTGCCACAGCCCTGTAAATATCCCTTTCCCAGCTTGCTATAGAGGCTTGTGAACAAGCAGTCCTGCTTACAACGTTGCTTCCATTTATTCCTTGGCAACTTTTTACAATGACCAGAAATAGCATGGTTGCTAAAATGGCACATTTAGGTGTGTTTCCTTTTTGAAAATGGCTTTATTCATAGAAATAAGGGCGCCAGAACTTCCCGTTAGTTATAGTGGTAACTGTTGACCAGGTCATGGGGTCAAGAATGGGTCATGCTTAACTTTTTTTTAAAAGCTTAGAGAGATGTAACCCAGTCAGTTCTCTGCCACAGTTTATATTTAATGATTACTATTATTTTTTTTAATGGTAGTTTGGTTCATTAACCAAATTGTTCTGATTTTGTATGTGACCTGTATTAAATAGTTGTTTTGTTAAAGGAATAATTTGTTGGAAACCCAAAATTCCCAAAATAGGGGTCTTTTCCAGTTTTTTTAGGTCACCAGGCGAAAGGGTTTTACTTGAGATTGCATTTCATCATCATCATCGTCTTATGCTATGCTGGTTGGTGCCAGTGATCATCCTCCTTTTTAAATTTCTGCTTCATGTGCTGTTGATATTATAAGCTGATAGTTTACTTTATGCACACAGAAGATCATTACATCCCTATCTCTTCGATGAGGTGACTGAAAGAAGATGAAGAAAACAATGAAGAAGAAGGATATATTTTAACAGTTTACCTCAGTTCAACCAACTTCATGTGTGTGTCTATATATATATATATATATATATATATATATATATATATATATATATATATATATATATATATATATATATATATATATATATATATATATATATATGTGGCTCACTAGCAAAGTCTCAAAAGTCCTGCTGATTGTCAGAGAAAGGTTCAGTTGTTTGCTACTATCGGCCCCACTCACCTGAGTGTTAAAACCAAACAGGTGAAGCCCTGCTTGATGCATGTCTGTCCAAACTGTCGATTTAAGTGCATGTTTGAAACCATGTTAAAGGTGTCCAACATGAGGAAAAGGTATGTACCTGCTTGTGTGGTCATTGATCTCCTGGACCTGCAGGCTGCTCCGTGCTGATCTCCGGAGGGTGCAGCCAGTGACGATTAGAAAGCCCAGCATACGGTTGTGAGGTTAAGCAGTCATGTGCAGGATGTGAGAATTCCTTGGGTGAGCCCAGAACCAGAGCGTCATATGTCGGCTCTGCATTTATGGAAGCCTTCTTGGATTGCGGGGAATGCTCATGGTCTGCCCCTGCCTTCCCTTGAGGGCCGACCAGTCTTCACACGGTTGCCCTAAATGGGTTCTCTGGTTGCAACACCTGTAGATAAAGGGACAAATACCACACAAACAAGGCAACATCATGTCCCAAAACAACGGCCACAGTCATTCTAGAGATAGGATCGACATCTTCCTTTGAAGTTGTACATTTATCTGAGAGGCAGGAAACAAGAACTGCACACAAATAAGCCACTAAATCGGATATGCACACAAAACTCACGTCCTGGTACAAAACCAAAGTCCAAATGGACGAACAACCAGGACTTTCCACTGGAATTCATAGCCGGTGAACGCAAAGAAAAAAAAAAGAAAAAATTTGACAATATTGTTGTTTTCTGGATATGTGCTGCAGGAGAAGCAGGAGGCCTGGTGGGTGTACGTATGTGATCGCAAACGCCATCTGTTGATTACAGTGCCTGCCTACGTTTGCAGTCTAAAGAGTGAGGAAGAGGTAAGGTTTTGTTTGTTGACAGGGACAGTTAAGTTTCTGTATAAATCTTGGTTACAGCCTTATCAAGATCTAATTATTGTTTCTCTCACGGGTGTCTCTGTTTCCATGTCTAATTGTGTCTGCTCGTCACAGTCTCTCTTTGCCCTTTTTCAGTGTATCTATTGGTGTCACTCTCTCTGTCTATGTGTCCTTCTCTTTCTGTCTGTTTTCCTTTGTGTGTTTTTTTTTAATTTTGCTGTTTGTATGTAAGTGTCTCTGTTTTAATGTCATGATCTCTTTCTCATATTGCATTATCAATTTATTATTAAACAAGGTGTGTATGATATGTATGTTTGCGCTCGCGCGTGTGCTTGATATGTATGTATGTGTAGGCGTGTTTGTATACATATGTCTCTGAGTATGTTGTTTGTCTGCTTGTGTATCTGGGTGTGTGTCTGCGAATGTATGCGTCTGTGTCCTTGTGTATGTGCGAATGTGTGTGTGTTCGCGCGTATGTCCACGTTTATGTTTCAGTGTGAACTGGTTTCTGTGTGTTTAAGTGTGCCTCTTTGCTGTGTATGTGTGTCTGCATGTGTGTGTGTGCGATTGGATACATGTAGCTGTGAATATGTGTCTGTGTGTGTGTCTCTGTGTTTGTCTGCATGTGTGTGTGTCTGTGTTTTTCTGCATATTTGATGTGACTGTGTGTATATCTTCGTTTGTGTCTGTGTGTGTCCCCGTATGTTTTTGTCTTCATGTTTGCCTGTGTATGTTTATGTGTTTTGTCTGCGGGTGTGTCTATGAGGCTGTATGCATGTATCTCTGTGTGTGGGTGTCTGTATGTCTGTCTGCGTGAGTGTATGTGTCAGCATGTGTCTGTCTGTCTGTGCATGTCTATGCGTGTTTCTCTGTGTGTGTTATGTGTGCCCCTTTGTTGTCTCTATGTGTCTGCATGTCAGAGTATATGTCTGTGCGTGCTGAATATATGTGTCTGCGTGTGTATTTCTATGTGTTTGAATGATTATGCATTTCTGCGTGTTTGTCTCTGTGGGTGTCAGTATGTGTTTGTCTGCCTGTTTGTCTGTATTTGTGTGTGTGTGTGTTTGACTGCGTGTGTGTCTATGTGGCTGTATGTATGTGTCTGCATGTTTGTCTGCGTATGTGTGGTGTGTGTGTCAGTGTGTGAGCACAAATGTAAATATGTGTGCTGTGTGTGTTTATATGTAAGTGTCTGTGTGTGTGTGTCTGTATTTTTGTCTGAGTGTGTGTGTGTCTCTGTGGGAGTGTCCGTGTGTGAATGTGTGTGTCTCATTCATGACTGTATTTATGACTGTATGCATGTATGCCTGTATTACGTATGAATGTATGTTTGTATCTATGTATGTATGTTTGTGTGTACGTATGCCTGTGTGTATGAGTGTGTGCATGTTTGTTTGTATGTATGTATGTATGTATGTAATGTATGCATGCATGTTTGTGTGTGTAAGTGAGTGGGTGAGCGCATGTATGTGGGTGTATGTCTGCACTCGCGGGTTTTTGCATGCACTTTACAACTCATGCTTTTGTGTTCTTTTATAATATTCATAATATGCATATCATCATATGATCATAACTTTATTAGTAAAATACAACTGCTGTGCAAAAGATGGTTGACTGGAAGGGCCGAATGTAAGACGGGCCTGCGTGCCCAATTTGTGACCCTTTGAAAATAAAGTTTGTTCGTTCGTTCGTTCTCTGTTTCTGTTGCTGTATGTCTGTCTCAGTGTGTTTGTCGTCTTTTTGTCTCTGTTTAATCTATTATCATGACTAGCATTGTATGTAGACTAGCATTGTATGTATTACATAATTAGTTAATTTACCTGAGTTTGAATGACACTGACTTGATAACTAATTGACACTGACTTTTATTCGATAATTTTGCTCTACACTGACTGTAACCCAATAATTGTGAATGAAACTGACTGTAACCACTAATTTTGACTGAGAATGTTTTTTAACGTAACAGTTTTGAATGATGCTGCCTTTAACACAATAATTTTGATTCTTCTTCTTCTTCTATGCGTTTGGTTTCGTATGCTCAGATCAGACAATCAGGTGGGTTGCCTCTATGAACTCGCATGTCAGCTGCAGGTCCTGCATGGTTTCTCATAGCTTGCTCTGCACACTTTGCTCTTGAGGCCAGGTGTCTTGCAGGTAGAGTTTGCAGGTCTGCAGAATGTGCTGAGGTGTTTGAGGTGCTGTTTGACAGGCACACCGGGGGGAACTGTACATTCTTTATTTTATGCAATAATTTTGATTGAGAAGGTCTTTTGCCTAATAAATTTGAATGATGCCTAGTTTTAACCACAATTTTTGATAGACACTGACTT
Source organism: Candidula unifasciata (assembly GCA_905116865.2). Lineage (NCBI taxonomy): Eukaryota > Metazoa > Mollusca > Gastropoda > Stylommatophora > Geomitridae > Candidula > Candidula unifasciata. Next base: position 866,104 of record CAJHNH020004323.1, read on the forward strand.
TTACCTGATTATTATAATTGACACTGTCACAGGTCCAGCTCAAGTTTTCAGCTCCCCAAAAACCTGGCCACTACCAGTACACAGTGGTGCTCCGCTCAGATTCCTATTATGTAGATTTTGACCAGTCACAGACAGTAAAGGTAGGTCATCTGTCTCTCCATTTCTTGTCTCTTGTCCTTTTCTGTGTTTGCCCTTAGAAGTTTGCAGGTTGTATAGTGGTTTGCAGCTACTGCAGTACCTATGCCTTTCAGATCAACTCATCAGATTTCAGGAAACCCCTAATTTGTGACCTTTTGTGACAAGCTTGTTAGGAAACAATGGGTCTGTTCTTTCCCCCCCCCCCCCCCAAAATGGGGCCTCAGAACTGACAGATAAGATAAATACTTGGTGCACAGAAGCAAAAGCTAACTGCACATTGTGTTTTGCTTTGAAACAGTTAAAAAAAAAGTATTTGAAAATGTTTAGTATGATTACATTATGTTACCACTGTGATCATCACAGCATGTGTTTGTGTCTATCAGCTCTTCTGATAATCCATGCTGGATGTCATTGGTGGTCATGATCTTCTTCAGTCTTCTTTTATTATGTACTTTCAGTCATTTCTGATGTGTATGATCATCGATGCCATGATGCCAAACTGTCAGCAACTTCTCTCTTTGTCTATGACAACATTTCTTCTGTTCAGTTTTCACACTATTATGATGTATGCCAGGTTTCCTTTTCTCATGATACGACCAATAGAATGTTTGTCAACCCATTCACAGCATATGTTTACTTGTCCCAAGTTTCTGTGAATATTCATTGAAATATAACCCATTATACGTGTTTTTTTTTTTGTGTAATGCCCATCAGCCTCTTTGCAGTATATGGTCATATCCTAGTGTTTAAGAGTATTGAATGTGTTATTTCTTTGTATAATAAATGCATTGTCTTAGTGCAACAGAGCCTGGCATATATCACAAGGTCTAGTTTGAGAATGGAGGTGGAGGCGGTGACTGCTACCTTCCACTGGATTGAGAATGAGCTGTGCACACATGTCATAATTGTAACTGACTCACAGAGTATGGCTGAGAAAGGTGCTCGGTGCAGAGTGGCAAGCATTGCTTCAGAGGTCCTCGGTAGTTAGCGTCCTTTGGATATTTTTTCCAGGTTATGTCGATGTGTTGGGAAAAGGGCAAGCAGATAGACTGACCAGTCCTGCACCACTTGGAGGTGAATTAATGTACTACAAGCTAAATGTTGTGAGGGTCTTTTGGGAGCGAGTGAACATTACTGTCTCAGGAAAATGGCACTACTGAGAATTACCAGAGGATCTGGCCGATGCTCAGCACTCAAGGAAGAGACAAGGTGGATGTACACTATCAGAATTGGAACTCTTTGCTTGCTGCTGAAGATGGGGACGGAGTACTTATGGGATTGTCCTGAGTGCTATGATGTAGATTCTCAATTCAACATTGTCCTTGAATTGACAATAACCTAATAGTATAAGCAACAAAAGACCATTTTTATGACTTTTGAACAGCGGTAAAAAAAGAGTCACACCGTGGAAAAGAGTGCTGCCTCACCATGTGATATTCCCAAATGCAGCAGTGAATGCACTGTAGCCAGCCTCCATTGTGGAGGGGAAAGTAGTCAATACAGGACCTTTCTTTCCTGTCAGTGGCACATCGGGCATATAATGCCAAACTCTTATTTTTATAGACCAAACAGCACTCAGTGGATTATGTGGTCAGGTCACCCATCCACCTTTACTTCCCTGAACTTTATCTTTTGACCATTTTAGGCTGGGTCAACCTGGAAGCAAAAGTAATTTTTTTGGAATAAAAATCTGTCTCAATGTGGAGATAGCACAGACATAAAATAAAACAATGGCTTTGAATCTTAGACAGTTGATAAACAAGCCACACATTTTCTTGAGGCCTAGGAAATGTGGTTTTACAGAACAATTCTTTGAATTCCTTGGCCAGCCAAAAAGAGCAGTCCATAAGTTTTGAAGAAGGGAAGGAACAAATACAACTTACATCAGACAGAGATCTTGATATTTTTTGGTCGTATCATGAGAAGACAGAAACTAACATGTTGTGACCTTTGCAACAATCTGTGGATCACTTCATCTGTGGAAACAGAAGATGATAGAAGAACTTTTTTTGACAGCCTTCTGTCAGGGCCTGGAGGGGTGTCACACGTGAACATGCAGATTGTAGTTTGTGGAAAGGCACGACAGTCAGCAAGCACTTGATGATGATGATGATCAATAGAATAATTTGCCGGTTTTTTTTTTTGGGTACAGAATTTGAAAAATTTGTGTCTGTCCACAAACCCATTGTCATTAAATGTTTACCGTATCCCTGTGTCTAACAATCTTCCGTGTGTTATTTCCCCATACAGCTGGATGTGAAAGAGGCCAGGGTTGTACAGGACCATCCGCAGTGGGATATCTCTGAAGATGAAGAAGATAAGGATAAGGGTAACGATGAGGAGTCGGAAGATGATGATTCTGATTACAGCTCTGAAGGGGATGGCTCAGAATAGATGAAATCTTGTTGTCAGTTCGTTTCCTTTGGGTTTCTCTCATACTCCCTTTATTTATTACAATGATAATTTAACTGAGTGCGGGAGATGATGTTTGTCATTTAGTCATCTTTTATCATCTTTTTTTTAATCTGTTTAATTTGGAATGATAAAGTAAATTTTATCTTTTACATTTATAAGTGGAAAAAGGCTGAAAAGTTTCTTTAAAATTTTTTTTTTTCAATTTCTTTCTCGTGTAAAATCTATTTGTGTTTTATCTTAGCAAGCACAGATGTTGGTATATAATTAAATTTCAATTCTGACAGTTACATTCTTTCAGATGGATTAAGGGACCAAATATTTTTCTCTCTATTTATTTTTTTTGTCTCACTACTGGCTGGTATCTGGACTGCACTGGCATGGGGTCTCCATGGTGACATGTTTTTAAATCATTTGCCTCACACATTACAGAGTGTGTGTTTGGGTGGGGGGGGGGGGGGGGGGTCGTTCTTGTGTGGATTCTAGGACTCCATTGTGTGTGTGTTTTTGGAGATCATTTCCGTGTGGATTCATGAAAGCATTGTGTGTGCATGGTGGGGGGTGGAATATAATCTCACCGCCCTCTAATAAGCGTGTCTTGAGAAGTGAAGATTCATAGCTGTTTCATTCAAAATCAGAGTGCTCCTGACTCAGAGGCGAGGAATAATCAAATAAACCAGATCTGTCGAATAATTATGCCTGCACAACTCAAGTATTAGAATAAGACAACAACCGGAACTTGTTCAGTGGAGTTTACAGCCAGTGAACGCTAAGAAAAATAACTCTGTCATCTGGTTCACGTCTGCAAGTGTTTTGTAGATGATCCCTGAAGGTTTTTGCAGGAGCTGTGAAGATATTGGGTGATGCTCTTGGTGGGTGACTAGCCATTCTGTGGAGAGAAACCAACCAATGGGACCAAATCTGGTACAATGACATCAGTCCTCTTGTTTTACACCATCTTGTTTGTTTTTCCTAGCCTGCAATGCTTCCTTCAAGGTGTTAGGTCAGAGCTTTCTGAACTGTGTTGTCATGACACATTGGTGTGTTGGCTGCGGTGTAAAGGTGTGTTGTCATGACACATTGGTGTGTTGGCTGGGGTGTAAAGGTGTGTTGTCATGACACATTGGTGTGTTGGCTGCAGTGTAAAGGTGTGTTGTCATGACACATTGGTGTGTTGGCTGGGGTGTAAAGGTGTGTTGTCATGACACATTGGTGTGTTGGCTGCGGTGTAAAGGTGTGTTGTCATGACACATTGGTGTGTTGGCTGCGGTGTAAAGGTGTGTTGTCATGACACATTGGTGTGTTGGCTGTGGTGTAAAGGTGTGTTGTCATGACACATTGGTGTGTTGGCTGCGGTGTAAAGGTGTGTTGTCATGACACATTGGTGTGTTGGCTGTGGTGTAAAGGTGTGTTGTCATGACACATTGGTGTGTGTGCTGCGGCGTGTAAAGGTGTGTTGTCATGACACATTGGTGTGTTGGCTGTGGTGTAAAGGTGTGTTGTCATGACACATTGGTGTGTTGGCTGCAGTGTAAAGGTGTGTTGTCATGACACATTGGTGTGTTGGCTGTGGTGTGAAGGTGTGTTGTCACGTGAACATAACACAATTAACAGAATAATCTCTGATAAGAGATCAGTTTAACCTACTGTTTGCTATAGACTTAATTACATTGGTACAGAATTTTGTTTGTCCTAAAGGTGTATCACCAACATAAAAAGTTTGGAAAGGTTTGTGTCAGGTATTTTACTTATCATAAGCCACCTCAGTGCCCTGAAATAGATAAATGAAACAGGGAAGACAGAAAAAAAAACGTTTTAATGTTTGTGAAATCTAAGTGTAACTTCCTACGACTTATTTTCTGACTTCCACGGAAAGAAATTTGATACCTAGCATTGTGTGTAATAGCAGTAAATTTGATGACTGAGTCAGTGTTGTCTTGAAGACAGGAGGAGTGTTGATATAAACAGGAAATGTCGGAGAGCTAAAAATAGGGTTAAATTTAAAAGAGGTGTCAGATTAAGTCGGGAAGAATGTTTATGTCAAAAGGAGATGTTGGAGTTCACATCAAAATTATTTTTTTGTTTCTTATTGTAAAATATTTTTTTTTAAAGTGTGAGTGTTAGCGTGTGCCTGTGCGTGTATGTGTATGTGCGTGTTAAAAAAAAAGATTTTTTTATCATGTAGAATTTGTTTTGGTATATTGCATAGGATCAGGTTTATATTGAATTTATTTTGCACGTATGCCATAGTTCTATAGTAATGACTTTGATGATCTTACATCAAGTTGTGTCCTGCATTTTCTTAGTTTTAATTTTTAGTTACTAAGGTGTTCATTTATATTGCATTTGCAACCTTAAGATTTACAACGATCTAGATTTTTATATGGCTGCTTATAGATTAGTGAGTGTGTTTCACAATCTCAGCTTAACAAGGTTTGATTTCCTCAAGAGACTGTTTGAAAAAAACACTGCGCTAATGGCTTTCGGACAACGGTAGAAAAGTTACACCTTGAGAAGGCAGAACTAATTAACAGGGGGCTGCAACTATATAGAGAACCAAAACAAAAACCCCAAAAAACCAGAATGTGTCAACCATATATGTTGTGATGAGAAATTGACACTTACAGTAACTTTGCTTACACAGTGACCATTGCAAACTCGGCAAAAACTCCTACTCATTAAGATATGAGCCCAAATCTCTATCAGTGCCTTATTGCTGGACAGACTCCAAAACATCTTTCCTTTTCAGGAGAAGCTGGGAAACAACATGTGGCTACACCTAGCAGACGTGACAACTAAGCTTTTTTTTTTTGTAAGAGACCTGAAAGACCTTAAACTGACATCCTAGTTCACAGCCCATAGTGAATGAAGTGCATGACCAGAGATTGCTGAAGAAGTAAGCCATACAGGCGCTTATCCACGTTATATTCCTAAATTAAGTACATTTCTAAAATGGATGCAAATGTCCTCTCATTGATAAGGTGGCATAAAAAAGACAGAAATTCCTTTTAAATGGAAACACTTTATTGAAAACTGAACTTTGGTATGTTGAGAATTGTGAAACTTCTTACTAACCACTAAGAAATAGAGCCACACAAAACCTTTAATAAATATTAGAGATGTAAAAAGTTAAGTGAATGACAGCGTATACCTTCATCATCATCATCATGATAGATGTGTTACTGTAATGGTAAGTGGGGTGGTGCAATAAACCAACTTTACAATAATTGTAATTTAAAAAAAAGAACACCAGCTGGGTCTTATTTAAAAGATAGTTACACTTGAACAGTTTAAGTCTGATTGAAAAGCTAATTGCACTTGGACAGTTCAGTCTTATTGAAAAGCTATTTGCACTTGGACAGTTCAGTCTTATTGAAAAGCTATTTGCACTTGGACAGTTCAGTCTTATTTAAAAGCTAGTTGCACTTGGACAGTTTAGTCTTATTTAAAAGCTAATTGCACTTGGACAGTTCAGTCTTATTTAAAAGCTAGTTGTACTTGGACAGTTTAGTCTTATTTAAAAGCTAATTGCACTTGGACAGTTCAGTCTTATTGAAAAGCTATTTGCACTTGGACAGTTCAGTCTTATTTAAAAGCTAGTTGCACTTGGACAGTTTAGTCTTATTTAAAAGCTATTTGCACTTGAACAGTTTAATTCTTTTCTTATTGAAAAGTTAGTTGCACTTGGACAGTTTAGTCTTATTAAAAAAGACAGTTGCACTTGAACAGTGAAGTCTTATTCAACAGACAGTTGCACTTGAACAGTGAAGTCTTATTCAAAAGACAGTTGCACTTGAACAGTGAAGTCTTATTTAAAAGACAGGTGCACTTAAACAGTGAAGTCTTATTCAAAAGACAGTTGCACTTATACAGTGAAGTCTTATTCAAAAGACTGTTGCACTTGAATAATGAAGTCTTATTAAAAAGACTGTTGCACTTGAATAATGAAGTCTTATTAAAAAGACAGTTGCACTTGAACAGTTAAGTCATTTTCAAAAGACAGTTAAGTCTTATTTAAAAAATAATTATGTTTATTTTTTATTTATTTGTAATGATGCTAGCTAATCGTTGTACATTCCCAGGTTAGAATATTCAGATAACAATTTATTTATTTATCATTTAGGATAATTTAGCCATCTTTGTTTGTTGCTGTGATAATTTATTTTCTTCTTTATTGTCATCTGCCACTCAAAATCATAATTTAGCACCTTAATTAAAGAGTTGTGGTTTGGCATCAAGTGCACACTACAGTTGGATTTTATGGAAGCTGTTTAATTTTTCACGTCAGTGTTGGTGGCTTATGTGTCGCTTCACATTTTTGAGGTTCCAGGTTCTATTCCAGTTGCAGGCAGTTTGGAAGCAGACTGCCTTGTGTTGGTTTCAATAGTGGTTTTAAAAGCCAACCACTCAGAAAGCAGTGGCAAACTACTGAATGTAAAATTGCCTAGTGAAATTACAAACAGCCAAAAAAAAAAAAAAATGCTGGGGCTGGTTCAGCAACATGCTGTAAAGCAGTGATTCCTAAACTGTGTGTTGCGGCGCCCAGGGGAGCCGCGACCTCTTCACAGGGGCGCCACAAAATATTCGAAGATACTTGAGTATTTTTGTTTATATTCTTTTACATATGAATAGTCATACTTTTACTTAGGTTGGGCGTGGTGGAAACTTTTTTAATTGAAAAAAGTGGCCACGGCTAAGAAAAGTTGGGGAAACACTGCTGTAAAGGATACACAGCTAACTCCTTTTTGTGTTTTTCATTTTTTGTTTAAAACAGCTAGCAGCAGGTGAAGTTTAGATTGATGTGGTTTCATATGGACTGAGTTGTAAAGAATGATTTGTTTTGGACACAGAAAGTGCATACATGCTTCACTATCCTGTCAGGGGGTCATTGCTTATGGGGTTTTGGTGTCTGATACATGCACATTTAAATTCAGAATCATGTGCTTTTCAGCAGTGTTCTCAAATCAGCTGAAAAGCATATATGCACCTTTGATTTTAAATCTGACAGCACAGTTCTGAAAATTCACTAGATGGAAAAGAGAGCATGCAGAGATATCCAACTAGAGCTAAGTATTATGAAGAGTTTTCTATATGTCCTTTTGTTTGCCTGATATAAGAATGGAGGTTATCATGGCAGCTTTGAGATGAATAAATGGTAATAGAGCTAGCAGAGAATTCATGCCTGAGTCTTAATCTCTATTGTGTAAAGTTCAAAATGGACATTTGTGGCATTAAGCTGTCCCCCCCCCCCCCCCTTTGCACCACAGGTTTTTGATATCATAAAGTCTTTTTGCCAAGACCACTACACGTATATAGCAGCTTTGTTAATAGTTGCAAACGCATATTGCGTTGATAAGGTTGGTGTGATTATATTTATCTCCATGCTTATGGGTGTGTCCCGAATGCTGTGATGTTGATGTTTAAGAAAAATATAAGACTGCATTAAAAAAAAAATGGGAAAAAGTCTTTAAAATAAACAATAAAATAAAAACAAGATTACAGGACTGAATTACAAGGACTTAGATGGATAAATTGTCATGCAGGAATGCATGCACAAATTTATTAAAATTAAATGGGCAGTAAAAGGAAGTAGGAACAATCATGGATAAAAACAAACATGCTAAGGTTTATCTATGAATCAATGCTTACTGAAGATACAGTGTTAGATGAAACACCTGTCTGAGAATGAATGAGTATAGGGTTGTGTGGGTCTGGCGAGCAGGGACAAATGAGAGGAACAGTACAGGTTTACAGCCAGTATGAGGCTGTTATAGTGGCGTCCGTGGCTTAGGTGTTGCGAGTCCGACTCGTAAGCCAGCGTACCACGATCAAAACCAACTGCTGGCTGTGTGGATTTTTATTATGGTACGGGGCGTCGCAGGTCGACCCAGCCTAAAATGGGTACCAGGATGGGCTGTCCTGGGAAAGTAAAGACAGCCAGTGTAATGCAGACCACATTACCCACCGAATGCTGATGGTCTGTAAAAATATGGGCGCTCTTCCCATATGCCCGATACGCCGAAAGGCGTGGAAAGGGATCTTTACTTTTTTTTTTACTTTACTTATGGGGCAGGTATGGTTAGTATGTACACATTACAACACTTGTTGCGGTGGACAGGACATCTCTGGGTATGATCTTGGACCGCTAGAACACAACATTTGGTATCAACATCTAATGATACTTGCTTTAGGAGACAGAATATCTATCAGAATGCTAAGATTTGGCCCAAATGGTTAGTATCTACACATTATAACACTTGTTGCGGTGGACAGGACATCTCTGGGTATGATCTTGGGCCGCTAGAACACAACATTTGGTATCAACATCTAATGATACTTGCTTTAGGAGACAGAATATCTATCAGAATGCTAAGATTTGGCCCAAATGGTTAATATCTACACATTATAACACTTGTTGCGGTGGACAGGACATCTCTGGGTATGATCTTGGGCCGCTAGAACACAACATTTGGTATCAACATCTAATGATACTTGCTTTAGGAGACAGAATATCTATCAGAATGCCAAGATTTGGCCCAAATGGTTAGTATCTACACATCATAGGACTTGCTATACAAGACAGAACATTTATTGGAATGGCCTGTGTTCTGTGCTATCAGTTTTTAAAGTCACCTAATTTGTCAGTCCATTTGTGTCCAAAATATTGTATTTGATGACATCTTTAAGTTATTATATTTTGCTGAATGTGAGAACAGCTTTTTAAACAAAAAGTGTATTCTGTATCCGCTTGCTTGCGTATTCTTGTCTACATGTGCCTGGATACAGAGAAAATGTGAAACTTGTTATTTCATTGTTGAATCTGCTAAATTTGAAATTCAGGAAAAGCTGCTAGTGTGTGGCCTTGAGAAAGTGATGCATGGTTGTAGAATAAAATATATCCTGTAATAGTCAGAGAAGTTGTTCATTTTGTTGATTGCCTTCCGTTGGAGTCAGGGGGATGCCTTCCATTGGGGTCAGGAGCCTGCCTTCCATTGGGGTCAGGGGCCTGCCTTCCATTGGGGTCAGGGGCCCCATTTCAGAAAAAAAGGGGGAGGAGATGGAATAGACCAGCTGCCACCTGACAATGTTGCTGTAAAAAGGGACTCATTTGGAGTGCATCTACCTCTGATCTACCTCTGATCTACCTCTGATCTACCTCTGCTGAGAGAAATTTGCGTTCTGCAAACAAATGAACCAGATTTGTAAAATGGATATGCATACAGAAAACAAGACGAAAGACAAAAAAAATGAACAAACAGCCAAAACTTTCCGCCAGCTAATAAATGTTAGGAAAAAATAGAATTGACTGCCTTATGTGTATTTCAGAAACTTTAAAAAAAAAAGTAGGTCATCTCCACATTAAAAAAAAAAAAAAAAAGAAAGAAAGATTGGCTGCAATACATCCGCTGTTGAGGTCCTAATCTGTTCCACTGCGTGACTCTCTTACCACTGTCTGCTGTGGAAATCGACCCTGGTACTGAGGATTGTGAAACTGAAATGTACTCACTGACCTCTAGGCCACAGGACATATCTCATTTCTGGGCTAGAGAAGTCTGATGCTCTAGGCCACAGAATATATCTCATGTCTGGGTTAGAGAAGTCTGATTCTCTAGGCCACAGAACATATCTCCTCTCTGTTTTAGAGAAGTCTGATTTTCTCGGCCTCAAAACATATCTCCTGTCTGGACTAGAAAAGTCTGATGCTCTAGGCCACAGAACATATCTCATGTCTGGGTTACAGACATCTGATTCTCAGACTTCTTGTATAAGTGCAGATCACAGGAGGTGCCAGCTGCACATTTTAAGAATCTCACAGCAGTTAGAAGTTGCAAAGAGTAGGCTATGAAGTCACTGTTGTGGCTAAATTGTTAGTAGATATGTTTGGTTGTAAATACTTTTAAGTCAAAATCATTGGCATTCAAGTAATCTGATCTCTTCCTTATGTGGGTTATGTGCCCAATTTATTATTAGAAGAGGAGATTCTTAATGATGCAGTAGTAAAGCTGTTCGGTAACAGAGCCAGAGGTTGACCAAGCAGAATGTGGGCTGCAGAAATATCAGAGACACAGAAAAGTACTTTATATGAAGTAAACAGAAGGGCCGGTTCCAGAGACCTCTTCCTGCTCTGACACTGGGAGGCATTCCAGGAGTAGAGAAAAGAAGAAGAAGTCAAGTTTTTTATTTTGCGCTGGGAAAGGTGCATATTTGGTCCGCACTGTTAGTTCACACATGTAATTCTTAAGGCTATCCCTGGAGGATTGTCCCTGAAGCTGCAGAGTTCATATTTTGTGTGATACTCAATCAGTCAGTTATTGTGGAGGGAGGCCAAGCTAGATGGGATAAACCTGGTGAAATGAATTGATCCTGAAATTTGACTTAAGAATCAACATCATAGCACTCAGGTCATTTACATAAGCACTCTGTCCCATCATCAGCAGCATGCATATACAGTTAAAGTTGTTCCTTTAACTTAACTATCAGTCCACTATCTTTATTCAAATATTGGTTGACTACAGTCAATCTCCAGTACTGTCATCCTGGATCTAGACTTTCTCAGAATGTTTTTCACCTATCTCTTGATATTATCCTCCCACTTGTATCACTGTGTACCACGTGCTGCTGCCTTCACCTCTTCGCTCCAAGTATTGTTTTTCTACTTGTGTATTTGGCTCCTTTTTAGTTTCGTTCGACGACTCTTTTTTTTCTTGGAAGAAGCTGCAAGTTCTCAAAAGCTTTGCATTTGTGTTTGCTTCCTTGAAACATGTTTTTATATCAATGTCTCATTCAAGGGCCCTCTTTTCTTTAATAAATTTTAATCATTCTTAAAAGTAAAAACATGGCTGACACAAAACACATTTTTTAATGTCTTTATTTGAGATAATAAAAGGAAGCACAATATAATCCAAGCAGGAAAAAACCCCACAGTAGGCACTTATATGTTCAACAGAATTTCAAGTATGATATTATCAAAAACATGAAATTCAGCAAGGATAAATCACTAATAAAAGTTTTAATCAGCAGATTAAAAAAAAAGAATTGTTTCTTTGCTGTGTAAGTATTTTTGTTTTGTTGAAATTATGATTACCCACCTTACCATGATAAACTTTTGTTATTATTTTGACACTTTGATGAGCAGACTGTTGCTGGAATTATTGATGCACCAGCTTTTAAAAACAGGCTCCTGGCTCAATCGTGGTTCTGGGAGAAAATAACAATGAGATGGGTGGCTCACTTGATCTTATGAAACTGTTAGCCCGGCTCTCTAGCGTAGTTGGCTAAACCGGATTGCGCGGTGACCGGGTGACAAATTCCTTGTGGTCCGGGTTCACTCCCGGGGGTAGGCAGAAAAGCCACATTTCTCCCAGATTTATGGTATTTAAAATGTAATCAAGGCCGAAAGGTTGCGATATCCATAATACCGAGCCTAAGGGTTAACAACTCATGGCTTCTGGATACTAAAACAAACAAAACAAACAAACATGAAACTGTTAACTTGTGTATGAAATCTTGTGTATGTTGTCTTCCCCTGATGGTGTCAGCTTTGGGAAAATTTTAGATTACAATATATGGTTTCTTTTAATTATTTTCCTTAACCTCAGAAATATTGTGGAACAAGTTTTAGAATGGAATGTCACATTATATATAAACTTTACAGACTTTGAAAAGGCCTTTGACAGTCTATATAAAACAATGATGTGAATAATCCTTGCTGCGTATGGGTTACCAGATAAAGTTATAAACATATTTAAAGGGCTCTATGAAGGGTACCAATGCAAAGTGAAAGTAGGACTCGTGGAGACAGAATACTTCAGGGTAACACCAGGAGTCCCACAAGGGTGCACTCCGTCACCTTTCTTGTTTCTCGCAGTGATAATGCTATAAAGAAAGCAACCACAGTCACACGGACAGGTCTTCAGTGGAATATTCTCGAATATCTGGAACATTTGGACTTTGCAGATGATATCTGTGTCATCAGCCAAAGTAAAGAACATCTTCAACAAAAGACAGATAAGATCACAGAAGTAGCAAAACAGACAGGGTTAAGAATCTGTGTCAATAAAACAAAGCTGTTGGAGATAAACCCCAGAAGTGAAAGGCTTATAGAAATAGATAATGTAGGTTTGGAAACAGTAACTGACTTCACTTTCCTGGGAAGCAAAATCTCCTCGGACGGAAATGTGGTTGAAATCAAGCAGAGATTTGGGCAAATTCTGTTTACAAGTGACTTCAGAGTGTCTGGAGATCAATCATCTACAGCACTAAAACTAAACTCAAGATATACAAAACATGTGAGGGCAGTTCTCCTCTATGGAGCAGAAACTTGGAAAACAGACAGAAAGATAGCATGCTCAGAGGTTTTGAGGGAAGACATCTCAAAAGATTGTTGGGGTTTCCATGGGAAGAAAAATCAGCAATTCTAGATTACAAAAAATGAAAGACTTAAAAGATTTAAATTATAGAAATGAAAAAGCGAACATGGAGGTGGATTAGACACGTCCTCAGAACAAAGAAAGAGAGACGGTGAAGACAGGCAATGCAATAGACACTACAAGGACAGCGAGGAAGATGCAGACCCAGAGGCACTTGGAGGCAAACCTTTTAGGCTGAACAAGGTTACACAAAGGACAAAACTGGAGATAGAAAGGATGGAAGTGAGTGGGGACATTATGTCTCTGCCTTATATGCCTATGGGCACAATCAGGATTGATTGATTGATTGAAAACCTGTAATATTTTCTCTTACATTTGGCCAGAAAATTTTGGTCACTGTAGTTAAACTGTTATCAAAACGTAATTTAACACAACACAAGCTATGGCTAAAAACTGTAAATGAGGGACAAGAAAAGACACACAAAACTGTTTCAGTTTCCTTTCTATATGACCTTCCTGGACATTTTGTTATTGTTAGTCCACTTGGTCTCCTTTAATTTTTATTATCCATTCTCATACAAACTTAAGTAGCAAACATCAGGACAACTTTTTGTATGTGTGAGTCAAGCCTGGTCTTGATTCTCTGGAAAACTTCAAACTGCCCCCAAATTTAGCATCAGTCTATTTAATGGATGGATATTTGTTACAGCTTGATCTGTGCATGCCATTACACAATATTTGCTTGGTATGAATCTTTTATTGTGAGATTTTAACTCAATCTCACACTCCATGTGAGTTCTAGGGCCTCATTTTGGGGGAAAGGGAATAGATCCACTTCCTCTCTAATATGGAAGGCCAAGAATCAAGGAACCATACCCCCAGGACAACCAAGGGTTTGCTGGAAAGACAATCTCTAAAAGTTCCTGACTGATAGAGGACTCCAGTGGAACAAGCTAAGAAAAGAAAACATTTGAATGGAACAAGCCAAAAAGAAAACTGCTGATAAAGGAGTCTGGTGATCTTTATGGCAAACTTCTACACCCCAAGGTAGAAAAAGAGCAACTAAGACAAAGTATGTAAGAATACAAATTCTCAATCTGGATGGCAGACAAACCAGGCATATTCCAGATATCCCGTTCAACCTATTACCATAATGTACTCTACAAAACTTTATAGTCATAGTTTGTGTTGTGTATTGAATTATATTTGGTAAGAACATAAAAAGAAATATGTCTGCTTAGTGACCATTTTGCATTTAGCTTCTTCGAAAGTCACTGAATGATGGTTCACAATTGTATTTCCCATGCTGCCATCTTCTGTTTAAAACAACAAGAAAATAAATAAATAAAGAAAGTGGTTCTAAAAGAGTTAACCAGAATGTGATACTCAGTGCCGTTTGTTTCCTTTCAAAAATTCTTTGCAAAAGTACCTACTGGTGTCTATAACAATTTGTCTTTGCATGATAAAGTGGGCACCATTAACGTTTTAAAGAATTTAAAAATTTACTTCTCAGCAATGATTCAATATCATTATCCTTGCATGAACATAAGTGCAGAAACAAATTACATGTAATTTTAATCTATTAAAATAATTGATATGATTGATTTAATGATTAGATAGCAATAGTCAAATTATGGATTATCATCAGTGGGGGGGGGGGGGGGGGGGGGGGGGGGGAAGCTAAACAAATAATTACAGTGTGGAAAAATACAATTCTAGGAAAATTTTATCTTATCTTGGAGCTATTTGAGGATATGGTTTTAAATCCATATTGTATAAACAAGCTGTCACTCCTTTGGTAATGTGGTCAGAGTTATCATAGGTGAGTTTACCTCCAGTAACATTCTCCTGCATCCAATTTAGGCTTTGTTAGCCTAAGAGCCCAACTCAGTGAAAACCAAACAAATATCTGTCTTCTTAGCAGTTCTAAGACATCACAACAAGATCACCAGATTTCTGATGTGTATGGTGCTTTTTTTTTTTTGGGCGCCCGTCAGCATCTGAGGGATGATGTGGCCAATCGCACACAGATCACCTTTACTTCCATAATCTATCTTAGACAGTGGGACAGTTTTATTGAAACTGACTAAACAAAATTTTGGCTATCTTTTCGGCGACTATACAGCATACAGCACAGAGTATCTCCAGCGCAGCTATGCGCTGCGTGGAGCAGGGCTAAACTAGATGGCTGGGACTCACAAGCAAATAAAATAGAGGAAGCTGCATGAGATGCGGTAGCTGCTGCTCGTGAGTCCCAGCCATCTAGTTTAGTCCCGCTCCGCGTCGGGCGCGAAAGATACTCTTGGCAGTGACTTTTACTTGGCGGAAGCTTTTCCGCGGTATGCTGTGTGGTTGCCGGAAGAGGTCTGCAATTTACATGGGACTGAGGCCCTGTCGGGGTATATTTTCGGCCTCGATAATTTGGAACTGTTTTTCGGAGGATAGCCAAGATTTCTAACAAAATAGTATGAGAACATTTGTATAATCAGTCATTTACCTAGTTATATCAATTGAAAATAATTTCTATTTGCACCCCTCATGCACTCAGGATAGCAGGGTACACTAAGATCGTATTAGGTCACTATTTAATAATATTGACTAAGATTTCGTCTTGTTAGATTGACATCCAGGATACTTAAAACATTGCTGTCATGAATGCTGAGTTACTGAAAAATCAGGAGTTTGTACTAAAAATATTTGTGCTTTCCAAAGACTAATAATAATACATCCCTGCTGAAACCAAAATTATTTTCATGGTAATTATGTATTCGTTTTAAGCGAGTTAGTATTAACATGATTCTACTGTAAAATTTGCTAGGTAACAGCCATTGCGAAATAATTAAAAACGTAATTTCTTTAAATGTAGATATAAAGTAAAATAACAAAAGAGAATAAGATAAACCTCCACCATATATGTAAGTTTATACAATAATCAATACAGCAAAACAGTATTACAAGAAATCAATAATAAAAACTAATAACAAAATGAGATATAATAATAATAGGTGTGTACATTTCATTTGAGAGTTAGGATGCATTTGCATATCAGTGGACATAATTAAAAAAATTTTTTTTTAATCCCTGCTGATATTTAAAAAGTAAAATTACATGTAATTCAATATGAAAAATACCAAAAAATGCTAATGTGTGAGTTTCAACATCATTTTTAAGAATATGAGTGCAAGTGTCCAACTTTTATTGACTTTAAAATTGTGATTCTGAGTGGTGTCAGTTGTGATCATGAGTTTTGTGATCATGTTAGTTTAATGACCATACAATTTGTCTGTCAGTATAAATTGTCTGTGGCCAGCGTAACACTGACCACATTACTCACCTATTGCCAATGATCTGAACAAATATGGGCGCTCTTTCCATATACCCGATGCACCTAAAGGCATGAGAAGGGATCTATACTTTACTTTTTTTTAATAAATTGACTGCAACACAACTAATTTTACCATATTCTTTTTGAGTCCCTGGCCAAATGGACTCATGTCTTCACATGTAAGATTGAGCAGGCTGAATTGTCAAAAAATACACATTGACATTGCTGCTGCCTGGGCTGGCTGAAAGGCACATTTTATTTTATTTGTCATTGTGTGTACACAAAAATTGAATTGTTAAAGAAATGAACTATAAACTTTAAACATGCCATAAAAATATATATATGAAAAATAATGTCAAGGGAGTACTACAGAAGTAAAGATGAGCTTGTAAACACCTGAAAAAAATTATGCATTGGAAAATGATCTGTAACAGCCTGGTCATCGAATCAGATTCTAGAAGAAACAACGTCTTAGTTTTCATCTTTGACCCCTCATGTTTCCGGAACCCTAATGTGGGGAAAACGAGAACAGACCCACTGCCTCGCCAGTAAGCATGTCGTAGGAGTTGACTAATTAGGGGCTTGCTTCAAAGTTTCAATACTAATGGTACCAGTCGTAACCTGATTGTATGTCCATTGTGCCTTTCCTCTGAGTGTAGTGAGTCAGCCAGACCCTTCGGTTACACCCAGGTGCCTCATTCTCTCCAGGCCATAATGATCTTGTTTCGCAACTGACTTTGTGTTGCTTTTTCCCAAAGGGTCCTGACCACATCTGCATTGTCATGTCTTAATTCACCACCTATTGGTGCAGATGCAGCTAGTCTGTCTGCCTGTTCACTCCCCACCACGCCGGCATTGCCTGGAGAAAAGATCCAAAGTATGCTCACTACCTGTGACCTTCCCAGTGAAGCTTGCCACTCTGTTCGAAGCATCCCTGTCTCCACCTATCTCAGCATGCTTTCGGAGACTGTTACAATTATGACATGTGTATGCATCTTGATCTCTAGCCACCGGAAAGCTGCAGTGACCGCCTCCACCTCCTTTCTCATGCTAGATGTTGTGGTATGGTATGCTAGGATGACCTGCACTAAACAGCTGCTTTTTGATTCAGTATTGTTTGAGCCTACAAAGCTTCAAATGAAGCTGATAATCTCTACCGCTTGATAAAATGGAGCATGGCTCAATGTTTCCATTAGAATATGCAATAAAGTTTCTGCGGGTTCCTGTGTGGGTTTCGGGGACCCATTGTGGGGGAGGGGGAACAAGAATACACCCTCTGCCTCCCAACAAGCATGTCGTAGGAGTCGACTAATTGGGGTCTTCTTTCAATTTTGGAATGCATCTGCCCGAGTGGCAAAGAACAATCCGAGCCGATCTGATTCGATTTTGAGCACGCAGGCACACCCACCCACCCACACATCCAGAATGGTTCAACAAGCATCTAACGGATAACTTTTGGTTACAATTGTGTCAGCGTTTTTGCTCTATTTAAAATGGCTTACCATTGATCGCCACTAAGAAGTCCTGAAAAGGACTCTTGCAATGTTGCGATCGTAGGAGACAGACCCAAATACTGTCCCGACCTGCGACGAAGCCGTCTACTGGCCAGCCTATGGGCGATGCGGGAAGGAACAACCAACTGCTTATAAATAAGCCAGTAAAACGGATGTACACGCAAAACTCAGGTTCTGGCACCAAGCCAAATGGATGAACAAAGAAGAAGTTTCTGCAGCCTCTATAGTTAGCCATCTCTGAACACACATGTCTAAACAGTGCTTATTGGGTGACACAACTCTGAGCCCTGCCTCACTTTTTCAATTGTTAGGCTATTCCTGGGACTTCCAGACTTGTTTTTACACAGGGATAATTCATCAAGATAGAACCAAGCACAACACTAATTGTCGTTTTACATTAAAAATAACTCTATAGTTTCAACAGTAATATGTAAATTTGTCATGGAATGAATATCTTTATAAATATCATCAAAATATCTTTACATTCTGCTATAATAAATAAGTATCTATTAGTGTGCTTTTAGCACACATAGGAATAAGAGCTACCAAAACAGGTCAGACTACGAATTATCTTTCAGTGATACATGACACAGATGCTATCAATAAGGTAGTAACTTGCTGTGACTCAGAGTCACAAGTTGCAGTCAGAGATAAAGAGACTGACTGAGGTTCAACTACACACCAGGACAGCCCACAAAGCGATAAACACCCGGTGACACAAAGTGCCACCATTTAGATGAGGATCAACCGGGGACATGTCCCAGAAACCCCGTTGCGTCCAACATTGGGACTGACTGACTGACTGACTTTCTCCCCCGCCAGAACATCACACAAGCGATAAACACGGGATGACACAAAGTGCCACCATTTAGATGAGGATCAACCGGAGACATGTCCCAGAAACCCCGTTAGAAAGATAAAGAGAGGTAATTACTCTGATTCTTTCGGCTGTATGTGTTACAATTCTGAGAAATGTGTATACGTTACATGTTACAGTCACAGACCAAGAAGATAAATGTTCAGAAATCTTTCAATATTACATATTAAAGTTCGTTCTAAAAGTGGTCCCCAACTTAAAAATCTGTAACTCAGTAATCGTTAGGTGTAAATTATTGATATTTGGCACGTAACTTGTTAATTATCATGGCTTGTATTCACTGCAGGAGTTGTTCTGTTGTTCTAGACAATATACATAGAACATGCTTTTTTCTGAATGGGCCTGTCCTGAAGAGATGAGATGACTGAGGACAAACTTTGAGTGTGAAGACAACTGCTTTGAGTTGAATTGAGTCAAGAACTGTCAGAAAATAATTATAATGTAAACAAACTTTTCGTTTTTATTGTGCCTTTGTTGTTGTTGCGGTAAATAAAACAAGACACCGATTCAAAGGATACAGTTAGCATGTTTACCTTTAATGGAGTGATGTGAATTTGGTAAAATACCCAATTACAAATGTTCTAGAGGCAATCCGTGAAAGGCACACTTATTTGCTATAGTGAATAGGATACAACATGTACTGCCCTAATGTTATTTACATAATTGTAGCTCAGTTTAAAGGTGTTTCACTCTCAGGTGGTCAGTCTCCTACATAAGCCTCACATGAGTTAGATAAAACAATATTACATTGTATGCGGAATAGACAATCAAAATAATCACGTCGCGATGTGACATGATTTCCAAACATTCTCCACGCTTGTGGTATAAAGTAAGCGATTTGTGTCAGCTGCTTTATATTCTAATTTTGTATTCAAACAAAGATCAAAGGAAGTAGTTGCTTCAAGAAAACAGTAGCACCTGTCCAACTGTATAGCCACTTGAAATCAAAGAGCACATTAAAACAGTTAATGTGGATGCATACATAAGTTTTCGAGATATACGTTAAAGTTTAAGAGCATTGGAAGGGACTATACAATCAGAGACCCACCCCAAAAAAAAAAAAAAAAAATTGCTGAGGAATCTTTCAATGTTACAAATTACAGACACGAACCAAGAAAGGGAAATGGCTGCGAAATCTTTCAATGTCAGTAACACACATTGCAAACTGGGATTGACTTATCTGTCAATATTACTCGTACAACTGATATATACTGATCATAAACGAATTAACTGTAATTTTCCAAGAAACGCATGACAGACATTAGCGATAAGGGACGAACAAGTTATTTATAAGATAATATTATACACACCTAGCACCCTTGTTCTGGTGAATAATTTATGTTAAAACGTATGCGAAAATAATGACAAGGTTCGATACTGAGCTAACGTGACAAACGGCTCCTTGAACGTCACATTTATAAATTTGCTGTTAAACTGATGTTAATAACAAATATATTCATGACATTATTATATGTTTTGCCAGTACAGATAAGTATCACGGTGGAGGAATACGAGTAAAGTAAAGGTCTTATTTCTATACTTTAATGTAATCTTCCCTCTGTCGGTAAGCAGATTCAGAAAGGGGAGGCTTCAGGTCTGTGACATCATGTAGTATCACCCTTTAACTTTAATAATTTGTTTTTTTAATGTTTACGGTAAATTTACTCAGTTAAACAAAAAATATAACACTATATATAAGTAAGGGGTCTGTGCGTATCTGCGACAAAAATCGGGTCCACATATCTCAGTTAACTGGGAACCACATATCTCAGTTAACTGGGAACCACTACACTGAGTTTATGTCGCCACCTTCACAAATAAATATTGACGGTTTGCGCCAACAGTGAGCTGCAATTCTCGTTTTGGACCGTTAGTATTGGTACATGTAACAGCTGTCTCATGCATTTTTACTTCCCTCGTGGAAGCTTCAAGATTTTGCTGGGACTAACAAACTATTCACCACTTTGTCAAACGGGAAAGCGAACTTTGTGTGATTTCCACTGGCACGGAAACAGAGTAGTTATGGTGTGACCCGTCTGCACGGGTGTTAGAACCTCGACTAACTAACTAACTAACCAACCAACCAACCAACCAACCGACTAGCCAGCCAGCTAGCTAGCTAGCCAGCCAGTCAGCCAGCCAACTAACTAACTAACTAACTAACTAACTAACTAACTAACTAACTAACTAACTAACTAACTAACTAACTAACTAACTAACTAACTAACTAACTAACTAACTAACTAACTAACTAACTAACTAACTAACTAACTAACTAACTAACTAACTAACTAACTAACTAACTAACTAACTAACTAACTAACTAACTAACTAACTAACTAACTAACTAACTAACTAACTAACTAACTAACTAACTAACTAACTAACTAACTAACTAACTAACTAAGTAACTAACTAACTAACTAACTAACTTGGGGGTGAACTAACTAACTAACTAACTAACTAACTAACTAACTAACTAACTAACTTACTTGGTGGGGTGAATTCAAATAGGAACTGGGAAAGAGTACGTAGGTAGGCAGTTGTACCCCACTAGGACATCACACAAGCGGTAAACACCTGGTGACACAAAGGGCCACCATGCGGATGAGAATCACCCGTGGAGAGGTCCCAAAAACCCCTTTTAGCCGTTAGGCCGTATCTATGGCTAGGAACGGCCAGCTCCAGTAAGGCCGTACAACTGAATCACGGCCCATTTTCGAGGAGTCAAGAACGGGAATTCCCGTCCGAGATGTACGGCCTTAAAAATCTGGAGCTGGCCGTGGGCTAGGCCATATTTATGGTCCTGCTATATTTAGGGCCCCGGCAGAAGCCAGGGTGGGTTTCATATAACAAAATATTACATCCCGCAGGTAAACAGTTTTAACTGACTGACTGAGTTTCCTCCCCACTAGGACATCACACAAGCGATAAGCACCCGATGACACAAGTGCCACCACGCGGGTGAGGATCACAGTGGAGAGGTCCCAGAAACCGCGTTCAGCCTTTAGGCTATATTTATGGCCAGGCTATATTGGGGCCCCTGGCAAAAGCCAGAGTAGGGCTTCAAATAACGAAAAATGTCTTCATAAAAATGACGGGAAGTATAAATGCAATACTCTAAAAACACTTTTAACGGCGACTGACTGACTTTCTATCCTCCAATATATCACACAAGCGATAAACACCCGATGACACAAGTGCCACCATGCGGGCAGGATCACCGTTGAGAGGTCCCAGAAACCGCGTTCAGCCTTTAGGCCATATTTATCCCCTGGCTATATTGCGGCCCCTGGCAAAAGCCAGAGTAGGGCTTCAAAAAACGAAAAGTTTTAAACTGAAAAGTTCAGGATAAAGGAAAACAGTTTTAGTATAAAAACTGAACATCTATACTATAAAACACAAACCCTTTCTGTGTTTCCTGTACTCGAGTGACTTTCTACGCCACTAGGACATCACACAAGCGATAAACACCCGATGACACAAAGTGCCACCATGTGGATGAGGATCACCGTGGAGAGGTCCCAGAAACCGCGTTCAGACATTTGGCCATTTTTATGGCCTGCCTATATTGCGGCCCCTGGTTTTAAAAAAAAAAAAAGTTTCATATACTTATTATAAATGAAGTGTTAACTTCACCCAAATCATGACCGGTACACGGGACACATTTGCTTTTGCCATTATGACTGCAATGTTTAATTTAATAGTCACATTGTCGACATGGGTTATTGTTATTTCTTTTGTTGTTGCGACAATCAGTAAAAGTTCTTTTTCAGTGGGGTAATATCCTTTAAATATTTTTTTTCATCACTTCCATTGAAAAAAGTAATTTTCAAAAATTTTATTTTCCTGTTATCTTCCTTGAAACCCCCATTTTTTTATGTGTCTTAGACAATACATTTGTCTGTCTCCCAAATTATTAAATCCTGATGTTTGTATTACAGAGCATTCCCAGGGTGCACATAGGAGCAATGACTAAAGATACGGCAGAGACAAAGATGAAGCAGAAGACGGAATATTAAATATAGCGTTTTAGTTAACCCTTATTTCCACTAGGCCTGCATATAGGGCAGTGGTGGAGAGCAAGATGAAGTAGAGGACAGGAGAATAAGTCTTTCTTTAACTATCCGGTGCGAAGCCAGGCAAATAAATCTAGTGTTACATAGAAAACAGTATACCTTGTCAGTTGAAAGAAACAGACGCATGCTGAGGTTCTTTCTACTAAATGAATTAAAAGCTGCCTCCGCATGGATTCGAACCTTTGACCACCAGGTTAGCAGGCAGGTAAGACAGTCACCCTATGATGAAAGCACCTCTTTAGGGATGAGCCAACCCTTTATTTTCACACTAACCTGTGTGTGTGTGTGTGTGTGTGTGCATACGGGTGCGCGTGCCTGTGTGTGTATGTGTGTTCTGTACAGTACTAGCAACCATATTTAAAAACAACTTTTCTGATGCACATTTTTTGAGGTCAGGTCATTCCCTGAGATATGTGGTTACAAAAAAAAAACACTTACAACTTGGATAGTTTAGAGGGTCACAGGAAAAATATATTGGTGCGGCCAGCGACTGCCCTACTACAAAAACAGCAGGCTAAATTGATCACTACCCAGGCAAAGTGTGAAAAGATAAAACTTACCCCTATATTCCGGGCCACAATGACTGATGACAAGAGATATTACACCATTCTTCGTGACCCTGCTTTTTCATGATGATATAATACATTTTTGATCTGACTGGACACAGTACAACGGGAACAATTCACCACATTACGCCGGCAGCACTGTTTTGTGTGTGTGACTATTAAATGTAATTAAACTGGAATAAACATATTAGGTCAACAGCTTATTACAGGTACAAATACATTAAATTGCAAAATTGCTTGGATCCCTTTTAAAACTTCCTTGCGCTCCTCCCCCTTTTTTCATGTTGGAGACCACCGATTTAGATGCAACTGGATTTTGAAGTACTAAACGACCATTTTTCTAACCATACATTAACTTGTATTTGAACACAGAACATACAATAACTAGTTTATAAACATAGGTATAATTAAACAGCATGACAGAATCACAACCGAGAAGCTTGGGTAGAGAATTAAGCAAATTCGTGGAAATGAACAGGTTGAAAAACTAATCTGGTGCTAGATAAAATACACAATAAAAAGTCTGATAATAACATAACCATAATGTCTTTGCACTTTAAACCATGTGGAAAAAAAAGCCGAACACATGAAGAGAAGACAATTTGAGACAGAAATAAAAAGAATGGAAGAAAAAAATACGTGGAAAAGTCTGTGGAAGATATAAAAATATATACGGCTTTAGATGGAACAGGTAGAGTTTTATTCTCTAACGAGGACAGAAGGAAAAACATTTACACAAAATATCTCCATCTCTGACACTGTGACCTGGACAAGATAGTCCAAGTTTTAGAAAATTTTCAATGATTGCCCATCTCCCTACAACCAAAGGTCTTGAAAAGTTGGTTAATTTGATTTCTTGTCTGTTCAGCTCACTCTCTGCAAAGGCAGAAATAATAGTTTAATAGTCATTGTAATTGGGTACTAAACAGTGTGGCATCTTCTTCTGCTTTGAATTTACCGGCAGTAAACTCAGACGGAAAAGGCTGGTAGTGTATCCACTTCTGGACTTTGAATGGTAGCCACATAAAGCTAGTAGCCAAAGTCAAGACTGACCAAATTCGGCTTCATGCTTATATAAATCCACGACCATCTATCTGATCAACAGGGGAGAGTTTAGATGTTGCACCACCTCGGCCCCCAAAGCAGTGCTAACAACCGTATTATCATATAGCACACCGAATGCCGATTGTTCTGTAAACTGATCAGGAAAGCAACATAATACATAGTGTCCTTCAACGCATAAGCAAGTGAATGTGCTGACTCCAGGCACTGACAAGTGGGAGTGAAGTAATGTGTTTACCCCTAAAAATAGAATATATACACACATATCGTTCACTTTAAACCACAAGCGTGGAGTGTTGGGTATACAAAGATCCTTATACCTCACCTCGGGTGCCAATGGTCGCTGGGCTGGTTTTTGAAACATAGTGCAAGACTCCTGCCATATGTCATCGTCTTACAGAAGGGACACATGGGTATTGTAATGACCTAATTGTTTGACGGACTAGGAAAACCCGGACATCTTAGGTGACGTTAATCTAGGTCAGGGAAACCTGACAAGGAGAAACTTTTTCTCTAGATGACATATAAATGAGAAATACGTGAGCTGATGTTAGTTTTATGAAGCGCGAAAAACTGTGAAAGATAAACGTCTGAACGCAAAAAATACGTGAAAATATTTGTTTACGTGTAACTTTTCCTCATCATCATCCTCATTATCAGGTGCCTTGCCGTCTGGCGTGGGCGATCATGCCTCTCCACAATCTGCGATCTCCTGCAGTATGTATCAGTTCGTGTGCTGACACACCTCCATGTCATGTCAAGAATCTTCTCTCGTTGTCTTCCTCTATCCCTCCTTCCACAGATCTTTTCAGTGGTCACCACATGCTCCATTTTACCTCTTCTCAAAACATGGCCGAAAAATGATGTCTGTCTCTTTCTGATGTCTGTGATAAGTTGTCTTTGGGCTTCCGCCTCTCTCAAAACCTCTTGGTCGCTCTTTTTGGCTGTCCAATGTATTTTAAGCATTCTTCTGTAAAACCACATCTCTGAGGCCTCAAGCAATTGTTTGGCCTGCCTACCGATTGTCTACTATTGACATGAGTGTGTTAAAACTGGATGCATGTAGCAAGCAAGAATTCTTTTTCTAACTCTTAATGGAAAAGATATTTTGCATACGATTTTCTTCATTTCATAAAATGCAGTTTTTGCCTGTCCAATTCTGTTTCTTATTTCAGTTATGCATCTTCCATCTAATGTTATTCATGTGCCCAGATACTTAAATTTCTGTACTTGTCCTAAAATAACACCATTTACCTTTATTACACATTCAGGAATAATTCTTTTCTGTCCTCGTATTATTTAAACCGAGGCCCATTCTTCAACTTTCTATCACCACATTGTTCATTTCCGGTAGTTCTGACTTGTTGCTATCAATACTGTGTCATCAGCATAACGTAAATTGTGTATATTGTGCCCACCAGCCACAATCCTGGACATATCAATTGAAGATATTATATATTCAATGTAAAGTAAAAACAAATCAGGCGACAGTTCACATCCCTGTCGTACAACCCTCTTTTGTTCTGAAATGTACCTAAGAGTTGTTAATTCTTGTAGCTGCTGTTTGCTGCCTATACATATTCTTTATTTTAGTAGATATTTTCCATCAATGTTTGTTTAATTTTTCTAACAGTTTGATTACTTCTTTATGTTCACACTGTCAAATGCTTTGTATAGTCTATGAAGCATAGGTACAAATAAGTCTTTACTTGTATAGCTCTTTCTGACTATGTCCTTAGGATGAATATGGCATTGTTTGTACCTTTTCCTTCTACAAATCCCCATTGTCCATAGCAGATTTCTGGTTTAATTGTGTTTCTTATTCTTCTCATAAATATTCTCTAGTAGTATGCCCTAATTTTAGCATCATTTTGCATTGGAAACTCCTTCCGTGGATGGCCAAGATCCAAATACATCATAGCTTCCTTTGTATTGCGTCACACTTCGTCTGGAAGAAGAGTCGGTACTTTCATTTTAGCTGACCCCAAACAAATGGAATGCTGGAATCCCAGGGTAAGTCTAAAATTCTAGGGGTGTTATAACAGTTCTTATGACAATGTTCACACAATGTGCGAATAAAGTGTATGCAACATGTGGACAAACTGGAAATATTTTGTGTATGCGAAATTATGTGTGCACCGTGTGGACATACTGTGAGCAACTCTCTTAATGTGAACGAACGTTATGTACAACAATTAGTGCATGACAGTTGGGATACTTTTGGGGGACCCTGAAAAAGGGCCCATTTTGTGGGGGTGTTGGGGGGGGGGGGGTGAAAAAGGCCGTCAGTCTCCGTGTATACTGCAGGGTTGCCCGAACTGTTGATCGGCCGGCCGGCACCGACTTGGTATTGTTGTTGATGTGGCCAGAACAAAACAATGTGGGCAAGAATGGTTGCGATCACGTCGCGGCCAGCACATTTAGTGCGTGTAAGCCAAATAAATGATGGCTATTGTTTCTCTCCTTTTCCGCTCTCCACAGGCACTCTATGGATTGAGCATGTACACCTGTGGAGGGGTCGACAAAGTTATACTGTGAGATGCCTCAATCCGTGAGGTGAAACATTATTGGACAAAGAGAAGGTAACTGAAAGATGGACAGAGTATATAAAAAACTGAAAGCGGAATTTTTCATGTTACAAAACGCTTAACGGCAGAAGTGGTTTATGATGATGATGATGATGATGATGATGATGATGATGACAAAATGAAGAACATTTTAAGCAATCTTTCGTTGTCACTAGAGACGAGAAAGATAATTCGTAGAAGTAATATAAATCATATCTTGATAGGAAGTGAATAATTGACCGTAGGTTGATTAATGAACAATTATTTAGAAGCTGCAGAGATGTGATTTAATAGATAAATGACGAGAATACCGTGGACAGATAAAAAGTGTTATGAAGATGTCTTGAAAGAAACTGACTCACGAAGAGAACTGATTGTCCATATCAGAAGATACTGCATACATTCTTTTGTCATGTTATGAGAAGGAGAAACTTGAGTACATCGTAACAGTAGGAAAGTTTAAGGGGGGGGGGGGGAGGCAGAGGGAGACCGAGAGAAAAGACGCTGCATAGTTTAACATCATGGCATGGAGGATCATGTGCAACATAGTTGACTGAAAGTACACGAGATAAAACGGTGTGGATAGACATGACTACCAACGCCTGACGGCACAGACTTTCAGAAGAAGCATCAGTCAGAGAATATTGTCAATTCTCTTGTACGCACACCATATTTAGGAGACTACCGTTGTGCCAGGCCGAAATGTGTGGCTATAAGATGCAGAAGGGTATCTGTTGTTCTGTATGAAACACAGAACATGAAGCACTCACCTGTCTCACGACAGATACCACAAAAACCACACCTGTGGGATAACCTTGTAAACAGGCTCTCAACGATCTAGACACCTATATTGGGTCCTCCTATCACTGCATGATTGCCTAACAAACTGTTGACACAAACCTCCCGTAGTAATGATTGCAGTTAACATTTGCTGTCGCTGTCATCCCCAACTCTAGCTGGCAAAATGAAATGCGTGTCAACTCTTGAGATCAGTAATACACAAAAATAATGACCTGTCTGTAGGCAGACGCGACATTTCAAAGTCGGCATCGCCATCGGCCATGGCGTTCAGTCGGCGACAAGACCATGACTTGATTATTGGAACAAAGTCTGGTAGTATGTAAGATGTCATACTGGTAGTATGTAAGATGTAATGCTGGTAGTATGTAAGATGTCATGCTGGTAGTATGTAAGATGTCATGCTGGTAGTATGTAAGATGTCATGCTGGTAGTATGTAAGATGCCATGCTGGTAGTGTGTAAGATGTCATGCTGGTAGTATGTAAGATGTCATGCTGGTAGTATGTAAGATGCCATGCTGGTAGTATATAAGATGCCATGCTGGTAGTGTGTAAGATGTCATGCTGTTAGTATGTAAGATGCCATGCTGGTAGTATGGTAGTAAGATGTATGCTGGTAGTATGTAAGATGCCATGCTGGTATGCTGGTGGTAGTATGTAAGATGCCATGCTGGTAGTATGTAAGATGCCATGCTGGTAGTATGTAAGATGCCATGCTGGTAGTATGTAAGATGTCATGCTGGTAGTATGTAAGATGCCATGCTGGTAGTATGTAAGATGCCATGCTGGTAGTATGTAAGATGTCATGCTGGTAGTATGTAAGATGCCATGCTGGTAGTATGTAAGATGCCATGCTGGTAGTATGTAGATGCCATGCTGGTAGTATGTAAGATGCTGGTGCTGGTAGTATGTAAGATGCCATGCTGGTAGTATGTAAGATGCCATGCTGGTAGTATGTAAGATGCCATGCTGGTAGTATGTAAGATGCCATGCTGGTAGTATGTAAGATGCCATGCTGGTAGTATGTAAGATGCCATGCTGGTAGTATGTAAGATGTAATGCTGGTAGTATGTAAGATGCCATGCTGGTAGTATGTAAGATGCCATGCTGGTAGTATGTAAGATGCCATGCTGGTAGTATGTAAGATGCCATGCTGGTAGTATGTAAGATGCCATGCTGGTAGTATGTAAGATGCCATGCTGGTAGTATGTAAGATGCCATGTAAGATGCTGGTAGTATGTAAGATGCCATGCTGGTAGTATGTAAGATGCCATGCTGGTAAGATGTAAGATGGCATGCTGGTAGTATGTAAGATGCCATGCTGGTAGTATGTAAGATGCCATGCTGGTAGTATGTAAGATGCCATGCTGGTAGTATGTAAGATGCCATGCTGGTAGTATGTAAGATGCCATGCTGGTAGTATGTAAGATGCCATGCTGGTAGTATGTAAGATGCCATGCTGGCAGTATGTGAGATGCCATGCTGGTAGTATGTAAGATGCCATGCTGGCAGTATTTAAGATGCCATGCTGGCAGTATGTAAGATGCCGTGCTGGTAGTATGTAAGATGCCATGCTGGGAGTATGTAAGATGCCATGCTGGTAGTATATAAGATGCCATGCTGGCAGTATGTAAGATGCCATGCTGGTAGTATGTAAGATGCCATGCTGGGAGTATGTAAGATGCCATGCTGGCAGTATGTAAGATGCCATGCTGGTAGTATGTAAGATGCCATGCTGGTATGCCATGCTGGTAGTATGTAAGATGCCATGCTGGTAGTATGTAAGATGCCATGCTGGTAGTATGTAAGATGACATGCTGGTAGTATGTAAGATGTCCATGCTGGTAGTATAAGAAGATGCCATGCTGGTAGTATGTAAGATGTCCATGCTGGTAGTATGTAAGATGCCATGCTGGTAGTATGTAAGATGTCATGCTGGTAGTATGTAAGATGCCATGCTGGTAGTATGTAAGATGTCATGCT
This sequence comes from Candidula unifasciata, assembly GCA_905116865.2. Taxonomy (NCBI): domain Eukaryota; kingdom Metazoa; phylum Mollusca; class Gastropoda; order Stylommatophora; family Geomitridae; genus Candidula; species Candidula unifasciata. The sequence goes on from CAJHNH020004323.1 coordinate 895,796, forward strand.
GGTAGTATGTAAGATGCCATGCTGGTAGTATGTAAGATGTCATGCTGGTAGATGTAAGATGCATGCTGGTAGTATGTAAGATGCCATGCTGGTAGTATGTAAGATGCCATGCTGGTAGTATGTAAGATGTCATGCTGGTAGTATGTAAGATGCCATGCTGGTAGTATGTAAGATGTAATGCTGGTAGTATGTAAGATGCCATGCTGGTAGTATGTAAGATGTAATGCTGGTAGTATGTAAGATGTCATGCTGGTAGTATGTAAGATGTCATGCTGGTAGTATGTAAGATGCCATGCTGGTAGTATGTAAGATGTCATGCTGGTAGTATGTAAGATGCCATGCTGGTAGTATGTAAGATGCCATGCTGGTAGTATGTAAGATGCCATGCTGGTAGTATGTAAGATGTCATGCTGGTAGTATGTAAGATGCCATGCTGGTAGTATGTAAGATGCCATGCTGGTAGTATGTAAGATGCCATGCTGGTAGTATGTAAGATGCCATGCTGGTAGTATGTAAGATGCCATGCTGGTAGTATGTAAGATGCCATGCTGGTAGTATGTAAGATGCCATGCTGGTAAGATGTAAGATGTCATGCTGGTAGTATGTAAGATGCCATGCTGGTAGTATGTAAGATGTCATGCTGGTAGTATGTAAGATGTCATGCTGGTAGTATGTAAGATGTCATGCTGGCAGTATGTAAGATGCCATGCTGGTAGTATGTAAGATGTCATGCTGGTAGTATGTAAGATGCCATGCTGGTAGTATGTAAGATGCCATGCTGGTAGTCTGTAAGATGCTATGCTGGTAGTATGTAAGATGTCATGCTGGTAGTATGTAAGATGCCATGCTGGTAGTATGTAAGATGCCATGCTGGTAGTATGTAAGATGCCATGCTGGTAAGATGTAAGATGGCATGCTGGTAGTATGTAAGATGCCATGCTGGTAGTATGTAAGATGCCATGCTGGTAGTATGTAAGATGCCATGCTGGTAAGATGTAAGATGGCATGCTGGTAAGATGTAAGATGTCATGCTGGTAGTATGTAAGATGTCATGCTGGTAGTATTTAAGATGTTATGCTGGTAGTATGTAAGATGTCATGCTGGTAGTATGTAAGATGCCATGCTGGTAGTATGTAAGATGTCATGCTGGTAGTATGTAAGATGCCATGCTGGTAGTATGTAAGATGTCATGCTGGTAGTATGTAAGATGCCATGCTGGTAGTATGTAAGATGTCATGCTGGTAGTATGTAAGATGCCATGCTGGTAGTATGTAAGATGTCATGCTGGTAGTATGTAAGATGCCATGCTGGTAGTATGTAAGATGTCATGCTGGTAGTATGTAAGATGCCATGCTGGTAGTATGTAAGATGTAATGCTGGTAGTATGTAAGATGCCATGCTGGTAGTATGTAAGATGTAATGCTGGTAGTATGTAAGATGTCATGCTGGTAGTATGTAAGATGTCATGCTGGTAGTATGTAAGATGCCATGCTGGTAGTATGTAAGATGTCATGCTGGTAGTATGTAAGATGCCATGCTGGTAGTATGTAAGATGCCATGCTGGTAGTATGTAAGATGCTATGCTGGTAGTATGTAAGATGTCATGCTGGTAGTATGTAAGATGCCATGCTGGTAGTATGTAATGATGCCATGCATGCTGGTAGTATGTAAGATGCCATGCTGGTAGTATGTAAGATGCCATGCTGGGAGTATGTAAGATGCCATGCTGGTAGTATGTAAGATGCCGTGCTGGTAGTATGTAAGATGCCGTGCTGGTAGTATGTAAGATGTCATGCTGGTAGTATGTAAGATGCCGTGCTGGCAGTATGTAAGATGCCATGCTGGTAGTATGTAAGATGCCATGCTGGTAGTATGTAAGATGCCGTGCTGGTAGTATGTAAGATGTCGTGCTGGTAGTATGTAAGATGCCATGCTGGTAGTATGTAAGATGCCGTGCTGGTAGTATGTAAGATGCCGTGCTGGTAGTATGTAAGATGCCGTGCTGGTAGTATGTAAGATGCCGTGCTGGTAGTATGTAAGATGTCATGCTGGTAGTATGTAAGATGCCATGCTGGGAGTATGTAAGATGCCATGCTGGTAAGATGTAAGATGACATGCTGGTAGTATATAAGATGCCATGCTGGCAGTATGTAAGATGCCATGCTGGTAGTATGTAAGATGCCATGCTGGGAGTATGTAAGATGCCATGCTGGGAGTATGTAAGATGACATGCTGGTAAGATGTAAGATGACATGCTGGTAGTATATAAGATGCCATGCTGGCAGTATGTAAGATGCCATGCTGGTAGTATGTAAGATGCCATGCTGGGAGTATGTAAGATGCCATGCTGGCAGTATGTAAGATGCCATGCTGGTAGTATGTAAGATGCCATGCTGGTAGTATATAAGATGCCATGCTGGCAGTATGTGAGATGCCATGCTGGGAGTATGTAAGATGCCATGCTGGCAGTATTTAAGATGCCATGCTGGCAGTATATAAGATGCCATGCTGGTAGTATATAAGATGCCATGCTGGCAGTATGTGAGATGCCATGCTGGTAGTATATAAGATGCCATGCTGGCAGTATGTAAGATGCCATGCTGGTAGTATGTAAGATGCCATGCTGGGAGTATGTAAGATGCCATGCTGGCAGTATGTAAGATGCCATGCTGGTAGTATATAAGATGCCATGCTGGTAGTATGTAAGATGCCATGCTGGTAGTATGTAAGAGATCATGCTGGTAAGATGTAAGATGACATGCTGGTAGTATGTAAGATGTCATGCTGGTAGTATATAAGATGCCATGCTGGTAGTATGTAAGATGTTATGCTGGTAGTATATAAGATGCCATGCTGGTAGTATGTAAGATGTCATGCTGGTAAGATGTAAGATGCCATGCTGGTAGTATGTAAGATGTCATGCTGGTAGTATGTAAGATGCCATGCTGGTAGTATGTAAGATGTCATGCTGGTAAGATGTAAGATGACATGCTGGTAGTATGTAAGATGTCATGCTGGTAGTATGTAAGATGCCATGCTGGTAGTATGTAAGATGTCATGCTGGTAGTATGTAAGATGCCATGCTGGTAGTATGTAAGATGTAATGCTGGTAGTATGTAAGATGTAATGCTGGTAGTATAAAAGATGCCATGCTGGCAGTATGTGAGATGCCATGCTGGTAGTATATAAGATGCCATGCTGGCAGTATGTAAGATGCCATGCTGGTAGTATGTAAGATGCCATGCTGGGAGTATGTAAGATGCCATGCTGGCAGTATGTAAGATGCCATGCTGGTAGTATATAAGATGCCATGCTGGTAGTATGTAAGATGCCATGCTGGTAGTATGTAAGAGATCATGCTGGTAAGATGTAAGATGGCATGCTGGCAGTATGTAAGATGCCATGCTGGTAGTATATAAGATGTCATGCTGGTAGTATGTAAGATATTATGCTGGTAGTATGTAAGATATTATGCTGGTAGTATGTAAGATGTCCTGCTGGTAGTATGTAAGATGCCATGCTGGTAGTAAGTAAGATGTCATGCTGGTAGTATGTAAGATGTCATGCTGGTAGTATGTAAGATGTCATGCTGGTAGTATGTAAGATGTCATGCTGGTAGTATGTAAGATGCCATGCTGGTAGTATGTAAGATGTCATGCTGGTAGTATGTAAGATGTCATGCTGGTAGTATGTAAGATGCCATGCTGGTAGTAAGTAAGATGTCATGCTGGTAGTATGTAAGATGCCATGCTGGTAGTATGTAAGATGTCATGCTGGTAGTATGTAAGATGTCCTGCTGGTAGTATGTAAGATGCCATGCTGGTAGTAAGTAAGATGTCATGCTGGTAGTATGTAAGATGACATGCTGGTAGTATGTAAGATGTCATGCTGGTAGTATGTAAGATGTCATGCTGGTAGTAAGTAAGATGTCATGCTGGTAGTATGTAAGATATTATGCTGGTAGTATGTAAGATGTCCTGCTGGTAGTATGTAAGATGCCATGCTGGTAGTAAGTAAGATGTCATGCTGGTAGTATGTAAGATGTCATGCTAGTAGTATGTAAGATGTCACGCTGGTAGTATGTAAGATGTCACGCTGGTAGTATGTAAGATGCCATGCTGGTAAGATGTAAGATGACATGCTGGTAGTATGTAAGATGTCATGCTGGTAGTATGTAAGATATTATGCTGGTAGTATGTAAGATGTCCTGCTGGTAGTATGTAAGATGCCATGCTGGTAGTATGTAAGATGCCATGCTGGTAGTATGTAAGATATTATGCTGGTAGTATGTAAGATGTCCTGCTGGTAGTATGTAAGATATTATGCTGGTAGTATGTAAGATATTATGCTGGTAGTATGTAAGATATTATGCTGGTAGTATGTAAGATGCCATGCTGGTAAGATGTAAAATGCCATGCTGGTAGTATGTAAGATGCCATGCTGGTAAGATGTAAGATGCCATGCTGGTAGTATGTAAGATGCCATGCTGGTAAGATGTAAGATGCCATGCTGGTAGTATGTAAGATGTCATGCTGGTAGTATGTAAGATATTATGCTGGTAGTATGTAAGATGTCATGCTGGTAGTATGTAAGATGTCATGCTGGTAGTATGTAAGATATTATGCTGGTAGTATGTAAGATGTCATGCTGGTAGTATGTAAGATATTATGCTGGTAGTATGTAAGATGTCCTGCTGGTAGTATGTAAGATATTATGCTGGTAGTATGTAAGATGTCCTGCTGGTAGTATGTAAGATGCCATGCTGGTAGTAAGTAAGATGTCATGCTGGTAGTATGTAAGATGTCATGCTGGTAGTATGTAAGATGTCACGCTGGTAGTATGTAAGATGTCATGCTGGTAGTATGTAAGATGTCATGCTGGTAGTATGTGAGATGCCATGCTGGTAGTATGTAAGATGCCATGCTGGCAGTATGTAAGATGTCATGCTGGTAGTATGTAAGAATTCATGCTGGTAGTATGTAAGATGTTATGCTGGTAGTATGTTAGATGTCATGCTGGTAGTATGTAAGAAGCTATGCTGGTAGTATGTAAGATGTAATGCTGGCAGTATGTAAAATGTCATGCTGGTAGTATGTAAGATGTCATGCTGGTAGTATGTAAGATGTCATGCTGGTAGTATGTAAGATGTCATGCTGGTAGTATGTAAGATGTCATGCTGGTAGTATGTAAGATGTCACGCTGGTAGTATGTAAGATGTCACGCTGGTAGTATGTAAGATGTCATGCTGGTAGTATGTAAGATGCCATGCTGGTAGTATGTAAGATGCCATGCTGGTAAGATGTAAGATGGCATGCTGGCAGTATGTAAGATGCCATGCTGGTAGTATATAAGATGCCATGCTGGTAGTATGTAAGATGCCATGCTGGGAGTATGTAAGATGCCATGCTGGTAAGATGTAAGATGTCATGCTGGTAGTATGTTAGATGTCATGCTGGTAGTATGTAAGAAGCTATGCTGGTAGTATGTAAGATGTAATGCTGGCAGTATGTAAGATGTCATGCTGGTAGTATGTAAGATGTCATGCTGGTAGTATGTAAGATGTCATGCTGGCAGTATGTAAGATGCCATGCTGGTAGTATGTAAGATGTCATGCTGGTAGTATGTAAGATGCCATGCTGGTAGTATGTAAGATGCCATGCTGGTAGTCTGTAAGATGCTATGCTGGTAATATGTAAGATGCCATGCTGGTAGTATGTAAGATGCTATGCTGGTAATATGTAAGATGCCATGCTGGTAGTATGTAAGATGCCATGCTGGTAGTCTGTAAGATGCTATGCTGGTAATATGTAAGATGCCATGCTGGTAGTATGTAAGATGCCATGCTGGTAGTCTGTAAGATGCTATGCTGGTAATATGTAAGATGCCATGCTGGTAGTATGTAAGATGCCATGCTGGTAGTATGTAAGATGCCATGCTGGTAGTATGTAAGATGTCATGCTGGTAGTATGTAAGATGCCATGCTGGTAGTATGTAAGATGCCGTGCTGGTAGTATGTAAGATGCCATGCTGGGAGTATGTAAGATGCCATGCTGGTAGTATGTAAGATGCTGTGCTGGTAGTATGTAAGATGCCGTGCTGGTAGTATGTAAGATGTCATGCTGGTAGTATGTAAGATTCTGTGCTGGCAGTATGTAAGATGCCATGCTGGTAGTATGTAAGATGCCATGCTGGTAGTATGTAAGATGCCGTGCTGGTAGTATGTAAGATGTCGTGCTGGTAGTATGTAAGATGCCATGCTGGTAGTATGTAAGATGCCGTGCTGGTAGTATGTAAGATGCCGTGCTGGTAGTATGTAAGATGCCGTGCTGGTAGTATGTAGGATGTCATGCTGGTAGTATGTAAGATGCCATGCTGGGAGTATGTAAGATGCCATGCTGGTAAGATATAAGATGACATGCTGGTAAGATGTAAGATGACATGCTGGTAGTATATAAGATGCCATGCTGGCAGTATGTAAGATGCCATGCTGGTAGTATGTAAGATGCCATGCTGGGAGTATGTAAGATGCCATGCTGGCAGTATGTAAGATGCCATGCTGGTAGTATATAAGATGCCATGCTGGTAGTATATAAGATGCCATGCTGGCAGTATGTGAGATGCCATGCTGGGAGTATGTAAGATGCCATGCTGGCAGTATGTAAGATGCCATGCTGGCAGTATATAAGATGCCATGCTGGTAGTATATAAAATGCCATGCTGGCAGTATGTAAGATGTCATGCTGGTAGTATATAAGATGCCATGCTGGTAGTATGTAAGATGTTATGCTGGTAGTATATAAGATGCCATGCTGGTAGTATGTAAGATGTCATGCTGGTAAGATGTAAGATGCCATGCTGGTAGTATGTAAGATGTCATGCTGGTAGTATGTAAGATGCCATGCTGGTAGTATGTAAGATGTCATGCTGGTAAGATGTAAGATGACATGCTGGTAGTATGTAAGATGTCATGCTGGTAGTATGTAAGATGCCATGCTGGTAGTATGTAAGATGTCATGCTGGTAGTATGTAAGATGCCATGCTGGTAGTATGTAAGATGTAATGCTGGTAGTATGTAAGATGCCATGCTGGTAGTATGTAAGATGTAATGCTGGTAGTATGTAAGATGCCATGCTGGTAGTATGTAAGATGTAATGCTGGTAGTATGTAAGATGACATGCTGGTAGTATGTAAGATGCTATGCTGGTAGTATGTAAGATGCCATGCTGGTAGTATGTAAGATGCCATGCTGGTAAGATGTAAGATGGCATGCTGGCAGTATGTAAGATGCCATGCTGGTAGTATGTAAGATGCCATGCTGGTAGTATGTAAGATGCCATGCTGGTAAGATGTAAGATGGCATGCTGGCAGTATGTAAGATGCCATGCTGATAGTATATAAGATGCCATGCTGGTAGTATGTAAGATGCCATGCTGGGAGTATGTAAGATGCCATGCTGGTAAGATGTTAGATGACATGCTGGTAGTATGTAAGATGTCATGCTGGTAGTATGTAAGATGTCATGCTGGTAGTAAGTAAGATGTCATGCTGGTAGTATGTAAGATATTATGCTGGTAGTATGTAAGATATTATGCTGGTAGTATGTAAGATGTCCTGCTGGTAGTATGTAAGATGCCATGCTGGTAGTAAGTAAGATGTCATGCTGGTAGTATGTAAGATGTCATGCTGGTAGTATGTAAGATGTCATGCTGGTAGTATGTAAGATGTCATGCTGGTAGTATGTAAGATGCCATGCTGGTAGTATGTAAGATGTCATGCTGGTAGTATGTAAGATGTCATGCTGGTAGTATGTAAGATGCCATGCTGGTAGTAAGTAAGATGTCATGCTGGTAGTATGTAAGATGCCATGCTGGTAGTATGTAAGATGTCATGCTGGTAGTATGTAAGATGTCCTGCTGGTAGTATGTAAGATGCCATGCTGGTAGTAAGTAAGATGTCATGCTGGTAGTATGTAAGATGACATGCTGGTAGTATGTAAGATGTCATGCTGGTAGTATGTAAGATGTCATGCTGGTAGTAAGTAAGATGTCATGCTGGTAGTTTGTAAGATATTATGCTGGTAGTATGTAAGATATTATGCTGGTAGTATGTAAGATGTCCTGCTGGTAGTATGTAAGATGCCATGCTGGTAGTAAGTAAGATGTCATGCTGGTAGTATGTAAGATGTCATGCTGGTAGTATGTAAGATGTCACGCTGGTAGTATGTAAGATGTCACGCTGGTAGTATGTAAGATGCCATGCTGGTAAGATGTAAGATGACATGCTGGTAGTATGTAAGATGTCATGCTGGTAGTATGTAAGATATTATGCTGGTAGTATGTAAGATGTCCTGCTGGTAGTATGTAAGATATTATGCTGGTAGTATGTAAGATGTCCTGCTGGTAGTATGTAAGATATTATGCTGGTAGTATGTAAGATATTATGCTGGTAGTGTGTAAGATATTATGCTGGTAGTATGTAAGATGTCCTGCTGGTAGTATGTAAGATATTATGCTGGTAGTATGTAAGATGTCCTGCTGGTAGTATGTAAGATATTATGCTGGTAGTATGTAAGATGTCCTGCTGGTAGTATGTAAGATGCCATGCTGGTAGTAAGTAAGATGTCATGCTGGTAGTATGTAAGATGTCATGCTGGCAGTATGTAAGATGTCATGCTGGCAGTATATAAGATGCCATGCTGGTAGTATGTAAGATGTCATGCTGGCAGTATGTAAGATGCCATGCTGGCAGTATGTAAGATGTCATGCTGGCAGTATGTAAGATGCCATGCTGACAGTATGTAAGATGCCTTGCTGGTAAGATGTAAGATGCCATGCTGGTAGTATGTAAGATGCCATGCTGGTAAGATGTAAGATGACATGCTGGTAGTATGTAAGATGCCATGCTGGTAGTATATAAGATGCCATGCTGGTAGTATGTAAGATGCCATGCTGGTAGTATGTAAGATGACATGCTGGTAGTATGTAAGATGTCATGCTGGTAGTATGTAAGATGTCATGCTGGTAGTATGTAAGATGTCATGCTGGTAGTATGTAAGATGTCATGCTGGTAGTATGTAAGATGTCATGCTGGTAGTATGTAAGATGCCATGCTGGTAGTATGTAAGATGCCATGCTGGTAGTATGTAAGATGCCATGCTGGTAGTATATAAGATGCCATGCTGGTAGTATGTAAGATGCCGTGCTGGTAGTATGTAAGATGCCATGCTGGTAAGATGTAAGATGACATGCTGGTAGTATGTAAGATGCCATGCTGGCAGTATGTAAGATGTCATGCTGGTAGTATATAAGATGCCATGCTGGTAGTATGTAAGATGCCATGCTGGTAGTATGCAAGATGTCCTGCTGGTAGTATGTAAGATATTATGCTGGTAGTATGTAAGATGTCCTGCTGCTAGTATGTAAGATGCCATGCTGGTAGTAAGTAAGATGTCATGCTGGTAGTATGTAAGATGTCATGCTGGTAGTATGTAAGATGTCACGCTGGTAGTATGTAAGATGTCACGCTGGTAGTATGTAAAATGTCATGCTGGTAGTATGTGAGATGCCATGCTGGTAGTATGTGAGATGCCATGCTGGTAGTATGTAAGATGCCATGCTGGCAGTATGTAAGATGTCATGCTGGTAGTATGTAAGAATTCATGCTGGTAGTATGTAAGATGTCATGCTGGTAGTATGTTAGATGTCATGCTGGTAGTATGTAAGAAGCTTTGCTGGTAGTATGTAAGATGTAATGCTGGCAGTATGTAAAATGTCATGCTGGTAGTATGTAAGATGTCATGCTGGTAGTATGTAAGATGTCATGCTGGTAGTATGTAAGATGTCATGCTGGTAGTATGTAAGATGTCATGCTGGTAGTATGTAAGATGTCATGCTGGTAGTATGTAAGATGTCATGCTGGTAGTATGTAAGATGTCATGCTGGTAGTATGTGAGATGTCACGCTGGTAGTATGTAAGATGTCATGCTGGTAGTATGTAAGATGCCATGCTAGTAGTATGTAAGATGTCATGATGGCAGTATGTAAGATGTCATGCTGGTAGTATGTAAGATGCCATGCTGCTACAGAAAAGCAACGCTACTCTGTCATTGACCAATGCTGCCCGATCAAGGACATTCATGGCAAACAGTCACAGGCACAGCTATCCGCTCAGATACAAGGTGATGACGAACGGTAGAAACTCTGAGAGTGATGACGAAATAAACGCTAAAAACAAACAACACATAAAACCCATAACATATTAAACTTTGCCGGGGATTCCGGGATTCTCTTGTTAGGGGTGAGCTAAAATGAAAGTACCGAAAAGTCATCTCTAATTTTGGCTGGCTGAGTTGCTTTTTTTTTCCCTATATACTTATGATCAACTGGGATTTTATTCACAAGCTTACACCAACCGCATCATCTCTTACAGCCCTAAGTGGTTGTTATTGTAACTCTCTTTCCACCTCACGGAGATTAGTATAAAAATAAATAATACTTAGGGCTGAAGGAGCTTAAAAAAAACACTGCTGGACAGAAATAGTCAAAATAATAAATCAGGTACTAGGGGTTAATAAAACATGTGTCTGTTATAGAAGTCGTAAAAAGATTATGCTATCTTTTGGATTGACTAAAAACTATGTGGAGTTGCTTGGTGATGAAAGAGTTAATCAGTAACCCATGTGTTATACAACGTGTCATACTTACTGTCCATTCTGGCGGCAATTTACTCAACTATTATATGTGGTTCGGTGGCTGATTGTGGAACACATGTCCGCAGCCGGGTGCATGTTGTCTCTTGGTGACCATATTAACAGGTACCTCGAAGCTGCACCTGTTAGATGAAATATTTTAGACATAAGGGTTGGAACTGGTTAGGTAACTTTGTGTGTGTGTCGGGGGGGGGGGGTGCTTAACTTTAATTATACAAACATCTTCTTATGTGTTTCAGTCCTCTCCCATATTGCGTCTGATAAGAATGTTGGATCGGTATTAACAGGCAAAAGTGAGTGTGGTGACTTCTGTCACAAACAAGAGGGAATGTTAAGTCTACGGTGTTGCGTATAAAGAAATCTCATCTACATCAACTCGGGTACAACAGGGATTTGTTTTAGTTCTATGGAACCTTGTGCAAGACACCTCGTCATGTAAGGCGATAAATGGGTACATTAATGACCTTGACCTCCTAGATGTTAGTGTTGGGAACAGGTTAGGTACGAGTATATTGTCTGTGTGTTAATGAGTAACAGATTACTTTAACTGTAAACATTAATCTCTTTTTGTTCTTCAATCTTCTCCCATATGGCACATGATAAGAATGTCAGAACTGTATGTACACACTTTAGCAAAAGTGATATCCCATGTATGTGTAGTGCCAGAATTGCACACTTTGGCAAAAGTGATATCCCATGTATTTCCACTGCTAGAATTATACACTTTGGCAAAGTGATATCCCATGTATTTCTGCTGCTAGAATTATACACTTTGGCAAAGTGATATCCCATGTATTTCTACTGCCAGAATTATACACTTTGGCAAAGTGATATCCCATGTATTTCTACTGCCATAATTATACACTTTGGCAAAGTGATATCCCATGTATTTCTACTGCCAGAATTATACACTTTGGCAAAGTGATATCCCATGTATTTCTACTGCCAGAATTATACACTTTGGCAAAGTGATATCCCATGTATTTCTACTGCCAGAATTATACACTTTGGCAAAGTGATATTCCATGTATTACTACTGCTAGAATTATACACTTTGGCAAAGTGATATCCCATGTATTTCTACTGCTAGAATTATACACTTTGGCAAAGTGATATCCCATGTATTTCTACTGCCAGAATTATACACTTTGGCAAAGTGATATCCCATGTATTTCTACTGCTAGAATTATACACTTTGGCAAAGTGATATCCCATGTATTTCTACTGCTATAATTATACACTTTGGCAAAGTGATATCCCATGTATTTCTACTGCTAGAATTATACATTTTGGCAAAGTGATATCCCATGTATTTCTACTGCTAGAATTATACACGAGACACACAAACATTTAAGTGTGATGACATTAGTACTGGCTGCAGTGGAGCTGGTAACATAAACACTGACTATGTATGATGCTCATACGAGGTCGGAAAAAAAGAGGGAAAGAGGGGGGGGGGGGAGGCGGAGAGGCAACTGTTGTAATCTTATTGGCCAAGAGTTAAAGTTTCTTCTAGTGGTCACAGCTGAGGTGAAAAGTTCACACAGCGGCCACGGGTCGTTACCTAGGATACGAGCTAATTGAGTTCTGGGCATAGAGGACAAAGGCACAAGCAGTTGGGAAGTTTCCATTGTCCAAGTTGGACGTGTGGAAACATTAGGCTCTCTGATATGAGGAGATTATAAAACGTTTTGATTTACCGTTGTTTGCGGGAGACAGTTCTACGTCTATTTACTTATTATAATGGCAGGAGTCCATTGAGAAAAGCTGCTGTAATCTTTTATATCATCAGAGTAGATAATAGAGATTTATTATCGAACCTGTTTTAAAAATTATTCATCATCATCTTGTGACGTGTAATGTTAATGACAATAAAGTTTATCTGGCCTGTCACAAGCGTTATGGTTAACTCATAAAAATAACAACTGTATTAGATGATGCTGTGCCAAGTGTGCCAGTATGCAGGACTTCACTGTAGCACATCCATCAAGGAGACATCCAGCGGAATATTAAAGTAGGCACCCTAGGCCTAAATACTTGGTTGCTGATACTAAGGAGTATCAGTGCGTAAACATACGTGTTGAATATAGAGTGTACAACAGAGTGTACAACAATAAAGTGTACAACAGCAACCAGAACAGGAACATTCAAACTGTTTGGGTTGAAGCCGAGTAGCACAACAAAGGAACTAGATATCTTAGAAACTCTATGGGCGCATGCATACATCGTTGCATACATGGTTGCATACATGGTTGCATACATCCATCCATCCATCCATCCATCCACACACACACACACACACACACAGACAGACAGACAGACAGACAGACAGACAGACACCCACACACTCACCCACACACACACACATACACACATACATACACATACACACACATATACACATACACACACACATACACACATGCACACATACACACACACACGCACACGCACACACGCACACATGCACACACACATCCATCCATCCATCCTTTCATCCATCCACCCACACACACACATACAGACAGACAGACACCCACCCACACACACACACACATATACACACACACACATACACACACATACACACACACACATACGCACGCACGCACTCACGCACGCACACACACACACACACTCACGCACACACGCACGCACGCGTGTAAAATAGCACCCAAAAAAAAAAATACTTTATGATTCGTTTATGTGTTTGTTCTACGATCGCAACGGTGGGCTGTAAGTGTGATTGTCTTTTCACTTCCGTCCACTGAGATGACTTGTGATAGTCTGTGGTGTGTTTAGTTAAAACAAAAAAATAATAAATGTACTCTAGATTCTGAGGATGTTTCATGCCACTTAAATCTCTGCAAAGATGTAGGATTGTTACAATAAACTCACCAGTAGCATCGTATATATCCATTATCACGACAGTAGAATCCTTCAGATGCCAAGGTCCCGTTTGACACGTTTGACGCACGCAGTGCTTGTAGCACTGGGCTGAAACTGTCCCTTCTCCTGTTACGATCGACAAACTCGGCATTCATCGGATAGTCCCGCAAAACATAAACACTTAGGGTCTGACTATGGTTGGAAGGGGCTTTTCGAGTCCAGCTTTCACCAGTGTCATTATCGATGATATCTAACTTGTTATTGGATGCTGATTTTTTTGTTTTATTTTTCACGTAACAACTCATTCGAAAACAGCATTCTTTCAACACATTCCCCCAATGGAACACTTTCTTTGCATGATCACAGATGTTCATGAATATCTTAGTGGCTATAAAAAGGATGCAAGTTACAAATGTAACCAGAGATCTGAAGATGAATTCCAACATGTTTGCCAGCGATGATGTTTCAGATTGTTCTAAAGGTTCTTTTCCTCAAAACCTTTTCTGAAAAAAATTAAGAAAAAAAAATTAAATAAACATATGCATATTATTTATACGTCAAAGAAAGATAACCATTACATAACAAGTTTAAAAAAAAACTATTTACGGTAATAATTTGCAATGCGTACTACATTCACATATTAAAATACCAGACACAGACATATTGCTTGCACAATGCGAATAATACAATTGCATGAGACATACGTATGTAATAAATACAATGTGAAATAGTATTATTGTTAATGTCGTCACCCCCTTGTGGGATGCAATTTTTAGTTATTTCGAAGCCCCACCCTGGCTTTTGCCGGGGGCCCTAAATATAGCCGGGCCTGAAATATGGCCTAAGGGTGAAAGGGGTTTCCAGGATCTCTCCACGAGTAATCCTCATCCGCATGGTGGCATTTTGTGTCACTGGTTGTTTATGGCTTGTGTGATGTACTGGTGGGGTACAACTTACATACATACGTGAAATAGTATTAATCCGACAAATAATAAATATCCACTTTCTGAAACGAAAATACATTATATACATTCCATTACAAAGAATAGGGGGTGAACATGCTGGTTTTTTTAATTTATGTTTTTATTATTAATATAATTACTTTCAGTGTATGTTCCGGTAAACATAACTAAATTAAACTATGATGAAACACATAACATATCAAAATATACATTGGAAATATAATAATTAGCCCTATATATAAAGATAACTATGAATTATGAGCAGGATAATATTTATTACATAAAAATCCAAATCCCTAGTTCGCGTGATAAATGTTTACACCGTTATTTGCTGAGCATAGCAGATTGATGTCTAACCGGAGCACAGATTAATCCTGCGAAAGCAACTGCAGCTTGGTTCTCTTTGAACAACTACACAGTACATACAGTAACGCCCTCTGTCCAAATGAATGGTAAAGAGATAGTAAGGACTCAACTTCTAAGATACCTGGTAGTAAGTTTTGATCGGAGACTTAGCTACATATTCCAAGTTAATACTCTATGATCAACAAGGCCAGAAAAGGTTTGGCTGCAATGAAAGTTACGGCTGCCATGTGTGGCCAACAAAGGCTGCTAGTCATCCTCTACCAGGGTTTGATTCTCTCTATCAATGAATATGCTATGGCAATCCTCAACCACATCATCATCATCAGGTGCCTTGCCAACTGGTGTAGGCGAACATGCCTCTCCACAATCTGCGATCTCATGCAGCATGTATCAGTTCGTGTGCTGACACACCTTCATGCAATGCAACAAGACTGTCATGAATCCTGTCTGGTTGTCTTTCTCTATACCTCCTTCCACAGATCTTTCCAGTGGTCACAATGTGTTCCATTTTCTCTCTTTTCATAACATGGCCGAAAAATAATGACTGTCTCCTTCTGATGTCCTCAACCACAGAAAGACATAAATCGATAGACTGGAAAAGGTACAAAAAGAAGCAATGCGCATCATACTTCACTGCACAAAAGACACATCATGTAGAACATTGAGATATCTACTAGATCTTCCATTTCTAAACAGCAGGCTTGAAATGCGTCAAGCGTGTGCTCGCCTCAAAATTACTGAGGATTTTTCACATCCACTGCACGATGAACTAAATACAGACTTAAATGAGGCCGGGTGATTTCCTTCTAAATATAAACCGTGGAGAGAAATGGATATCCGTACCAAATGCATTCAAGCAGTACTTTGTGCTGGTTATCTCCTTGACAAGATGGTGTAGTGATTTGGCGCCACCAGTAGTTGATGCAGAAGTGAACACACTGGTGGAGGAACACACATCACCAGAAGATGCTATTATATATATATATATATATATATATATATATATATATATATATATATATATATGGTAATGTGATTCATTAGAAGCGAAGTTCATGGGCTTTTCTGGCAAGAACTAAAGGGAAAGTCATCAAAAAGGACAGTGGAGCCTTTTCTTCTACCACCAGCTACATGACCATGAAGGTCATGGCTATGATAAAGGCCCTAGAATGGCTGAAAACTCAGGAGTTCGCCAATGCATGCTTACTCGGCGACTCAATGAGCATGCTACAGAACATCAAAGAAGGGTAACATACGGAAACGGTGGTTCCATCTGATACAGCACGCAGCGCTTCGCAAAATTACCTTCATTTTTGTCCATAGGCATGCTGATGTGTGAAATGCAGTGAGAGAGCAGACGCTCTGGCTGGCAGCGCGACCACTAGGAATGGGCCTGCTATGGACAGTAGAGACATCAAAAATGCCATGCCAGATGTGCGATGAAGATGACCTCTAAAATGAACAATTAACAATTGCCGAGTAACAATTCACAGTTACAACACTCCCAAAAATTACAGGTACATATTATTAGTTTCCCAACACTTTCTATTTTTCTCATACATCTTTTCTGTGTACAAGACACCAATCTCAGTGAAGATCTACAGAGATGGTCGTATGACTGCTAAACGAATCCACGACCTTTTGAGAGGGAGGCAAATGGACTACGGTTTCGCCACGTATATCCACGCTAAATCTTTGCTCTTTTTTAAAAATAAGATGAGTGACCATTAGTAAATGCGAGTTTACATGTAATCTGGTAATCTTAGTTTCAACTTCATAGCAAACGGGTCACCCCATTGTTGCTCCACTCAGGTGCCAACGAAAAACACACAGAATGTTCATCACAGCCCCTTGTGGAAAGACTGACAGACTGCTGTCTCAGCATATCTAGCACATATCTAGCATACGCACGCATTAAAAGCACACGGTAGCCATCCGAAGTGCTTACACAAACAGTCCGACATTAGATATGCTGTTCATCATTGATGGTTGCAGAAGTCAGCAGTTGCACACACGATCAATTTTAATCACATAATGGCACCACCATTACTGAGACGCTTGTTTCTGAATCTTCAGTTCACACCACCACGTTGGTCACAGCCGAAAAACATTTCAAATGAAATCCGCAGCTCACAGTGTCACGCCATGCACTTAACTTATAAGCTGAGAAACGAAACTATATCCTTTCAGTCTACAAATAGAGCGAAATTGCAATGGCCACCATCTGGCAGAAGCAACAAATTTGCCACGGCTAAAAAAAGTGGCCGTGCCAAGCGTCCATTTTCACTGGAAGTCAGGAATTTACATGTATATTTATTATGTCATTTCTAACTCACTTTTAATATTATACAGTCATCCCCATGTGGGATGCAATGTTTAATTATTTTGAAGCCCCGCCATGGTTTTTGCCAGGAGCCCTGAATATAGCAGCTATAAACATGGCCCAATGGCTGAAAAGGTTTCCGGGACCTCTCCACGGGTGATTCTCATCCGCATGGTGACACTTTACGTCACCGGGTGTTTATCGCTTGTGTGATGTCCTGGTGGGGTACAACTTACTTATTTACTTACTCACTTATGAATAATAATAAATATCCCACAAGTAAGCAGATTAATTTGTCAACACAGTAGTTTGTAAACACAAAGAGTGTTCATAGTTTGCTTGTCACCGCTATTTATTGACAGAAATTAAACATGGAGTTTATTTTGCGTTTCAAAATGCGTTGTAATATTGAAATTGACATATGGAGCTCCTGAGTATATTCCTAGATAACTGTGAACGGGAATTGCCGATTTCTGGTACGTCAGGTGATTTTTTTTTTTTACACATTTCCTAAGAAAATTATATCATCATCAGTTTCCCGTAGTGTCATTCAGCACACTTGCCGTCTATTTTTCCATTCCTCTTTGTCCTCCTTTATATTCACTGTATAATGAAACAAAATCAGGCGATAGTACACATCCTTGTCGTACTCTCCCGTCTTTCATCATCGTCATCATAAACCACTTCTGTCGCCAAGCGACGTGGGGAGGAATAATTTGCGATCCAGTGCACGTTGGCTGCCACTGGCTATTGTCATGCCGTTAAGGCGTGGAGTGTCTTTAATGTTGTCGATGCATGTTTTCCGCGGCCGTCCTCTTGCTCTTGTAGCTGATCTTTTGAGATGCAGTGATTGTGATTGTATTTGATCATGCGGCATTCTAACGAGATGGCCAAACCACTTAATCTGCTGTTTCTCGATGAATCTAGTACAAGGTGTCGTTCCCACAATTTGCCTGATTCACTAAATATTCCTAAATGGTAAATAATTCATATAGCTGCTGTTTTCTGTCAAAACATATTCTTTGTTATTCGTAAATCTTTTCCATCGATGTTTAACTTTTCCCAATAATTCAATTATTTCCTAATGCTTCACAAAATCAAATGCTTTCTTATAGTCAATGAAGCACAATTAAAGATCGTTTTTTGACTTTTATAGCTCTTTCCGAAAGAGTCCTAAGGATGCACTGGCATTGTTGGTTCATTTTCCTTCTACAGATCAACACTATTCTTCACTGATGTCTTTTTTTTCTCATAATTATTCCTAGTTACATTTGTGTCACATTACTCATAAGACTTTTGGTGCGATAGTCTTCACAGTTTAAAGTGCATGGTTTTTTCGGCAGAGCAATTAATATAGATTTTAATAGATCATAATAAATGTACCTTTTATTAGAAATAACATTTAAGAGTTTTGTTTTTATTTCAATTCCAGAATATCCCAAAGCTTCAGTTTCTTCCAGTTTGATGTTGTCTGGCCCAGGTGCCTTTCCTTTTTTTCATGAGATGTAATGCGTTCAACTTCTACAGCTGTACTGGTGGGCCTTTACTGTTGTCCCACAAATATACTTCTGATCTATTATCATCACACAGATCCCCTCTTCTGCAGAATGAGATAATATATTTCAAGCGACTGGTGTGCAGAAATGTGTGCTGTCATCAAATCGGAAAAAGCGTCTGCATGGGAGCTCATGGCAAAAGCGAATGGACGTCACTTAGTGCAACAAAGATTTGCATACGATATCACAACATGTAGTTTGAGAATGGAGGTGGAGGCAGTCACTGCTGCCTTTCGCTGTTTTGAAAATCAGCTGTACACACAAGATTTGATTGTAACTGACAGAGCATGTTGAGAAAGGTGGAGACAGGCATGCCCCGTGCAGAGTGGCAAGTATCACTTCAGAGGTCCCGGATAGTTAACATCCTTTAGATATTTACTCCAGGTTCTGCTGGTGTTGGGAAATGAGCATGCAGATTGACTGACCAGCTCTGCACCACTTGGTGGTGAATTGATGTATGACAAGCAAGATATTGCGAGGGCCCTTTGGGAGCGAGTGAACAGTGCGGAGGGACAGATAGATCATTACGGTCTGAGGCGCTGCAAGCATTTACCAGGGGATCTGGCAGACACTCAACACTCAGGGGAAGGGCTACACAGATATATAATCATACAGTTACTGGAGCTATCAGAATTCGAACTCCTCGTTAGCTGCTGAAGATGGGTAAAGAACGCTAATTATGGTGTCCCGAGTGCTGTAATGTCGGTTCTTAATTCAACATTCAACACATATTTCAAGCAAACGAAAAAAAAAAAAAAAAAAAAAAAACACACACACACACGCACGCACACACACACACACACACACACACACACAGAGAGAGAGAGAGGGAATTCCCGTTCTGAATTTCTAAGAAAATTACCTAATCTGCACAGATACAGTGCACAACCTTTTCTAGAGAACTTGGACTTCAAGTAATTCCCCCTGGTCTCTGGGTTGTAGGATTGGTCACCTGTGTGCATTGTTGCACACGTAAAAAAATCCCATAGCAGTTGGAAATCGGAAAGAGCAGCCTAACGGCGCTGCCCGGACAAAACGTGGAGTTAAAAATCTACCCAAAGTATTTCAGGATTCTCGCCGGTGCTACAGAGCCTGTGCACTGTGCTGAGCTTTTTCAGGCTCAGACTTGAGTTAGAATAGTAGAGTAGATATTTACCCCACTAGAATATCACACAAGCGATAAACACCCAATGACACAAAGTGCCACCATGTGGATGGGGATCACCGGGGAGAGGTCCCAGAAACCGCGTTCAGCCATTAGGCCACATTTATGGCCAGGCTATATTGCGGCCCCTGGCAAAAGACAGAGTAGGGCTTCAAATAACGAAAAATTTCATCTCAATCGGAGATGACTATATTAATTACATACTTGAGTTAGAAGAAGAACGAAGCACTTATGGGTTTCTACCCGTGTGCCATTATGTTGTTCCTTTGCTTAAACCTCAAACCTCTCTTACAGACTGAATGGAAGTGGCTGAGCTTCTTTGCTCCGGATTTCACAGCTGGTGAAAGTTAACTCTTTGAGTCCCAGGGGGTTTAGCATCAGAGGCCCAAATGGGTAGTCAAGAGAGACATAAATCGGCGCATCATGCACTCACTGGGCCTCTAGGTAGGAATCTATGAACGTATGATGCGTTCCTTGGGACTCAAAGAGTTAAGAAAAAAAGAAGAAGAGAAAAAAAAAATACATTTCTTGGTATTTGGCCTACAACTTGATCAGCCTAAAATTATTACTAGAACTGACTGACTTTCTACCCCACTAGGACATCACACAAGCGATAAACACCCAAAGACACAAATTGCCACCATGTGGATGAGGATCACCGTGGAGAGGTCCCAGAAACCGCGTTCAGACAATTGGCCATATTTATGGCCTGCCTATATTGCGGCCCCTGGCGAAAGCCAGGGTGGGGCTTCAAATAACAAAAAAATTCATCCTAAAAAGGACGAAACTGGATTGAGGACTGAGCATCATATATATTTCAATACTAGAAGATGTACTGGATATTAAATACAGCCTTTGTGGTGCTAACCACATCACTCACCAAGTGTCGATTGGTTAATAAAATAACCATATACCAGGCATGTCAAACTGAGTGTTCACCGAGGGCCAAATGGGCCACATTTGTGTTGTCACGAGGGCCACATTTGTGTTGTCACGACGACCATATTTGTGTTGTCACGAGGGCCACATTTGGGTTGTCACGAGGGCCACATTTGTGTTGTCACGAACACCACATTTGTGTTGTCACGAGGGCCACATTTGTGTTGTCACAAGAACCACATTTGTGTTGTCACGAGAGCCACATTTGTGTTGTCACGAAGGCCACATTTGTGTTGTCACGAGGGCCACATTTGTGTTGTCACGAGGGCCACATTTGTGTTGTCACGAACACCACATTTGTGTTGTCACGAGGGCCACATTTGTGTTGTCACAAGAACCACATTTGTGTTGTCACGAGAGCCACATTTGTGTCGTCACGAAGGCCACATTTGGGTTGTCACGAGGGCCACATTTGTGTTGTAACGAGAGCCACATTTGTGTTGTCACGAGAGCAACATTTGTGTTGTCACGAAGGCCACATTTGTGTTGTCACGAAGGCCACATTTGTGTTGTCACGAGAGCCACATTTGTGTTGTCACGAGGGCTACATTTGTGTTGTCACGAGGGCCACATTTGTGTTGTCACGAGGGCTACATTTGTGTTGTCACTAGGGTCACATTTGGGTTGTCACGAGGGCCACATTTGTGCTGTCACGAGGGCCACATTTGTGTTGTCACGAGAGCCACATTTGTGTTGTCACGAGAGCCACATTTGTGTTGTCACGAGAGCCACATTTGTGTTGTCACGAAGGCCACATTTGTGTTGTCACGAAGGCCACATTTGTGTTGTCGCGAGGGCCACATTTGTGTTGTCACGAGGGCCACATTCGTGTTGTCACGAGAGCCACATTTGTGTTGTCACGAAGGCCACATTTGTGCTGTCACGAGGGCCACATTTGTGTTGTCACGAGAGCCACATTTGTGTTGTCACGAGAGCCACATTTGTGTTGTCACGAAGGCCACATTTGTGTTGTCGCGAGGGCCACGTTCGACAATCAATTGAAGCCATTTATTTAAAATAAAAAACTCAAACTTAGAAACACACAATGAATAGACAAATGGTTCGATGGTCTATTGGAGATCCATATTGTTCATGAATGCAATGTAATGAAGTAGTTGAGGCAAACACATTTTAAAAGGCGAAATAATCTTGTATGCAACAGTAACAGATACAATGTTCATAAATCACAATCGGTCAAAATAACATTGAATTATGGCTGTTTTAGTGTTTTGTCCTGAGGCCTAACACTTCTTTTTTAATGATAGTTCTTGCTATGGCTGAAATATATGTGCAGTTCCAACTTTTATTAAAAGTTGAAATGTCTGTGCAGTTCCACATTTGATCAGAGAGGACAAGTGTTGATCAGTCTGCCTTATTCTCTTAGAAGTTTTTTTTATCATGAAGGAAAATAATTGTTCACACACAGATAGATCCGAACATTGCCGTAATCCTTGTGGCAAGCTTTCTAACATTTCTAATCTTTTGGGAAGGCAGGAAAAGAAACCAGGTATCAACATTTAAAGATTCGCTGCTTTGAGTATAGAATCTGACTGCATTTTTAATAGTTCCGTCTCAGACTTATCTTATAAGTTGTCAACATCAAAGGTGAATGGTGCTGAGAATAATGCAAAGTGGTGTTCAAAAGATGAGAAATCACGAAATCATTCCTGAAATTCTATTGACATCAATTCCAGGTGACTGTCACACTTAGCAGATTGTTAGCGTTCTTTAGATATTTTCTCCAGCTAAGCTGTATATTGGGAAATGAACAGGCAGATGGTTATGCACCACTTGGTGGTAAACTAATGTGAAGCTAGATGTTGTAAGGATCTTTTGTGGACAAGTAAACAGTGCAGAGGCACAAACAGACCATCCCGGTCTGAGTTGAATGGTGCAGAGAAGAGGACCAGGAGATCTAGCCGACAGTCAACACTCAGGAGAGAGGCGAGCTGGACTTACAGTCAGACTGTTACTGATACCATCAGAAATGGAACTCTCCGCTTGCTGCTAAAGATAAGGATGGAGCGCTTATAAGAATGTTCCGAGTACTATTATATAGGTTCTTATCGCATAATCCAGCCTACTTATTATTAATACTTTTAACCCACTTTGCCAGAGTACGCAAACATGAAATATATATATACATATATATATGTATGTATGTATATTGAAAACAGGGGAGACTGCAGTCAAGCAAATATCAAGGGACTCGAGTGTTTAGGGACTGTGGCTTCGGATTATTCTGGTTTCAGTGGTAAATAAAGTTCACGGTTGAAACGGTCGGTTGTATTTGTGCGTGTGTCATCCATTAGCTAAGCTTCCTAGTTATAGATTTCATTTGATTTGATTCGAGAACAGATATCACAGCACTCGGGGCATTCCCATAAGAGCTCCGTCCCCATCTTCAGCAACCAGCGAAGAGTTCCGATACTAATGGCGCCAGTAGCCTTCTGATTAAACGTCTGTCTTGCCTTTCTTCTGAGCCTCGAGTTTCTGCCAGAACCTCTCGTCACCCCCAACTGCATTAATCTCACCAGACTGTGGTGATCCATCTGCTCCTCCGAATTGTACACGCTCTCCCACAAGGCACTAACCACGTCTGCCCTATCATGTATCAGTATTCCACCAAGTTGTGCAGAGCCAGCCAGTCTGTCCGCCTGTTCATTTCCCAACACACCGGCGTGACCCGGTGAAAAAATCCAGACAATACTCCTCACTCGTGTCCTCCGCAGCGAAGCATGCCACTCTGTACGAAGCATACCTGTTCTGATCTTCCTCAGCATGCTTTCTGAATCAGTTACAATTACAATGTGTGTGTGTGTGTGTGTCGTGTTCTCTAGCCAGCGGAAAGCTGCAGTGACCGCCTCCACCTTGCAGCACCTTGTGCCTACCTGCAAATGTCGGCAAACCAAGGATGTATCGCATACACACCATTGGAATGACCCGCATAGTCGCGTTCTGTATGCGCTCTAGTTTGTCCACCTGACTCTTTGAGACGGTAAGCAGTCCCAGTCTATAATCCACCACTGACAGGATCAGGCGCTGATATAGTGTGAAAAGCATTCTCTGATCTATGTCAATTGCAGCCATAGTATTAAGTGCACTAATTCCTTTTTGGCATCTCGTCACAACTCTCTCCACATGGTTCTTAACTGACAGGCTCCTGTCAAATGTAATTGCTAGATACTTCAGTTTGCTCTCTCTGTTGACGTCTCTACCATCTATCGTGAGACTTGGGACATTAGTTTCTGTTGTCCAGAGAACACCACAGAACAGACGCCTTTTCCGGGTGCACGAAAGCACTTATTTCTGTACACCACTCAGTCAGTTTGTTATAGTTTCTAACCTTATACGATTATTAGCGTGCGGAACTGCCTGTCTGAAGTAACTGCTGCTTCCATCGACTATGAACTAATTTCTAATGATGGACTGTGTGTATTGGCACTTCTATCGGCTGCTTTATGTGTTTGATGCGTGTGAATGCTATAAGCTTTGCTAAGACTCCTGGCGGTGTCGACTGTTTCCCCCACAAGGGACAGAGATGGGCATTCTGTGTGGTTTTCGCCGGCATAGGAACTGTGCGGCGACCGGTCGGCTGTGATGACGGAAGTGAGATTGCCTAGCTTGTTTTTAAATCTATTCAAGTAACAGAAATATACTCGTCGAAAATGGAGTACTGCGATATGGATCTGATCAAAACAAAACAGGGCAAATCGTGTTAAGAACATATGAGCCATTTCAGTGTCACCCGGTCGTCACAAAGGGCAAGAAGTTTATTCTTTAATTCCCGTCTATTATGCGCTATTAATTCTATATCATGGATGGAATTCAGTCCAGCATCTTCGTCATCTTTCATCAACGTTCATCTTAGGGTTTCTTGCAGACATCTTCATTACACAAAACGAATTGAATATAATAAAAAGTGTGAATAGAAAGCCCAACGAATATATGATAATTGCAAATGACTGGAAGTTACCAACTGTTGAAGACCAGTTCGATATGGCTCTGAATCATCTTATAGAGATGAGTGGAAGCGGGTGATATCTGCAGCAATGAACCTCAAGGACTCAGAACGCTGAAGAAGAAGAAGTCAGCAGCTTGACTGTAGTCACCCCCGGTTTTCATTACACATGCCACATTAAATACATGCCCAATAATCTAATGCTATTTCACTAAAAAGGAGATTAGAGGTGGTTTAAAAAAAAATACATTGTGTATGAAGTGTGCATGAAAATGGAGGTGACAGCAGCAACAGCAGATTTCCAATGGCTGGAGAGTAGTAAAGACGGCATGTTGAAATAATAACTAACTCGCAAAGCGTGTATGAGAAAACAGAAATTGCTATCTTGCACTCGGAGTGGCTTGTATTGCTTGATAATGACTGAAGAAAAATATTGAGGATTTCGTGTGTGCCCAGGAAATTCAGGCCAAACTAGTAATGTGCAGATGCTAATATAGTAACATGTTTATCGGATATTCCCATTATTTGATTTCTTGTTTGTATATTTAGAAGTCAACTGCGTCGTTAACATAATATGATAATAGACTGATGGTGTGACATGTTATTTTGGGAACTAAATTATGTCATTCTAGGCTATAACAAGGGGCTTTGATGGTGATAAGATGCGTCGGTGACTGTGTTATAAGCTGAACACTGAATCATGATCGTCCGTCGTGCCCCTGTTGGTTTTGCAACGTCCTGTGAAGGATACTTAACGAACTTTTATTGCCCAACAAAGATATATTAATGAAGTAAAATTATGTGACTGGAATAAGTAAAGTAAAGGATCCTCTTCCACGCTTTTAGGCGTATAAGGGCATATAGGGCTAGACATATTTTATAGACCAATCAGCACAAGATGAGTGATGTGGTCAGCATCACGCCGGCCGACTCTACATAAAATCCGCCATCTTTCTCTGTCTTCTGCTTGACGAATAAGTGTATGATAACTTCGATCTGTCAATTTCTTGATGTTGTTATTCCAGGTTCCTCTTTTTCTCCTCTTCTTCGACAACCCCCCTCCCCCAAAGTTCCTTGAACAGTCTATACAATCGAATCATGTCTCTCAACGTGCCCAAACCAAGCTAGCTTGCGACGTTTCACCACTGCTTAGAGAGGTTCCTGATGTCCCGCAAATTCTTTTTATTTTGTCTCTTACATATTTATTAGTTTAATACTTTTATAAAACCACATAGCTCTCATTACAAAAGACAACTAATTACAATGTGACCTCTTTGAAGGAGTTTTTGACGTTTTAAACAGATACCAGAGCTTATATTCATGGGAACAACATTCAATGACAGCTAATTGAATATAGAAATTAACATTTGATCCACTTAAGCAAAACATTTACTGAGATGGCTTACCCACTTTTACAATATAAGACAGTTCCAATCAACACAAAGAAATACCTCTAACAAAGTACATTCATCTCCATACTTTACTACCAGTGCTATTTATGGTCAATTACAATTCAGCAACAAAACTCAGTAACCACAGAAATGAGAATTGATGTGCAAGTGACCAAGAAAGATAAAATCAGGGATAAGGAAATTACATCAGAAATGGTTTGCTCACTTAAAGAGAATGCCTTGTGAGGCCATACTTTGCAAAGCTTTCATACAAGAGGAGAGGAAAATAGACCAAGAAAAATGTGGAAAAGTAAACATCATAGGAACTGTACAACATACTTCTTCTTTCCTCTTCATCTGGAATGCCTCGTGGCGTCAAGGCATGAAGAGATCTCTAAAACAGGCACCTCTGTTCGCTTCATATAAAGTATGTTTCAGCGTTTCTAATATTTCTGCGGTCTATATCTGGTTCTGTTACCGTTCTATCTGTATAACATTGCTTTCTGTGGGGCCCTGTCTGATGCCAATCTTGTTACATGGCCAAACCATTTGATTTGGTGTCTATCTATAATTTTCAGTTTTGGTTCTATGCGGACTCTCCTCCTGATATCATGTTCCTAAGTCGATCTTTCCTCGTGACACCTAGCGTAGTACGTAATCATTTCATTGTTGTTATAACTATTTTCCTTCTGTCTTCCGAAGACAGTGTCTATGTTTGACATTGATAGCATAGTGTTGGTAATTGTGTTAAACAGTGTTCTTTTAGTGTTTATATTTACAGGCTTGTAATATAAAATGTGTGCCATTTTGCCTAAAACTTGATTGTCTACTGCATTTTTGCTGGATTTCTTTATTAATTCTTCCATCTTCAGAAAAAGTGCTTCCCAGATATGTAAAATCCTTCGCCTGGTGTTAATTAATTTTGATATTGGTGGTTCTTCCTTTAATGGAGAATGCCACCACTTCTGTTTTGTCTATGTTTACCTTCATATCATAGTCGTCGCATTCTGAGTGGAGTCTATTAATGTTTTTGTAGTTGTACTACTGTTGGTGCTATGATTGCCTGGTCATCGGTGAAAAGCAATTCATTTGGTGATTCTCCAATGTTGTCAACTTCGCTGGTGTTAGCTAATCTGCAAATATGGTCGATGTATGTAATGAATAGTAGCGGGGATAGAATGCACCCTGTCTCATTCCAGATGGTGACACAAGCTTTCATGTGGCTAGAATCACACGACTATTCCAGCGTGTGTGTGCTGAGTGATTCTTTGAGCATGATCCGGTAGGTCGAGGCAGGCTGGTTACACGCAGACAGTGGTTTGAGTCATTGCAAAACTCTCTTATGTGTGCAGTACCTTCGTATTCGTCCCAGGGCATGCAGGCGTTGTTGGTAATAAAAGGGCTGATAGACTGGCAGGTGCTGCCTTAATTGAAGATGGCTGGCCCATGGATCATGAAGACATTGTAATTGACCTAAGAGAGATAGGAAGTTCTGAGGATTTTAGAGACAAAGTGTTCACATTACTGCAAAGAATACGAGAATTGGGATTAAAGATGGGCATAGCCAAGCTTGAGAAGCACACCGGACGGACATGAACTCTTGTTAACCAACAAAGGACTGGCACTAATAACCGCGCGAAGCGTATGAATATGTTAAGAGGGGAATCTGAGGGCCTATGGAGGTGGCTGTGAAGATAATCTAACTCATAACTCTAAATTTAATGCAGAACTTTTCTGACATTCCTGTATTTGTTCTAACTGCTCATTGACTGTTCACGCATAAACTTTTGCAAAATTTAATAAGGTGTTCATTAACTCTGTAATCCTTTAGTTCCTTGCATAATTTATTCCTATTAACCCTTTGGAGACAGAGCCTTTATAGAGTTTCAGTGCCAAAAAGATAAAACCTTCAGGAGGGGATTCTCTTAGTTAACACACACAGAATTATTAAAAATAAACCATTTAATTAACACACACAAAACTATATATTTTTGTGTAGGAAATTGAATGAACTAACCTAATCTTTATGATTCACATTTATTCAAATTAGCTATTGAATTAGCATATTTATGCATGCATTCTTTAATTAATTTCTTGGGACAAACATGACTAAACTGAACAATCTGGCTACATTTTCTGATGAATGAAACACAAATAAGTTCTAAAAGTTCTAACACTTGTATTTTGGGAAGCAAGGCTCATGTAGACCCTACAGACACCTTTGGCACATGGTTCTACTCCTTTTACTGACTCCTTCTATATTTTGGTTGCTATGATACAACAGCCATTTTCACTATTTTTTTAGCACAAGTAAACCTTCACCCTTCCAGTCAATATAAAATTACAGAATGCAACAAACGTTCATGAAAACCCACACTGTACAGTATTGTATAATAAAGACCGCCTCCTACTTCCCGCTTAGTAACCTCAGAATATCATCACTCCTTGTCCAGTATTTATGCCCATACAGACAGAAAGCCACACCAACGAGCGAGCGGACCAACTGGCAAGCACTGCACTAAGGCATGTGGGAAGAAGCATGGACAGAGCAGATATCGTCAATGCTGTATGGACTGGGCTAGAGGATAATGAGGAATCCCTGACACTAACATGATTGCATGACATGGGAGTAAAGCATGGTGAAGCACGTCTATGCCATCATCTAAGCCAAGATAGGAGACAATATAATGAGCTTCTCATGGGAACAATTAGAAAAAGAACTTTGGAATGGCTGCTGCATCGGAGGACTGAGCACGCATGGGAATGCCCAATGTGCAGTGATGTAATTTGTGATAACATAACATCAAAGCTACAGCTATAATGGAATCCTCACTGGTCGTTGTGAGATAACAGTTACAGCATGTGCCAGTTTCTCATAATCACTTCTCTCATTGTATATGTGAGCTGAGATTCTCACATACAAATGGCCTTGTATACTCTTCACTGGGACCTATCGACAAATGAAATACATGGCTAGAAAAACATTCTGTTGTGCATGCTAATCTAATAATTAATTTTGTCATAAGCAGATGTTACTTCAACTCTTTCTGTCACCAGCAATTGTTGAAGTTTTTCTATTTTAATTTACTTGAAGTTGTTTTAATCAATTGTTACTTGAAGTTCTGTTTTAATCAACTGTTACTTAAAGCTCTTTTTGAATCAACTGTTATTTGGAGTTCTGTTTTAATCAACTGTTCTTGAAGTTCTGGGATTCCATGCATGGCACTGAAAGACTGCCCAGAATAGAATTGCTGGATAATAAACTTCATGCACAAAAGGATGATTATGATGATGATAATACAGGTTCTTCTTCTTCTTCTGCTTCTCTAACCCTGTCCTGTCAATCAGTATCAGATTCTGAAGAGGCATCAGGTAAGAGCTTGGTATGTTCTACGTAGATGCTGGTATTTTTGTGATCAGATATTTCACCTATCCACTGCTTGCGGGGTCGACCTTTGGCTCTGCTTCCATTATGTCAAAGTGACAGATCTCTCTGTCATACACTTTCTGATGGTAGTTCATGACACATGTCCAAACCATTTGATCTGTTCGTGTCTTGATGTAGTTTACAGCTGAATTCATCCAAACTTCTTTCTTCATACCATCATTTCTGATCTTGTCTCTTCTAATTACATTTAGGATTCACCAAAGACATTTCTCTTCTCTTGTTTCAGTTTTAGGATACCGATATACACGGGAAATAGAAAACTAAACTCACCTCAATATCAAACTCATTGTAAAGAATGTTCTGGATAATTTCGGCAACATCATAGTTTATATTTGAAAACATGGTCTGGATACTTGCTGGTAATTCTACCAACACCATCGATCCTAAAGACATAAATGAAAAACAAAAGATGAGTGTTTAAATACACACAACCTATAATGTTTCACTACAAACTGCTAGTGTAAATACAGGTGTAAAATAACCAGAGTAAAAAAAGCAGAAATATTATAAATAATGAAACCTACATGAAAATTAAAACAGGCTAGTAAGTAACAACAGAATACTGCATTTATAACAAGAGATATCAATCAGTCTTAATTTTGTACTTAGTTCCACAGACACTGATACATTTTCATAAGGAAACATTTAGAAAAGTTCATTATATGTAACTTAAATTGCTAGCCAACCCCAGCATTTAATGGCCGTTGCATAGGTTTTGTATGCAATTTTATGTTCATACGCAGTAAAATAATAATTTAATTCTGCCAATTAACTGAAGAAGGAAGAAAACTAATTCTATAATATTGTAAACTGGGTGGAAAAAAGATAATAAATTATTTAACTGTTAATTAGTTGAAGGCACAAAATGTTTAGCAATGTTGATTATTTTCTAAGGAAGGAAACAAATTCTGCAACACTAATGCAGTTAAAGAGGTTTACAAATGTCAAACAAACAATTTTAATAATTCAAAATTGATTAATATGAAGGCTACAAACATGCATATTGATGACAATTGCTTGTTTTTTTATATATATATATATATATATATATATATATATATATATATATATATATATATATATATATATATATATATATATATATATATATATATATATAAAATGTTTTTGAAACCAACTACTAATTTTAACTTTCTATGAAATAAGTAACAGCAATGGGAAAGTCTGAAGCATTTCAAGACAAGAGGATAATTTTTGGGGAAGAGAGACAGAAGGAGGCCAAGAAAAAATAAAATATCGAGAAGTTTGTCATCAAAGTATGGAAGACCATCCGTATCAGAAATGAGTGACAGTACATGAGACAGAAGGTTGTGGACAGACATGGTTCCCAACACCACATGACACACACTATATGAAGTGTAATATTCTACATTACGTAGCTTCTTCACGCAATCATTACTAAAAACAACAATAGAAATCAATCATAATCACCAAACATATGTTCAGGAGCAGCAAGCTGACTCTGCCATGAAGCTGCTAGTAGAAGACCTGAAACAAATAAATTAGTTTCTTTAACTCTTTGAGTCTTAACTCTTTGAGTCCCAAGGAACGCATCATACGTTCACAGATTGCTATCTAGAGGCCCAATGAACGCATGATGTGCCGATTTTACGTCTCTTTTGATTACCCCTTGGGCCTGTGATGCTAAACCCCCTGGGACTCAAAGAGTTAAGACATGTGTTGAAGGGCAATGAGCTCTTCCCTTTGAGTGAAACAAATCATTGACGGTACTGCTGGAATCTTCTTCTTTTAATAATCCATGCTGTGTGGCACTGGTAGTCATGTCTATCCACAACCTTCTGTCTCAACTACTTTAAATCAGTTCTGGCACAGATGATCTTCCATGCCATGATGTCAAAATGTTCATTATATTCTCTATGTCTCCATTCGCTTCTTGTCTGCTCCAAATGTACCACTATCACAAGGTACTCCAGGCACTCACCCTGCAGAAGCATCCTCTGCCTAGTACAGTTAATGTGGTGACCAGTACTAAAAACATTTCAGCTGCTCACCCCTTTTATCCATCACCTGACTGCCATGACTTCACATGACCCTGATTGGGGATCTTATGGGGGAAATCTACCCCTGGTCATGAGGCATCCCACAGGTGATCAGATGGACAGTACACATTACATCTCCTGCTGGTGTGGTTTGCCCTACCATTGCTGTAATCACCTACAATCTAATCCAATCCCCAAGTTTTACCCTTTGCAAACATTATTCTCACCTGGTTGGTAACTGCAAGTGTTTTAGAGATCTCTGTGGATCACTGCTAGTTATATGCTATGTGTGATGCTCTCAGGGGTTGATCAACCATTCTTTGCTGACCATATGGTATATAACTCAGTGAATGGAGTTGATCCTCTGGCCTTCAAACACTAACTATGGACCAATGCAGACTATGTGCAAGAAGCTTCAATCAATCAGGTGCCGTCTCCACAATGAAGGTTGGCTGCAATGGATCTCCAACAAGCCCTGTCTCTTGCCCTTGATGTATGAAGCTTGCATCTGCACAATGTGGCAATATTTATTTTGACTGGTTCTTTTTACATAAGGGCCCTGCTTTTAAATTTCACATAATGAAAACTGTGTAGAGACCTTTTCCCTAATGCCCTTCCAAAATATCATAGGGGCTGTGTTGCACGCCTTCCATCCCCTCTCCAAGCTCAGAAACAGGCAAGATTTGCAAGAACTTTTGTGTGCAGGCATATTAAAATGCAACCCAGCCAAGATTCAGCATAGCACATTAGGACTACTGGGGTTAGACCTAAGCTGGTAACAATGCTTTCATGGGTATTTGATATTTCATTAAAAGGACAAACAAAATGAAACATCTCTTCTGGTCATTGTTTCACCTGCTTCTCTTGCCGTCTCCCTCATGTAGTTTCTGATACGGTCAGGTCCTAAAGCCAACCAGAAATCAAGTACTGTATGAAGAGACAGCATGGGGCTGTAATCATGAAGACCTGAAAATAGAATAAAAAAGGTTATCGTACTGAGTGGGTGAAATAGGTTTACAAAAATAAAATACAAGTTTTAAAGTTCAGTTCTGTTTTTTTTATTTTTTTTTTTGGCTAAAGACTGTTTTAGTTACGTATTTTTAAAAAACTGATCAAGCCTCAGCCCTTCTTTTCTGGTAAAATGCTTACTGCAGTTATTCTTTTTAATTCATCATATGACCAAAATATTTCAGTTTTTAAGCATCACAGTGTTTTTGGAGACAATACTTTGGTTCAGGGCCAAGAAGAAAATCTATACATCAACCTCACTCTAGAAAGTTTTTTTCAGGGCTATGACCTCAATGCCAATGAATAAGACAAAAGTGGAAAAGATTCTTCCAAAGATTCACCAACCAGCTAACTAACCAAACTAATCAGTGTAAGTCCAAAACATGGCTGGAAACAGAAATACAGAATGCCTACCTGACCAGATAAACTCACTAACCAAACTAATGAACGCAGGTCCAAAACATGGCTGGAAACAGAAATACAGAATGCCTACCTGCCCAGATAAACTAACTAACCAAACTAATGAACGCAGGTCCAAAACATGGCTGGAAACAGAAATACAGAATGCCTACCTGCCCAGATAAACTAACTAACCAAACTAATGAACGCAGGTCCAAAACATGGCTGGAAACAGAAATACAGAATGCCTACCTGCCCAGATAAACTCACTAACCAAACTAATGAACGCAGGTCCAAAACATGGCTGGAAACAGAAATACAGAATGCCTACCTGACCAGATAAACTAACTAACCAAACTAATGAACGCAGGTCCAAAACATGGCTGGAAACAGAAATACAGAATGCCTACCTGACCAGATAAACTAACTAACCAAACTAATGAACGCAGGTCCAAAACATGGCTGGAAACAGAAATACAGAATGCCTACCTGCCCAGATAAACTAACTAACCAAACTAATGAACGCAGGTCCAAAACATGGCTGGAAACAGAAATACAGAATGCCTACCTGCCCAGATAAACTAACTAACCAAACTAATGAACGCAGGTCCAAAACATGGCTGAAAATAGAAATACAGAATGCCTACCTGACCAGATAAACTAACTAACCAAACTAATGAACGCAGGTCCAAAACATGGCTGAAAATAGAAACACAGAATGCCTACCTGCCCAGATAAACTAACTAACCAAACTAATGAACGCAGGTCCAAAACATGGCTGGAAACAGAAATACAGAATGCCTACCTGACCAGATAAACTAACTAACCAAACTAATGAACGCAGGTCCAAAACATGGCTGGAAACAGAAATACAGAATGCCTACCTGACCAGATAAACTAACTAACCAAACTAATGAACGCAGGTCCAAAACATGGCTGGAAACAGAGAAATACAGAATGCCTACCTGCCCAGATAAAACTAACTAACCAAACTAATGAACGCAGGTCCAAAACATGGCTGGAAACAGAAAATACAGAATGCCTACCTGACCAGATAAACTAACTAACCAAACTAATGAACGCAGGTCCAAAACATGGCTGGAAACAGAAATACAGAATGCCTACCTGACCAGATAAACTAACTAACCAAACTAATGAACGCAGGTCCAAAACATGGCTGGAAACAGAAATACAGAATGCCTACCTGCCCAGATAAACTAACTAACCAAACTAATGAACGCAGGTCCAAAACATGGCTGGAAACAGAAATACAGAATGCCTACCTGCCCAGATAAACTAACTAACCAAACTAATGAACGCAGGTCCAAAACATGGCTGGAAACAGAAATACAGAATGCCTACCTGACCAGATAAACTAACTAACCAAACTAATGAACGCAGGTCCAAAACATGGCTGGAAACAGAAATACAGAATGCCTACCTGCCCAGATAAACTAACTAACCAAACTAATGAACGCAGGTCCAAAACATGGCTGGAAACAGAAATACAGAATGCCTACCTGCCCAGATAAACTAACTAACCAAACTAATGAACGCAGGTCCAAAACATGGCTGGAAACAGAAATACAGAATGCCTACCTGCCCAGATAAACTAACTAACCAAACTAATAAACGCAGGTCCAAAACATGGCTGGAAACAGAAATACAGAATGCCTACCTGCCCAGATAAACTAACTAACCAAACTAATGAACGCAGGTCCAAAACATGGCTGGAAACAGAAATACAGAATGCCTACCTGCCCAGATAAACTAACTAACCAAACTAATGAACGCAGGTCCAAAACATGGCTGGAAACAGAAATACAGAATGCCTACCTGCCCAGATAAACTAACTAACCAAACTAATGAACGCAGGTCCAAAACATGGCTGGAAACAGAAACACAGAATGCCTACCTGCCCAGATAAACTAACTAACCAAACTAATCAGCTCACGTCCAAAACATGGCTGGAAACAGAAACACAGAATGCTTACCTGCCCAGATAAACTCAGAATTAAACCCTGACCCAAGGCCGTGGGATACAACAGCAGGTATCACTTCCTCCTGTAGGTCTCGCTTCACATACAGGAATGCCACACCCTTTGGACAGCACAACCACTTGTGAGCATTGGACACGTAGTAGTCTGGGGCATACACGGACAGGTCCAAGGGCAGGGCACCTAGGGCATGAGCACCATCAATTAAGACTCGTACATTTCTGCAGAATATTGTGAGCATGATGTTATCAGACTATCAGAGTACAGCTCGTATGCCATCATCACATTATTATAATTAAGTTAGAAAAACCCGTAATGATGCCAAACGAATTTGGTTTTTTAAATAGAGAAATCAACATTTGCTAGGTGATATGCAATAACTTTGAATCAAGTCCCCTCCCCCACAAACATGTCCTGAAAAGTAACTAACAGAAAAGTAACTAATAAGGGATGTATCGTTATTATCTGTCATTACCCTGTGCAGTAATGGTTCACCGTCTTACACAATCACTAGAACCACAGTTCAAGTTCATCTTGGTATCTTAAAGAAAGTAATTTGCCATTGCTTTCTTTCTTGGCAGTTACTTTTCCGGTAGGATGACTGTAGCCATCGTCACTATAGTGAGTACATCTGCCTGAGAGGCAAGGCACAAACAGTTTGCATATAAGTTAGCCAGACCTACATACTGAATGTACAAACAAAACTCAAGCTCTGGAACAAGACCAAAGCCCAGAAGTGGATGAACAACTTTAACTTTCTGCCCAAGTTTACAACTTCTTAATGGGAAGAAGAGAAGAATAAGACATTGCTATATTATAATTAGCCCGTTATTTTCCCATTATTAAAACGGTAAGCTTTTAAATCTAAGAGGATCAACTCCATTGCACTGGATTTGATCTCATATGGCATACTTTCTCTCTGCAGAGTGACTTAGCACCTACTGAATGTACTGCACAAAGCATGAACTATGTAGCTCCAGTGATGATCTCCAGGGATTTCTGTTGGAAATTAGTTGCTTGCTCACATACACACATTGCTTTAGAGACTATGTTGAACTTCAATAAGTCTACTGTGTAATGTCCCAAATCTGAGGAAAGTAACTTGTTCAGTCCTGCCCAACAAATAACCTTTATTAACTTTTTATTTTAGCAGTATATCACAAGAAAACCTGGTTGTGCTTTCACTAGACTGAAATAAAAATACTGCTTATCCATGAAATAATGGAACTAATCAACATGTTGAACAACACAAAAATACTTCTTCTTCTCTTCCTCCATTTACCTTAGAGTAACTTTAGAGGCTCATGTACATATCTTCTGCTTTTTCCAATGTGCTTTGTAAATTGGTGTTATTCCTCAAAGTTTGATCTTGGTCCTGACTCCCCATCACTATATGGTTTTCCTCTTGGTCTGTTTGTTATATTTTTCACTGTAGCTCCGTGTGGTAACGTACCAGGGCAGTCTTGTCAGCTGTCAAACTATTTATTTTATTGTTTGTTAATACATTCTGACTGACTTCAGTATTAATTGTATAATTTCTTTACTTTAAATTAAAAATAAATAATAAAGAGAAGATAAGAAAATGCACAGACAAAACAGTATTTACAATTTATGACAAATCTCAACCATTTTGGCAACTGGCATAAGGATAGGTGCATTGCTAGGTATGTGATCAATAATTACTAGTCGGACATCTTCACTGGCAAGTTCAGCTTCCAGCAGATCAAGAATCTGATAAAATATAAATTATGCTTGTTAATTTTCAAGTTTACTAATTCAATAATTGTTCACAATGCTTGGTAATTTTCAAGTCTAATGCTACAAAAATAATATTGGCGATATTTATTAACTTTCAAGTCTAGTGCTAAAATAATGTCCACAGATGAATGCATGCCAATCAAAAATTAATTAAGTGTTGAAAAGACTGAAAATATCACACATCTGAATACAATAGATCCATAGTTAACACAAATAGAGACTGTTCAGACAAAACTGAAAAGCAATGAAGAGATTAAACAGCACACAGAAGAAAAAAAAAGGGATATCGGCACAGAGAATGGACAGAGCAAATATCACCAGCTCTGTAAGACAAGGTTGGTGGACAATGAGGAATCTCTGACACTAACACAATTGCATGACATCAGAGTAAAGCATGGTGGGAAAAAACATGAAAGAAGATTAAATCATGACAACAAAATAAAGAATTCATTGTGCCAGGACTGAGACCACAGACATGATTATACTAAAATGAAAATAAGACTGATTAACATTGAAATTTACAGTACACACCCTGTGAATATTGGAAACTGAAAGGTTAAATCTATGATCTGAGTGGATTACTCAGTTACTGAAGTTGAATTAATTCTTGTTATGTGAGTACAAAATGTGCTGAGAAGCCTTTTGTTTGTCAGTAAATTACAAGCACTGATTGGTAAAGGCATAATTTTTTTTTCTAGGTAACTGTTAACTTATCCAAAAACAGCACATATTTTTTCGTCACAGCTCACAACGCTTTACCAAAGTCTGCTTTTATTTTCTGAAACTACCTGATGTTCTCCAGAGACAGGAAACTGTATCACCGCTTCCCTGTTGATGGCTCCTGTTTTTGAGCAGACATGTTGAACAAGTTTTTTTGTGGCGCCTAGAACAGAGAAAATTAAATATTTAAACAATGACCTGGCTGTTTCGTTTGCTTGGAAAATGAATTTGTATGCACATGTTTTGAAAAACTAGAATTAGCAAAATGAAGTAATTTAGTTTTTAAAGCATGGCTTAAATTAAATGTCATTAAATATATTTTATTTTCAGTTCTGATATTTTTAAAGTCACACATAAATAGTCATAACATCAAAAGTATTTGGATCAATTGACGCAAATAAAGATTAGCTGATGCATAATTGAATAGAAAAGGTATGTGAAGCCTGCATTTTTAGAAACAGATGGCAGTATTCCGAATAAATTAAAAAAAAAAGGTAAGTACAACACTTTGTTTGTAAAAAAAATCTTCATTATATCTAACATCCTTGAATGTGGTGTCATTTTAATATTTTTATTGCTGTAATACTGGTCCTCAAATAGTTTAGATGTACTCTATTAATTTCTCTTCAATTTGATATTCTATGTGCCAAAAAACAGCCAATATTGTTTCTTCCGGAAGGTTTTAGCTTTGTCATGTAGCAGTTGTTGAAAAAAAAATTCAGCCCAGAGCTGCGTTAAACTGAGTCAAGAGTTGACATAACAGCACTCAAAATTAATTATGTTCAGAAAAAAATGCCGTCCTGAGAGAGAACTAAGAAACCACTGGAGCAACACCCCTACATAAGTGGACCTATCACCAGCCAGTCTATATATTCTGTTCTGAATGATGACATGTTTACATCTCAATATGAGTGTCAGCAAATGTGGTTCTGTGTCTTGCACAAACTACCTTGGTTTTATGGCTTTGAATCAAGTTGCAACTGGCACTATTAGCATACTGACTCTACGTTAGCTAATGAAGAAGGGGATGGAGTAGATGTGGGAATGTCCTGACTGCAATCATGTCAATTCTTCATTAATTTATTCATTCACTCTTGACTTGAAAAATATTTAAAAAATTTTTTCTCAAATAATGTTATCATTGGGATCACTCTGGTAGTGTGTCAGAGGAAAAGTGTCTAGACCAATCTCACCTTGATATTTTCTACTTCTGCATTCATTTTCAAAACAGTGATTAGCTGTCAATGTATCAGATTTAGTTAAATTGCCGATTCTTAGAGGATTCTCAGTCAACCAAAAAGGCAACAATTTTCAAACAAAACAACCTAAAAAAAAAAAAAAGCATATAAATACACATACAGAATACAAACATTCATTCTAGCATGGTCAATAAATACACTTACCGTAGGTAATGTTGAAAGTTAGGATAACATCACCATGACTGAAAGGGAAACTGTTCAGAACTGAGTTCATGCCAAATGTCACATTGTTCACTAAAACCAGGTCTCTCGGATCACAACCTGTAGATTTACATGGACTTTCACATAAGGCATTTAATAAAATAATCAATAAAATTAAATTCACATAAGTTATTTAATAAAATACTTGACAAATAATGACATTTTAAGTAAAATTATGGCAATAAAAATGAAAAAGACATACCAGATGACAAGAAATGCCTCTGAAGTTGTGTACAAAGTAGAAAGCTGTTTTAATTGCTTTAAAAAAAAATGTGTGTGTCTGGTTAGGTAGTAGTCAAAACTGGATGATTTCCCATTGGCAAAAAACATCATTAGTACCAGCAGCATGTGTAGAGGGTCTTCTAGATTTGTGTGTTATTCAAAGAAAGCTATGCACCTGATCTGCAAGATAGTGGGAGAGTGTAATATTCCTGATTACCTTACAATGGTAATCATCCTACATAAAACTGGGTTAGGACCAGACACTTGCCAGTTTGACATTATTGTCCCCACCAAACCCTTTCTGACCCGTGTTGAATAGTTCACATACATAATAATAAGTTACTTGCAGATCAAATTTTACAGCAAGTGGGTCACCTGAGAGTTGCTTCAATTCTGTGCCATTGAAAGCCACACAGAAAGGCTATCACTGTACCTAGTGAGACAGTTGAGACAAACTGCAGTCTAGCAAAGCCTGTAGCAAACACACATATTATATGTGTAAGGCAGTCAGCAGAGGGACCCGCTCTAACAGTCCACCACTAGAATTAGAGTTCTACATTGATAGAAGCGGTCCTTACAACAGATTGTTAGTTATGTATGCAATATGTGGTGACAGGCCACTTGCCATTTTCAGAGTGAACGGTTCAGAACAGAAACCATATTTGGCACAGTCAAAAAGCATTCCAAATAAAATTCATAGTTCACAGTGTTGCACCATGCACTCCACTCAGTAGTTGGGTAATGAAACTATATACTTTCAGTCCACATATAGGAGAAAATGTTAAAAAAACAACAACCATATTTAGAAGCAAATAGCTTACTAAATCTAACACTCCAGCCTGCCAATCCACAATGTTGAAAAGGACAAAATGCATATAAAACAGACACATATGGAACCTTGCTTAAGACAGAAAGAGTTAATAAGTGACAAGTACTGAGTTTAAAAGAGTGTTACCAACAAAAGAAGCCAACCGCCTGCACACATGGACAAGCAAGGGAAGCAGAAGTCTGTCATAAAATCTCAGTGGTTGCCGTTCTGTGTACTCTTGCCATTTCTGGAAAGCAGAAAATAACTGCATGCTGTTATGATGGAAGACACAAAAAAAGAAATATTTATTGTCAGTGACACCAAACAACAAAATGAGATGTTGAGCAGAATACAATAAATAAAGAGATCCATATCAGAATAGTGAATGACACGACAGTTTACAAAA
Source organism: Candidula unifasciata (assembly GCA_905116865.2). Taxonomy (NCBI): domain Eukaryota; kingdom Metazoa; phylum Mollusca; class Gastropoda; order Stylommatophora; family Geomitridae; genus Candidula; species Candidula unifasciata. The sequence continues at coordinate 936,303 of CAJHNH020004323.1, forward strand.
AAATAAAAGGCTGCTAACAGCGACAGCTCCTCGTGTGGGTTACCGGGAACCATTGTGGAAAAAAAAAGAACATATCCACTGCCTCTCCAACAAGCATGACCTAGGAGTTGACTAACTGGGAAATTCCTTTAAAATTGGAGCGCATCTGCCCGAGCTGCAAAGAAACAAACAACTGCACATAATTAAGCCAGTAAAACGGATGTACACCCAAAACTTAGTCCCTGGCACAAAGCCAGTCCAAATGGACGAACTTTCTGCCGAGTTTACAGCTCATGAGCAAAGAAAGAAGAAGAAGGAATAGCAGAAAAAAAAAAATGAATGTAAGAAAATGTTCACATAAAAATGTGAACTGTTGTTGTGTCATTACCATAACAGTAATGGTTCACCATCTTACACAATCACTAGAATCATGGTTCAGGTTTATCTTGGTATCTTAAAGAAAGTAATTTGCCACTGCTTTCTTTCTTGGCAATTACTTTTCCGGTAGAATAATTGTAGCCATTGTCACTATAGTGTAATCCTCAGCCCAGTGTTGAGGAGCTTCAGACTATGACCTACTATGACTAGGCTGCTCTCAAACTCAACCCACCACATGCTATGGTTTCACATCGCCACTATAGGGTAGCTAAACTGGTACTTCACCTTATCCGAGAGTGTCACGTAGACCAGTACAGGAAAGAAGGTGTCTTCTATAGCACTACAAACGTTTACACTGGCCAAAAAAAAAAAACAATTTGAAAAGTTACCCACTGCTTCTATGTACATATGTACATAATAAAACTAAAGCCCTTGTTCACAAAACTCTGCTTAACCTAAAATCTATAACCAGGAAAGTGTTCAGAAGTAAGATCAAGAAGAAGTCCATACTCAACCAGCATCAATAAAATTTAAGAAGCTAAAATTTTTAACTGAAATAAAAAAATGTCACCATCATCATGTGCATTGGCAGATGGCAAAGGTTTCAATTCTCTCCACAGATCTTGGTCCTTTCTGTCTTGGAACATCTAATGAATCTATTTCAGCTGTCCAAGGAATTCACAATGCAAGATCCTAGAAGATAATGCTATCCTTAGAAAGCCATTATAATTCTGTGCCTCTCATCTGCTTCAGGTCATAAAGGCTTTGTGATGAATGTTTATCCCTTGCCTTCCAGACCAACTAGAGATAAGTTACCTGGATCTGTGACAGTAATTTCCAGCTGTAAGGACACGCCAGTAAATAAAATGTGCTAACAAATAAATTTATCATTTCACTTTTGTACATAAAAAAACAATACATTGTAAAACTTACATGTACTGTTTCAAGTGCTTGCTTCAAGACACCACCAAAAGCACCATGGTTGAGAAAACAGCAGCTGTCCTTAAAAAAAATAAAATAAAATATATATATATAGTTATTCTCTTTTTATTTCTAGTGAGGAAAACTGAGTACTTATGCACAGAATGGAGTTAGTTATCTGGTGAGCAAACATGGCATCTAAAACTACTAACTGTGCTATTTTAAAAGTGCAGAAGTCTTTTTTAATGGCAGGAATAAGTGTCAGCACTGAAAGTGATACAGTGTGATTATGTTTAGAAGCTGTCGTTGCATATTAGTTAGCACACTTGTCTAACACTTGTCATTGCTTCAATTCAAAGCAGTTTCTTTCTTGGTCCTGCCTCATATATAGATAAAAGTAGTTCAAATTCTAACTGAGGTCACTGTAGTTTGATTTGCATGACTGTTGGGGAACAGACTGTGTATGCTGATATTGTTAGGATACTCAATTATTCTCAGTATCTTCTATCCTTAGTAAATGCTAAGTAATTTATTACTGACTGAAAGACACTATTCCTCTATTCCTCTACTCAAGGATTGCATTCTGAAATTGTATTCAACTGTATAACAGTTATTTTAAGACACCCAGCAGTTAAGACGTAACCTGTAATCAAATGTGGGTAGGTCTGTGCTAAATTTAATTTTCTTCACAAGGAATATTGAATGCAATGGAAGAAAACGTGTATGCTCTTAACTTTACATAATCAAATTATCAAAATGGACTATTATCGATGCATGCTATGCAAGCTAGACCTTCTCCTCAGAATGTCTATAAATGCTTTGTGTTCCATTTATTGCCATTCCTCAGTCTCCTTGTGTGTTTTACATGGCTTTCAATTCTCACCAAACTCCCTTTTTGACTCTGATGTCTCTCATCCTGACTAAGGCCATTGTCTCTCATCGTGACAAAGGCCATTGTCTCTCATCCTGAGAAAGGCCACTGTCTCTCATCCTGACTAAGGCCACTGTCTCTCATCATGACAAAGGACACTGTCTTTCATCCTGAAAAAGGCCACTCTCTTATAACATCACCAGCATCAAGTGCATTACCAGCTAGAGAGGTTTATGCAACTCATAAAACTTCTATTATCCGGCATTATTTATCAACTCATGTGCTGATATCTTTCCATGCAAGACCATCCAGGTATTACTATTATTTGCTGTCCAAATAGACCCAGTAACAAATGGCATGTCGTTTTGCCTTTGAAATGTTGAACACGAGTTGGGTTAAGAGTCAAAATCATAGCACTCTGTACAAAGACATGCATAACAGTCTGTCTGTATATCCATCTTGCCCCTCCCCTCGGTGTTAAGCATTGCCCAGATCCCCCGGTCACACCTCACTTCACCGTTCTCTTGAGACCCTACTGAGATTTTCCCAAAAAATTTGATGTCTGTTGTAAAGGTAAAGTCGGGATATGTGAACCAGCGTCATTGCACACGGTTATAAATCATAAGTGCTCTGCCACCAGTACGGACAGCTGATAAGAAACTGTCTGACTGTGTCACTGTCTGCACGTAACTCCATAGCTACAGCGACGTTCTTCCATTTACCCCAGAGTGTTAACTCTGGTACTCATTTCCTAGAGGCTGGGTGAACCGCCTGGTTTTGAACACCGGCTGTGGGCTGCAGCGAGTCGCAGCTGGATTTGAAAGCGAGTTTCCTATCGACTGAGCTAACGCGACCCCCGACTGCCTGTTGTTCATAACGTTTGTTGGGCTTCACAGTTGTAAACACTGTATTTCATACAAACAGCAGACTTATTGTGATGTTTTTAATGTTAGAAAACATAAATGTATTCTTCCTTGTGTGTTACTGACCCTGCTGCAGCTACTCCTCTTATCATTTTCTGTTGTGCCATCCGGTGTGACATTAAGTGCTGTGTGTTTGTCATGGTTTTTTTCTGCTGGTAGACAATACCAGCATCTTTCTTTTTAATATAACACACAAGGAAGAATACTTTTATATTTTCTAACTTAAAAACATCACAATAAGTCAACTAATATAACAAATATTATAAATTTAAAAATGTTACCTCCAGCAAGAAAAATTCTTTCTTTGCTTTCTTCCCAAATACAGGCAATTTTGAATCAGCACTTAGAAATTCCTGGAAAGATGGCAGAGTGAATGGACAAGGTGGAGGAATATACTCATGCTGAAATAGAGAAACAAAAATAAGTGTGAGGAATGTCATGCTTAAAAATATCATGTACCTTGTCGGATGGAGTAGGTAATCATGTCTCTAATTATATATGAATCCATGTGTTCTGAATCAGTTCTATCATCAATGTTTTTCCTCTCTCCATGCCATTGTCTCACACTATCTAGCATTATATCTGTTAGTCTGCCTCTGATCTGTTTAACTGTCATAATGTTCTTCACTTTTCTCATAACTCACCTCAAGAAAAACATTTTTCTCTTTCCTAATGTTACACTTTATTAATTTTTTAAACTGTTCTTTGTTTCCTCTGGCAGTTTCCTCTAGGTATCTCTTTCACCCCTACCTCAGGTCTTAGCCAGTGTGAAACCTGGCATAATGCAAATATGTCATCATCATTTAGCAGGTCCTTTGTAGAATGTCACTCTCATCACAGTCTGCCTGAAAGAAACTTGGTCTCTAGCCAGCTCTCCCGCATTATGTACTTTCATACTGAAGGAGTCACTTATATCCTGTGCCCATCTTCGTGTTGGTCGGCCCCTGCATCTCCTTCCTAGTACCATGCCTTCTGCTTTTATTTTTTCCAATCCGCCGTGCCGCTTGATATTTCAGCTTCCGAGACAGGATGCTGTTTATTAGCCATTCTTCCCAGATGTTCAGATCTTTCAAGATGTCAGTTATTCTTCTCTTCTTTGTCCAAGATATTTTGAGAATCTTTCTATAGCATTTCAGTTCAAAAGCCCCAAGGAAGAGAACCAAACAGGTACAATCCCAAAAACCCTGTTCAACTGTATAGCTATACAACACAGTTATAATGGGGCATCATAAAACAGTTACAAAATTATATGAAGCCCAATGTGGGTGGGTTAGAAGAAGAATGTAAGATGAATTTCTTCTTACAGAAGGAATGAGATTGTTACCTCTGGTAGTGATAAAAGCTCTTGCACATTAGAAGCATGAAAGGAACCAAAATCCCTCTTTGTCTGGCTATGGGGAATGTCTGGTACATACAAAGTTTCTTCTTTTTGCATTGTGTCTTGCTTGGCTTTCACTGACTGCTCTATACCCTTGTCTGTATCACCTCCCTGATCTGGAATATTGTATCTGTACAGTTTACTTTGGTAACAAAAAACAATGTAATAATTTACCGAAAACCATAAACAATGTAACTGATCTTAGTAGATGAGAAAACTATAATTATTTGATGCCCAACTATATAAGCTTCCTGCGTATATTTTCTTTGTCTTTACTGTGTTGCCTAGGCTTTGCAAAATAAAGCTTTTCTTAAACCTATTTCTTATTTCTGATGAGTGACCTTGTGACCTTATAACACTGACTGCTCTTATCACATGTGTGAATTTAAATCTAATAATAATATCAACAGAGTACAAAGCCAGTGACTTTAAAAATAATATCTGCAGTGAATAGAGTACTCTTACCCGTGCAAACAGAATATAATTTATCCCAACAACATAAAGGTATTGATCAAACCATAGGCATATTCAATATAGAGGTGAATTAACTAAACACAAAATATGACTAAGAAACTCAAAGCCCCCCCCCCCCCTTCTGTGTGTGTGTATATAAATATATATATATATCATATAGCCACATTTAACCCATAGGGTGGGTTATATTAGAGTCCCAGACAAGAGTCAAAGTGGGGCTTTAAAATATGAAAAATTTTGTCCCAATTTGGTACGGTGATTGTAATGACACAATGTCAGTAAGATTATCTATATATCCATAGTACATTTCTATCTTAATCAAAAACCATAAAAGGTGTAAACTCCCACATGCTGCTTATGATTATTCCTTTCTGTTTTAGTAATTGATAAAGACTTCAGTTAAAACGTTTGGCTGGATGATTGATTTCCACCAACGTAGAGCTTCCTAGCCATATTATGTGTTTAATGAATTAATTTCTTGATATCACAGTGACTTGAGTCCCTCCTAATGTCAGCACTGAATCCAATGCCATCTTCACAAATCAAGGCTGGCCCCAGTCAGGGTTTTTTATTCTAGAAAAAAAGGTGCCGGTACTCACCACAAAGTGTCTTAAAGGGTGTCTGCAGTCACACAGAGTGCCTATTACAGCAATCCTGAACAAAAATCTTCTTCTTCCCTTCCTCCATTTACCTCAGGGAGGTGGTGGAGTGTTAAACAAAAATCTTCTTCTTCACTTCCTCCATTTACCTCAGGGAGATGGTGAAGGAACAAAAATCTTCTTCTTCCCTTCCTCCATTTACCTCAGGGAGGTGTTGGAGTGTTGAACAAATATCTTTTTCTTCCCTGCCTCCATTTACCTCAGGGAGGTGGTGAAGTGTTGAACAAAAATCATCTTCTTCCCTTCCTCCATTTACCTCAGGGAGGTGTTGGGGTGTTAAACAAAAATCTTATGCCTAAAAAGAAAGCTGCCAGCACTCTGTACAGTTGCTTCATCATCATCCTTTGTGTGCCATTAGACGTCACATAGTGCTCGAATTCGATTCCTCTACTCTGCTCTATTGAATGCAACCTTCTTGATTTATGACATGGAATTCAGCCCAGCATGTTTTGCCTCTCTGTTCTTTTCAATTTTTCCCTTGGATCTCCTTTTTTCTTAGACCATTTGTCCCTTTTCAGCGCCTGTTTTGTAATTCTTTATTCGAACTCAGAGTGTGCCCAATATATCTCTACCTTCTTAGTTTTATTGCAGTGGATACAGGCATTTATCCAGACATTTCTCTGACCTCCTCACTCTTTACCGTTGGTTACCGCCAGAAAAAAAATATGCTTGACTCCAAAAAGGTCTGCCTCCCGCTCTGGTTGTACACTCTCTGACATACCAAAACAGAACAAAACATAGGTAAAGTAAAAAAGTAATGTTCCCTTTTCACGCATTTCGGCGCATTGGGCATATGGGCAGAGCGTCCCATATTTTTACAGACCGTCAGCACTCTGTGGGTAATGTGGTCAGCATTACGCCGGCTGTCTTTACTTTCCCAGGACAGCCCATCCTGGTACCCATTTTAGGCTGGGTCGATCTGCGACATCCCATACCACAATAAAAATCCACGCAGCCCACGCAGGTTTCGATCGCGGTATGCTGGCTTACGAGTCGGACTCGCAACGCCTTAGCCACGGACGCCGCACAAAACATAGGGCTCTCCTTTAAATACCGATCGTTAGCTGGAAAGCCGACGGTCGCTTAGTGGGTGTTCACTCCCTTGGTTGCAGTGCAAATACGGAGCAGAAAAGTCACGAATCAAAACAGAAAGTGAAGAGCCCATAGTGTAACATGCTCAGCAACACGCTATACAAGAGATTAAACACAAGAAAAAAGAAACGGGTTGATTCAACTGTTTGTTATTTGGCAGAAAGCCGCTTTGTGTTAACTGCGATAATGGACTAGGGCGGGGACTGCTAAAGGAGGTAAGCAAACTATAGACCGTATAATTATGTATCTAGCAAAAAGTAAAACGACACAAATCCAACATTTTTAACAAATGATGAAGGGGTTTGTTTGCGATGTCAAGGAAAGGATTCCCGACTAACATTTTTTTTTACATGTATATTTTCTGGCTGTCACCTCTTTTCTTTTAGGCTTACTTTTGTCCCCAGCGCTACTGTAACAGTGAATCTAGAAAGCCCGGCTTGTGGATCAAATACAATAGACAACATGTATACATATAGAACATGGAAGTTCTGAGTTGAATGCATGGTGTGACACTGTGAGCTACGAGTGTTTTTCGTTGGCACAGGAGCGGGGCAACAATGGGGTGACCCGTTTGCTATGATGCTGAAACTAGGATTACCAGATTACCAGATTACCAGAACATGGAAGTGGGCGGTCACCGGAAGTAGGCCTACTTTTGCCTAGCAGAAGTGAACGGAAAACACAAACCTGCTGTCTGACGCTGTTCATTGTGTCGCGGTCTGCTGTATGTAAACTTTTACATTATAACTGTGTTATACGGTCGATCGAGGTTTCTAGAATTTGTACCTGTATAATTATAATTGTTAAGGTATTAATCCTACAAACTGCGACAATCGTGCAAAAAAAAAAAAAAAACTAAACTTGTTACATTCTCTACACTTGTGTTGTTACTGTTTTAGTGTCGAACCTGAACTTACTTCTCGCTTGGTCTGTTTACATTGGCGATAAAATCTGACTTTTAATTTCTGATTAAATGACGTTTTATTAAAACCTTAAAACCTTCAACAAGTACGTCGTGTGTATGTAATTTTGTGATGACATTTTCTGTGACATCATTTTTTTTAATAATATCTCAAAAATCTTTAATTTGTATACTACCCTTATGTTGGTATGATAGTATACATACTAGTAATACTACTATTGATGTGTGATTAGCTTAGTATACGTGACTTACGTTGTTGTATTCTAACATAGTACAGATATGTTGACTCCAAAATGAGTAGTAGTAGTACTATAGTGTGAATAATGCAATTATTTATCTGAAAGACACATCTATAATATATTTATAAATCAATGTTTGTGTGTTTGTTTAAGAGCTATAGACTCATAAACTACTGAACCGATTTAGCTGAAATTTTCAGGATTTGTTTGTTTTGATACCGGACGTTTACCCATCATGGTTTGAAATTCTACATGTCATTGTTAGAGATAGTTGACCACATTTGTTGCAAAAATCTTCAAAACTAATATTTCCATTTTAAGTGACATTTAATTATAGCCACGTTAGTATGTAGTGATACTTTACGTCTTTCTTAGGAAGTTATTTTTTGTTATTTGAAGCCCCACTCTGGCTTTTGCCAGGGGCCGCAATATAGGCAGGTCATCATTATGGCCAAATGTCTGAACGCGGTTTCTGGGACCTCTCCACGGTGATCTTCATCCGCATGGTGGCACTTTGTGTCATCGGGTGATTATCGCTTGTGTGATGTCCTGGTGGGGTAAAAAGCCAATCCAATCCAAATGCGCATGTGCGATCGATTTTCACAGTGCATGCGCAGTAGACACAGGACACTCTATTTTTAACATCCACGCGTACAGCAAACCAGACTATCTCTTTATCGTTGATTGCAACGCTAGCCATTTTAGACACGATTTTTTTCTTTTCAAACAACTTTCGATGAGTTAAAGAGTAGTCGGTGGATTTGAAATGGGGAAGAGAAAGGGAGGGGGTGGGGGAAATTATGTCTGCTCAGACAATGATTGCGACATTTACTGTGTTAGACACGTACGATTTCTATTATTGTGCCGTTTCAATAATACTTGAAGTTTATATCTGGGATATGCCCGTCTCTCTAGCGTAGTTGGCTAAACCGGATTGCGCGTTGAGCGGGTGACGAACTCCTTGTGGTCCTGGTTCACTCCCGGGGGTGGGCAGAAAAGCCACATTTCTCCCAGATTTACGGTATTTAAAATGAAATCAAGGCCGAAAGGTTGCGATATCCATAATACCAAGCCTAAGGGTAAAAAAATCATGGCTTCTGGATACTAAAACAAACAAACAAAACAAACAATATCTGGGATATCTGTTTATGAGAAAACAATTGCCTGCGGTTTTGAGTTGTGTTAGAATCAGGACACAGATCTTGGGTAGTTTTGTTCTCTTTTCATTCTGCAGAAGCAGTGGTTGGCTGGTCGAATGGTTAGTACACAGGGTTTCCGTGCGTGAGACGAGGATTCGAATCCCAAGTACAGCAGATTTTTTTTTGGGGGGGGGGGGGGGCAAAATAAAACCCAGACCTGCTCTGTCGTAGCGACAGCCCTAGCCATGTGGCCATAAACACTTGAAAAAAAAAAATGCAAGTATGTGGGTAAACCAGTTGATAAATAAATTTGACCATTTCGCAAACTTATGATTTCATTTCAAACTTTCTGATTGCATGTTTACGCTGAATTTTTATAGATTTCCATTTATTTTCATTTTGTTTTAACTATTTCTTCTGACATTGCATTGGAATGAGGCTGTGTTGTTTATCATAGCGTTCATTTCGTAATTATGGTGTATTTTTCCTGTTTTTGTTGCATTTCACTTGTTTTTTTTCTCTCCAAACTACTTCAATGAAGGAAAGAGTAGTCGGTGAATTGGGGGGGGGGGGGGAGGGGGGAGCATAAACTGGTAACTGAAAGAGCTTTAAATCAAAGTAACTGCCTTACCCACTCAAAGTAGCAGTAGTAGTAGTTGTAATTGAGTGGTTACGCCGTAGTGCTGTCATGCCGGAGACCGCCGGTAAGGTAATGGAATTTTTCTGTCAGGGAGCGAAATTAAACATCCTAACCTGACCAGTCCGTGGCGATAGCATAAGCCTTGCGGCGCCAAATCCTCTGGCTCACGACTCCCTGTCTACTCCAACAGTAAAACAGATAGCAGTGACATTATTTTAGTTATTGTGGTGGCGGTGGTGGTAGTAGTTGTACTGGTACTTGAAGGATAGTGTGGGAAATATTACACTAGCCGCATTTACTACTCATTACAACTCCTGCTCCCTATTTTAGTCCAGATGGACAGGGGTATCAACGTCAGTTACAAAAAATATCGTCGGGTGATGACATTCAAATCCTTCGATGAGGGGGAGAGCAGTATTCGGTGGATGGATGAGGGGAGGGGGTGATGGCAGAAATTGTTAACTTAAAGAGCTTAACGCATGAGTTTTCATTTCCTAATTTGTTTATATTTTACTAACGCTACCTCCGATATTCTCATTTTTTTAACGACTTACTTGGTTATTTATAAGTACAGTAGTAATCTTTACTTCCGTCTCTTACAAAAAATACAAACAGCTTTGGCATGTGATAACCAAAAAACCCTTTTTTTTTAACTTTGCTAATAATACCATTTAAACGACCACTAATATAAAGACGCAATTATGTGTTGCATGTTCTAAAGTGACAGACCAGACTATCTATATATCTGTGCAGAGAATTATTGCAACATTAACTATATTAGACACATGCGATTTCTATTGTCTTTATTTTCCAAAAGCCTTTGATGAGGGAGCGAGTAGTACTTGGATTTGGGAAAGGGGGGGGGGGGGGGGCATCAAAGACTATCTCAGTATGTGCGCAGACAATGATTGCGACAGTAACCATATTAGACACGTGCAATTTCTATTTTGTTTCTTTTCCATTTAGCCACACTATGCCACAGCAACGCGTGGCCGGGTACAGCTAGTATGCTATAAAATGCAAAACAGCCTAAAGTAAAGATTGTTAAAGCAGACATTTAGGTTCTCCTCCGAACTTCGACCCAATATTATGGCGGTCATAAAATATCCTTGCGGGGCTCAGGTATATGTAAAATGCGGACTTTCTGCCAAGGAACAAATTGCGGCAAAACTAGGATTACTTGACAATTTTAAGAGACGCAACATTGCAGATGATAGTAGCAGACGATAATAGCGACCGTTGACAATTTCGAGCGTTTCTGCAGATGATAGTAGCAGACGATAGTAGCATGCGCAAAACGCGATTAAACTCACCGCCGAGCGTATCCTCCGCGCCGCTAAACTAGGTGCCAGGGACTCACGAACAAATTAGTTGGAGTAAGTTGCAGGAGATGCGGTAGCTGCTGCTCGTGAGTCCCAGCCATCTAGTTTAGCCCCCATCCGCATGTAGCAGCGCAGGAGAAACGGTCGGCGGTGAGGCACAGTCACAGAAACAGGTCCGCAAGTAACATATTGCTGAGACCATGTTAGAGCATTTGTTTCGTTATACGGAGCCGGCATATTTTTAATAGAACTGAGCCCCGTAAGGATATTTTATGACTGCCATAATATCGGGTGGAAGTTTAGAGGAGAGCCGCCATTTAAAATAAAATGAAAAGTAAAAAAAATCTGAAAAAGATGGCAATGATCTGTGAACTGCATATGCTCCAGTCATAATCAAAACAGGTTGAACAGGATATTAATGTAGGAATGCTAATTAAGGTCCACATATACTAATATACTGTACTCTGTTGTATAATTTTGCAATTCACATTGATGAAAACATTGCTTGATATCAAGTGATATGTTGCATTCAAGTATCCATGCCAGTTGTTATCAACAACTGCACAGACATTATTTGCACAGACACTTGGCAGAGATCAGCTGCAGACTGACTCCTTTGGAAGCAGACAGTAAAATACAAGACTATCACAGTTTAAAAGAGGCCAAACACAGCAAGCAAGCTATAGAGCGAGACGTCTGAGAGAAAAGCAACCTCAGAGAGATAGGGTATCAGCATTTTTATGTGGACTATGTGGCAGAGACTGCCAGTCTCGAATTGAACTTTACAGTTATAGCAGACAGTATTGCCAAAACCAGAGGCACAGGCACAGCAGTCCCCAGGGACTGATGGTTGACTACTACCTACCATATCAGACATAAGTAAAGTAAAAAAAAGTAAAGATCCCTTTTCACCCCTTTAGGCGCATGGGGTATATGGGAAAAGCGCCCATATTTTTACAGACCATTGGCACTATTTGGGTAATGTAGTCAGAAATATGCAGACCGTCTTTATTTTCCCAGGACATCCATCCTGGTACCCACTTTAGGCTGTGTTGACCTGCGACGCCCTGTACCATTTTAAAAATCCACGCTGCCAGAGGTGGGTTTTGCTCGCAGTGCGTTGGAATTACGAGTCGGGCTCGCAAAGCCCTAAGCCACGGATGCTGCCATATCAGATATACATAGAGATATATTTTATTTGTTGAATCAGTTATTTGAAACAAGCTCACTTACATAGCAAAGTAAGGAAAACACAAAAACCCGGTAATTTTGGTAAAGTTGTGTGACGAAAAGGCAGCAGTTGACCAACATGACAATAAATACAGCTTATCAATGACTTACTACATGATGATTATGATAGTCTGTAATTACCTAAAGAAACATTAAACTTGATGAATTCAAGAAATATTAAGAAATAAGATAAATAATCAATTATAAGACAAAGAAAAAGGCGATATATTGGGCATATCCTGATAATAAAAGCAAACAGAAAGTCATCAAATAGGCACTTAAATGAGTAACAAATGGATTAAGGGAACGAGGATGCCTTAAAGAAGCCCCTAAAATGAACTTTGACGAGAAGTCACAAAGTCCTGGACTTGATTCTGTCCATAATATTCAAATAATTATGATCCCCATGTGGAACCCCAGGCCCTTTGGGGGTCTATTCTTGTTTTCTCCCCACAGTGGCCCCCCCCCCCCCCCCCCCCCCCCCCCCCCCCCCCCCCCCCGGAACTCACATGGGGAGAATGGAAGAATGAAACACAAGCTGTATTTGGCATATAACAACACAACAGGATATTAATGATGAACAAATCTAGACTGACCTTGTTTCCTTATCTCACACCTGAAATCCCTTGTCAGATAAAATACATATATCTGATGAGAGGTCACATGATAAAAACATTAACAGGGAAATAACTGAGATAATGAGAATAAACAATGCTATGATGTATAATTTAGCCTTGACAAGGCAGCAGTACACGTCGTGCATCTTTGAAATTGTTAACTTCAAAATGCGGACATCTAACTTGACCTGTTCCACACAAAAAATGTTCTACTTTGTCTTTAGAGATTCAAAACTAAGGAATTAGAGCCTGTGGAATTGGTTGACAGATTTCTCATATCAGGAGATAGGAGTTTATCACCCAGGTGAGATCATTTATGATTTAGTGTTTTTGTGTGTGTGGGTCATGTGAGTGTAACTGGGGCCACTAAGGGAAGCAAAGAATAGAAATACTTGACCATGCATATGATAAAGTTTGGCTAAGGAGGGTTGGCATGAGAGTGGCTACTTTTCCAGTAGACAAAATTTTTAGCAAAATCCAACAGGCCATGGACAATCTGTTGTGTTTGGCCATTGTCTTGTTGAGGGCCTGTTCTTTATTGGAAGTTTAGAGCTAGCAGGGGAATAAATGGATTTGTAGAAATTTGGTACTGATGAGAAATGATAGATG
>CAJHNH020004324.1:0-42437 GCA_905116865.2 Candidula unifasciata
TTGCTTTTTTTGGGCCAGTACTTCTCATGTACCCCTTTTTTTCCCTTATAAAAAAAATTTGGCTAATTTTGCGGGCCCTTTGTTTTTGGGGCAGATGCACCCCGCAGAGAAAAACACTGAAGACAGATGAATCGAACAGCAGAAAAAGAAAACCATACCCTTAAAAGTTCATAACAAAATAAAACAAACGGAAAATTCAAATATTGGATCTTTTTTCCCCTAATGGAAGAATGGATAGAGATATCAAATACGAGTGCAAAGCAAATCGGGTTATGGGGAAATTATATCGTTTTGCCATAGAAAATACCCTCTGTAACCAAAGCAAATTCAAAATAGGGGGTTTTTTTGGCCAACAGTAAAAACGGGGCCTTACTTACTAGAGCAAAAGTCAAAAACCCGGAGGGGCTGTCTTGGGGAGCTCGTTTGCAAGAAGGATAAATCAAGAAAAAAACGGGCCCCCCGAACGAAACCCCGGAACCCATTAATTAAGAAAAACAAAATGGGAGGGTCTGGCCCCTGGGAACCCCTGGTCCAAACTGCCACAGGAGCCAGGGAAAAGAAAATAATGAACAGGAGCAAGGGGGAGACCAGGGATTGGGGTTTTCATCGGCCCTTTACCCCAAACTTGTCAATGCTGGAAAAAAGGCCAAACAATTTTCCCTCTTTTAAACCCCCTCGTGGGATAAAAGGAAAGAAGAAGAAGAAAAAGAAGGAAGAAAAAAGAAGAAGAAGAAGAAGAAAAAAAAAAAAGAAGAAAAAGAAGAAGAGAAGAGAAAAAGAAGAAAAAGAAGAAAAAGAAAAGGGAAAGAAAAAGAAGAAAAAGAAGAAAAAAAGGGGAAAGAAGAAGAAAGAAGAAGAAGGGAAAGAAGAAGAAAAAAGAAGAAAAAAAAAGAAGAAAGAAAAGAAGAAAAGGGAAAAAAAAAAAAAAAAAAAAAAAGATAAAAAACAGGAAGGGAAAAACGAAAAGAAATAAAAAACAAAAAAAAACCCAAACGGGAGCTAGAGGAATGAGAAATAAAACTACAAGACAGAAGATATGGACTCCAGTGGTCTACCACAGAGCAGCTTCATCATTTTGACTTCGCCCTGTGCCAGAAACAGGATGCAAGATCAATTATACGCAACTGACAGAAGACCACACAAATAGATCTTTTAAAAAAAAAATTTAAACGCAAAGGGCCCCGAAACACAAATCAAACAAGAAAATGATTAAACCGAAATTTATGATGAAATTGCAGGAGATTTAAGCCCACACATATTTTAAATTTTTAATTTTTAAAATGTAGAAACGTGGGGTGTCGAAAGAATTTTTGAAAATTAGAAAAAAAAGGCCCAAAAAAAGGGTTTCAGTGGCAAGGTTTAAAAGTAAAAATGTTTTCAAAAAAAATAACTAGTTTTTTACCTCAGAAAAACTTTTTTGATAGTATAGGGACCAGAAACGTGGAGATCGACTAAAAAAGCAATTTCTGTTTAAAATATAAAAAAACCATTTAAAGGTTTGGGGAAAAAAAGAAAAAGAAGACTACAAAAAGGGAGTTTAAAAAATCAACGTAGGTCAAAACAGGATCTAAAAATATTTCCCCGGAAAAAACCCTGTGCTGGATAAAAAAACAATTAGGGGAAAAAATGTTTAAAAATATAACAGAAAGTATGTCTTGCCCCCCCCGGACAAAAGACATAGAGGCTCACCTAACACAAACGGAGACAGGAATGAATTTGTGACAGGTGTGGATAATAAAACATAGAGAAGGGATATGAGCGTTGCAGGAGAGCCCCAAAAAAGAGAGGGGGGGGGGGGGTAAAGGGGTTTTATTAGGTTAAAAGGGAGTGAACCTAAACCCCTTTTAAAGGGCGCCCGCCCCCCTTTTAAATTTTGGGGAAGAATCTCCCCCCCCCCCACCCCACCCCGAGTATACTGCAAGAAGCACCCCCCAAACCAAAAAAACCCCAAAAAAGATAATTAAAAAATGGAGGGGCAAGTTTACTACTCGGGAAACAGACAATACGACGATACAATGTGGCCAGAGTTTGTTCTTTATCTATAAATTTTTTATGTTTTATCACATTAATTGGGTTATTTTTCTGTAGTATTTAAAAATGCTTTTGAAAACAAACACCCAAAATTTAAAAAAAAAATAGTTTTTACTTTACTAATTTTAAACTAAAAAGAATTTTAAAAGGATTTTTAAAAAAATGCAAACAAAATTTTAAGAAACCTGGAAAAACCTCCTGGCCCCCCCCCCCCCCGGGGGCGCCCTTTCCCAGGTTTTGGGGAAAACCCGGTTTAGGGGGTTCTGGAATTTTGGGAGGGAAAGGGGGGCAAAGAAAAATGAGAATTTTAAGCAGGTAGGTTTAATTTGCCGCTACCGCAATTTTACCGGTAAAACCCCAGTGAGGCTAACTGTAATTTGTGTGCTTTTAGTTGTGTATGTAGAATATATAATAACATTAAGGCAGGTGGGGGGTTGTATCCTTTTAGTGTCCTGAACCCGTTTCCTTTATACAGAGCCCCCCTGTCCTGATACAGATGCTCGTCACTGTCCTGATACAGATGACCGCCCCAGTCCTGATAACAGATGATGTCCCCGTCCCCGATCCCGATGATTGGCCCTTCCGATCAGATTTACGTCCCCTCCCGATACAGTTGCCCCGTCATTTTCCGGGTACAGATGATTCCCCGTCCCGAAAAGATTTTCGTCCCTGTCCTGATACAAACCCCCCAGGCCCGTTAAAAGGGTCGTCCCCGTCGATACAATGAACGTCCCTGTCTGTACAGGGTGCCCCCCCCAGTCGATAAAAAGGATCGCCCTGCCCGATACAATGAGTCCGTCTGATACAGATGATTCCCTTCCCGATAAAGGGAGAAAAAGATTTTTTGGGCTCACTGTTTTCCCATACAAAATTCCCCGTTTCCCATAAGAGATGGCCCTGCCCGGAACAAATTTATAAAAATAATTTTTCCTGATACAAAATGATCGCCCCGGGCCGGGTACAGGGTCCCCGGTCAAAATGGGGCCCGAATCCCGAGATGCCCCGTCCCGTAACAGAAGGAAACGTCCCTTCGATAAAATGATCGTCCCCGGCCCTGGGAAAAAAAACAGAATTGGTTTGGTCCCCTTGGGGGGCCCCCGGGGGGAACAGGGGGGAGGGGGGGCGGGCCTCCCAACCCCCCCTTTTTCCCCCCTTCCCCTTTGGGGTCCCGGGTACAGTGATCACCATGCCGAACAGATGATGTCCCTGTTGTACAGATAAAAGGACCTTCTGATACGAGATCGCCACTGTCCTGATACAGATGATCGCCCTGCCCTGATACAGATGATCGCCACTGTCCAAAATTTCAGATTTATCGCAAAAACCCCCCCGGGTACAGATGATGCCCCCGTCTGATGCCAAAAACCCCCGCAAAATTCTCCCTGGTTTTCTCCCTCGCCGCTCTCCCCCTAACTTTTTTGTTGGAAAATTTTTAATTTTTAGCTCCCCCGTTTACGGAACAATGGAAAAAAAAGCTCACGTCACAAAACGGACACATTCATTATCTAGAACAGGCCAACACACTAGAAGTCCACGTGAAAAAATATCTTCATTCTCCAGGGCCTGAACCCGGGACCTCTAGCACTCGAGGCGGACGCCATGCCTCAAGACCACGCAGTCCCCCCCCCCCCCCCCATTTTTCAGTAATTTTATATTACTCTAAAAAAGCGGCCATTTGCTTCCACTGACTACATTAGCCTGCGTGTTCCCATAAGTCACGCACATACAATATACGCCAAATATGGGGCTGGCGCCATATAACCAGTACATGGCTTGGCATGAGTCTGAGACCTTTGCTGTGTATACTCTAAACAACGCTGACATCGACAAGCTGACAGTATCGCCTGGCCAAGATAAACACAGACAACCCGCCTCCTAGAAGCACCACAAGATGACGTTTTTTTTTTTAAAGATGAGGACAGCACCGCTGGATCAGAGATTGTTTCTAGCACACAGATTACAGTGTTGAAAACAGCACAGCTGGATCAGAGATTGTTTCTAGCACACAGATTACAGTGTTGGAAACAGCACAGCTGGATCAGAGATTTTTTCTAGCACACAGATTACAGTGTTGAAAACAGCACAGCTGGATCAGAGATTATTTCTAGCACACAGATTACAGTGTTGAAAACAGCACAGCTGGATCAGAGATTGTTTCTAGCACACAGATTACAGTGTTGGAAACAGCACAGCTGGATCAGAGACTGTTTCTAGCACACAGATTACAGTGTTGGAAACAGCACAGCTGGATCAGAGACTGTTTCTAGCACACAGATTACAGTGTTGGAAACAGCACAGCTGGATCAGAGATTGTTTCTAGCACACAGATTACAGTGTTGGAAACAGAACAGCTGGATCAGAGATTGTTTTTAGCACACAGATCACAGTGTTGGAAACAGCACAGCTGGATCAGAGACTGTTTCTAGCACACAGATTACAGTGTTGGAAACAGCACAGCTGGATCAGAGACTGTTTCTAGCACACATACAGTGTTGGAAACAGCACAGCTGGATCAGAGACTGTTTCTAGCACACAGATTACAGTGTTGGAAACAGCACAGTTGGATCAGAGACTGTTTCTAGCACACAGATTACAGTGTTGGAAACAGCACAGTAGGATCAGAGACTGTTTCTAGCACACAGATTACAGTGTTGGAAACAGCACAGCTGGATCAGAGACTGTTTCTAGCACACAGATTACAGTGTTGGAAACAGCACAGCTGGATCAGAGATTGTTTCTAGCACACAGATTACAGTGTTGAAAACAGCACAGCTGGATCAGAGATTGTTTCTAGCACACAGATTACAGTGTTTGAAACAGCACAGTTGGATCAGAGATTGTTTCTAGCACACAGATTACAGTGTTTGAAAACAGCACAGTTGGATCAGAGATTGTTTCTAGCACACAGATTACAGTGTTTGAAACAGCACAGCTGGATCAGAGATTGTTTCTAGCACACAGATTACAGTGTTTGAAACAGCACAGTTGGATCAGAGATTGTTTCTAGCACACAGATTACAGTGTTTGAAAACAGCACAGTTGGATCAGAGATTGTTTCTAGCACACAGATTACAGTGTTTGAAACAGCACAGCTGGATCAGAGATTGTTTCTAGCACACAGATTACAGTGTTTGAAAACAGCACAGTTGGATCAGAGATTGTTTCTAGCACACAGATTACAGTGTTGAAAACAGCACAGCTGGATCAGAGACTGTTTCTAGCACACAGATGACAGTGCTGGAAACTTGACTATTTTAACTGGCACAGGGTATCATCAAAGTCTTCTCCTACTGACCACAGCGCAGACTAGAACCTCAAAACCAGCTCCTGTCTCACTAGGCTGGCTAATGCTGGTGCCAGCACGGCACATCTTTGTTGCAAGAACATGTACTGGCAATAATGTCCACGTATTCCTGTCATACAGCCTGTACCCATTCATGGAACACATTTCTTTCTCTTGTCTACCTCATCCCATATCGCTCCTCCCTACTATACAAACATAAAACAGTGACTATCAGGTAAGGTCGATGCAAAAGTGCTGACATTATACAAACCTGACACACGGATTCGTTAAAAATGCTTCACTCGACTCTCTCCTACAAACACGTCACAAATTTAACAACTGTCAGAAATGTGCGGGAGCCAATGTTCTACAGTTGGCGAAAAAAGAACATCTATTTTCCTATACATTAATCAAGAACAGAACGTCTTTTGTTAGCACAGTCGGTGGAAATCCCCTCTCCTTCCATGATCTATTGACCCAGTGCTTCCACGCTGCACCCACCCCACAGTTCGCGCGAGGTCAGGTACCTGCCACTACTGACCTAGTACCCCAGATTGCCTTGCTCCCTATAATCTCGATCGATACGAAGGCCCACCCCTCGTTTACTGCCAGAGGTGGTTTATTCCGAACACGCAACGCCGCCTCGCAACCTGACACGCTACACACACACAAGATAGGGAGGAGTCAACGTGCGACAGCAGACAGACATGCGAGCGCACTACACACCTACTGACACGCCATGGACCAATGTCGGGAGCTCTTGAATGGCAGTTACAGGTAGTCGCCAGTCGGCTGAGTGTGGGGTTCTCATTACGGAGACAGAGAGAGAGGAGGTAGTCAATCGACACTTGTCGACATTATTTCAGTTCCTAATTTAAACAACCCAGATACAGTGAACCCAGACCTTTCACTCATTCTGCCCCAGAGCGTCCATTCGCATAAAAATTAAACTGTCACCACTGACTGTTTTTATCCATTCGTATGACGGTGAAAGCAGTGGCGTATGTCTTTAAAAAAAAGAGGGGGGGGGGGGGTGCGGGCCGCACTATCGTCATCACTGATAAAATGGCAAAAATGTGTTTTTAACTTTTGAAAAATGTGTGTGCGTTGAGGAATAGGGGTGGAAGCCATGCAATTTTCCGCACCGGGCATGACCTGGCCTAGCTATGCCTTTGTGTGTAAGCTAAGGGAAAAGGGGGTGGGGGGTTCGTTACTGCCTGAGGAGTCAGGGCCGCTTGGCCATAAAATAATGAACAAGTTAGGATTTTAATCTGTGCTTTATAATCCCGTGGAGAAAAAAAAAAAACAGCCCTTAGCGTGTGTTGTAAGAGTATACAGAGAACGGAAGTTGCGACTATGATAGTAAGACTTCTCTAGTATGTTTTAAAAAAAAAAGCGTTAGTTGCGTATCCTTTACAGGACATTGCAGAACCAACCCCAGCATTTTTCAGCTGTTGTGGTTTTTCTAGGCAAACTTACGTTCAGTAGTTTGCCACTGTTGACTGGACGGTCAGCTCTCGATAACTGTCGAAACCAAAGCAAGGCCTGCAGCTGGGATCGAACCCGGCATTACGAAGCGCGTTCGTAGCTCTAAGCCATAGACGCCGACAGCATGTTCTAAATAATTAAAAAAGTAAGAGGGCGCAGGGTGCAATGATTGACAAATAACCAATCACAAACCATGCCATGTTTATCAATAAAAGAGTTAAACGAAATAAAAACCCCAAAAATGACATAAGCGGCGACAGTGAAGGGTTTGGCGAGGGACTGACTTCCCCTAGAATACGCCGCAAAATACATGAAGAATAAGCCATAGCCAGAGTGAAATAATTACATTGAATTATGAAGACAATAGTAACTATCACAGACAACAAAAGTCAATGCACTAAAAGAACAGCTTAATCATATGAACTTCGCTAATACAATCACTGGCCCGCCCCATACATTGTATCACATGCAAGATAAACAGATTTTATGAGCGGTCACGACCATTAGGTCTAAACTCTAAGCATTCACAGAGGGAATGTTGAATCAATAATCGACACCACAGCACTCGGGACACTCAGATAAGTACTCCGTCCCTATCTGCAGCAGCAATCGAAGAGTTAAAATTAAGATGGCGCCAGTAACCGACTGATTGTATATCCGTCTCATCTTTCCCCCAAGTGTTAAGCGTCGGCCAGATCCCTTGGTATCTCCTCGAAGCGCCATTACCCTCAGACCGTAATGATCTATCTGTGCCTCCGCACTGTTTACTCGTTCCCAAAGGGCCCTCACAATATCTAGCTTGTCATACATCAATTCACCGCCAAGTGGTGCAGAACCGACAAGTATATCTGCCTGCTCATTTCCCAACTATATCCCGGAGAAAATATCCAAAGGATGCTAACTCTGGGACCTCTAAAGTGATGCTTGCCATTCTGCATGAAGCATGCATGTCTTTACATTTCTCAACATGCTCTGTAAGTCGGTTACAATGACGGCATGCCAGCGGAAGGCAGAAGAGACTGCTTCCACATCTTTTCTCAAACTAGACGTTGTGATATCATACGCAAGGCTTTTCTGCACTAAGCGACATCCATTCGCCTTTGCTGTGAACCCACATGCACTTCGTCTGCCCCTCAACACAGAGCCATCTGTACAGATAGATAATTACATCACCTTGGCGGGAATTGTCATTTTCTTCTTCTTCTTCTTTCGTTCGCATGAAATAAATTGTCTATATCTGCAAAGCTGTCTCTAGTATGAATTTCACTGTCTTTTGTAATTCACTAAGCGGCCCGTAAAGTTTGACTTCCACAAGTGTCTCTTTTGGCCAAAGGTTTTGCCTGAAAGCGTTGAATCTGGGACAGTCTTGAAGGATGTGATCTGTTGTTTCAGGTGCCAGTCCACAAGTACACATGGCTGATTGGCCAATCTTAAATTTGTTGTACATGTGGGAGCGAAGTCGATTGTGCCCTGTTCTAAGGCGAAGGATAATGACTTGCTCTGGTCTGTCCATAATATGGTAATCATCTTGTGCCAGTTTCGGTGGCATTCTGATTGATTTGATCATTCTCTTCTTCTGTTGATAAGAGACTGGTATGTCAGGTTGTTCTTCAGTTGCACCTTCCTTAGCTAATTTATCAGCTTTTTCGTTTCCGGGAACTCCACAGTGGGAAGGTATCCACTGCATTACTAATTTACAGCGGTTGCCTAGTTCGGATAATAGTGTCTGTATGCTTGGTAATTTTCCAGACTGGAGTGACTGAAGTACTGCTTTTGCATCTGTCAGGAATACCACTGGTTGTGAAAAATACCCTATATGTAGTAGTTTCTCTACCGCTATCTTGATGGCTTGAACTTCTGCATCATAGTTGTGACAGTGCTTTCCCGTTGGTAATTTGGCTGTATCCCTGGTATTATTAGGATACTCAATGTACACTCCTGCACCTCCGTTTCTGACTGCGCTTTCTGCTGACCCATCTGTGTAAACACGGACCCAAAGGTTCTTCGGGTATTCATCATCAAGTAGACTGAGGGTGGCTGTTTTGCGCTGCACACTGTTTTTGTTCTTCCTTGTCAAATACCCCTTTCACTTCAGTCTTGATGTGTATTGGAAACTTATACTCCTCTCTCCAGGGGGTCCGTTCTGGGACAGCATTTAAGGATCTATCAGTTGCAGGTAAATCAGTGGTTTGTCTGCCGAGCCGTTTGGCCTGGTGGATAAAACTACTTCTCTTTAGTCGTCCCAAAGCTAAATTTTTGAATCTTTCATTCATAGGGTGACTGGGCATACTAAGAAACTTTTCTGCTTGTAAAAGCATCTTGGTGTCTCTGCGTTCACTCAGTGCTTGGGTCATCCCCATTTTCTCCATCACAGCTATAGGTGTTGATTTCATACTGCCTGTGGTAACTCTGAGTGCTTGATTTTGCACTTTATCTAATTCTTGCAATGTGGTTTTTGATGCCGAACTCCATGCTGTTGATCCGTATTCAAGATGTGGTCGAACACTTTGTTGGTAAACTTTCCTAAGTATTTTCCCGCTAGCACCCCATGTGGTTCCACTTAGTTTTCTCAGAATGGCTACCCTCCTTCTGGCTTTGGTTGCTGCCTTGTTGGTGTGTTTTCTCCATGTTAATCTATCATCAAACGTTACGCCGAGGTATGTGGGCTCCTTATCCTCTCTCAGGGGGTACTCCATTTATGTGCATGACACCTGATTTTTGTTTAGGAGAAAGGGTAAAGAGGGTGGTGCTGCATTTGCCTATATTGATGCTGACACACCATTTGTCGGCCCAATCAGCCATTGCATCTATGGCTCTTTGTAGCAGTCTGGTGGCCACTGTCGCATTTTCATTTGTACACCAGAGTACCAAGTCATCAGCATACATTGCAGCTTTAATTCCATGGGGTAGTTCAGAAAGCAGGTCGTTGATATAGACTAGGAAGAGTGTGGGGGACAGGACACCTCCTTGTGGGACGCCATGGCGCAGCAAAACTTTCTTACTCTTAAGTCCATCTATCTGTACTCGGGATCTTCTGTTATACAAGTATGCTTTCACCCATTTGTACATACTCCCATTCACACTCCCATTCACAATTGTCATGAATCATTTGTTAAACTTCTGAGTCTGCAGCGCCAGCTGGTCAGTCCCTGCACTCACGGCCTAAAGTGATTAGAACTCTACACAAGTCTGAAACTTGTTCGGACACCTTGACGCCACTCCCATCCTCGCTCAAATGTATCCAGCCTGCACACATGTCTGACTGTGTCTTCAGCTTGCGCCATCCAAGACCATCACAGAGGTCATGATGTAATGGGGGGTGGGGGGAGGGGCAAGTAAGAGATTAGAGAGAAACGAGGTAAAGTGATTTAAGCTGTTGTAACATCGCTTCAGACTCATTACAGTGCAAAAATTGTAGAAAAAGGATTAGTACAAACCAAATAAAGAAAACATGTTATGGTTAAACGAAAGGGTGCAGACAACCCCCCCCCCCCCTCCTTTCCCAATGTGATCACCGCGGGTACGCATTGTCTGTTGTAGTTGTAACTAGGGCTGTGCCGAATAGCGATCTTCACAAACACGAATATTCGGCCGAACACGAATACGAATAGTATATCATCATCATCAGGTGCCTAGCCGACTGGCGTGGGCGATTATGCCCCGCCACAATCTGTGATCTCCTGCAGGATGTATTAGTTCGTGTGCTAACACACCTCCATGCCATGCAAAAAGACTGTCAAGAATCTTCTATCGTTGTCTTCTTCTATCCCTCATTCCACCTATCTTTCCAGTGGTCACCACTCCCACCTCTTTCAAAACCATTGTTCGCTCGGCCGTTCGATGTAATTTAAACTAGGGCTGTACCGAATAGTGATTTTGTATAACGGGACCAACTATTCCGCCGAATACGAATTGTGTATAGTGTATAAAATATTTTTTTAAAAAACATTCACAATGTCAAATGTACGCTGAACCTTTACTTCACATAAAGTAGCACAGAATAGTCATCTTCTTCTTTAGCATTCTGAGCCCTTGAGGTTTACTGCTGCAGATATCACTCGTCTCCATTTATCTCTCTGGCTGGCCTTATCTTTACAATTTGTGACACCAGTTGTTTGCAGGTCTGGCTGGACATTATCTCTCGGGAACTTTTTTTTTTTTTGGTCTGCCTCGTGGTCTACGCCCATCCTTTCACAGGTGTGTACAGTTTTTACTTCTCTGTCATCTGACATTCTTTCAATATGCCCCAATCACTTTAGTCTGTTAGTTCTCATGATGCCAGTGATCAATGGTGATCGAAACAGATTATGTGTTACGTTGTTGCTTCTCACTCTCCATTCCCCCGCTGTTAGCATCTTTGTTGGGTCCAAAGATTTGTCGTAAGACTGTTTTCGAAAACCTGTAATTAGGCCTCATCTCTTTTATTTCTGCTTCAAGTTTCACAGCCATATAAAACGACTGGTCTTATCAACGTTTTATATATTTTGATCTTGGTGTTGCGAGGCAGACACTTTGACTTTAGCAGATGCTGAAGGGCATAGTATACTTTATTTCTAGATTGTATTCTAGATTGCGTTTCTTCTCTCAGCATGTTGGAGTAGTTGAAGTTTGCACCCAAGTACTTATATGTTTCCGTTCGTTTGATTTTCATATTATCGACTTGAATGTGGCCGGAGTTTATATTATTTCCATGTCTAGTTAGTATTCGTACAGAATAGTAAACATTTAAAAACATGTTTTGCATCCTTCAGTCAGCCTGTGGTAACTAATAACTAGGAATGACAGAATCCTAAGTATTATAACAAGCAACTAAACTTGGAGATTGTCACTGACAGCTTAGTTAATGCAGGAAAGCTGCATTAGCTTTCAACAAAACCAATCGTTCCATGTTGTCAGCATTGAGGCAATGTATGCAGAAGCGGGTGTAAGGTAACTACTATTCATATTCGGCCCGACCGCAACTATTTGGCCGAATACCAAATAGTCAATAGGTCCACCATTCGGCCCCGACGCGAATACGAAGCGAATATTCGGTACAGTCCTAGTTTTAACACGTTGGTGGTGTTCTAGACGTCTTGATCGATTGCTAGGAGACAGTGAAAATGAGAAACGGAAAAGAGTATTTGGAACGCACAATTAGATAACCATTGCGAAACCATTAGTGTGTCAAAAAGACAATCAACGTGTGGAAGGAACCACGACTGTATAGGACGTGTGTTTACACAGGCGGCGGTTCAAGCATTGCTCCGCCTTCACGACGCCCAGCGGTTACGAACGCTGGGCACTCAGGTGGGAGACCCAAGTTCGAATTCCCGGTGAGGTCATGGATTTTTTTTTTTTCTGTTGGGGGCAAAAATTAAAGGCTAACCTGCACAGTCCCTGGCGACAGCTCACGCCATGCGGCCCTATGTCCCCAGGTTAAAAGACCCCCCCCCCCCCACCATTTTCCCCCACATAACTGCAGAAGTGTTAAATACAAGCCGTAATTGCAGGCTCCAAACTAGCAGAAGAAGAATGAAGACGAAGAAAAAACAGAAGAGGAGAAGGAAGAAGAAAAAGAAGCATACAATAGGTCTTTAGAGACAGTCTACAATTAACACGAGATAACAAAGTGGTGTGGCGAAAAACCTCAAACAAGAAATAAACGTTGACAAAATATTTCAAACATCGAAGTAAGTCTTTAAGTATACAATAGAACACCAGCCACCTTTCAGTAACCAAGTATGTAACAACGTGCAGCAAACAGCTAGGATGCAAACCAAATCAAAGGATCCTTTTCCACAACTTCATGCGTATCTGGCATATAGGGCGATACCTTCATTTTATAGATCAGTCGACACTCAGAGTGTTATGTGTCAACATCACGCCGACCGCCTTTACTTCCCAGGATTGAACATAGTACCCAATAAGGCTGGGTCGACCTAGGAGCCAATTTTTGTTTAAGTCCTACCCCGTCAGGACCCGAACCAACGACCTTCCGATCCGCAGGCGAGTCTAGCCGTTCACCAAGGCAGCACCGCAAACCAAACAAATAAGACAGAATGAGCACACATCGTTCGGAAACAAATAGATTATGTCTGGGTTGTGGGTTTGGCAGTGCACTAAGCGGATATTCTAATATTTCTATAGATTTATACTTGTTGATCTCTTCATATATCTTGGGTAAAGAAAAGAACAAATGTATCCATACTTCAAGAGCTGAATATTGAAGAGGGTTGGCTAGTAAAGACAATAAAACAAAGAAAATTTAAATATTTTGGTCACTTGAAACGTCATGGAAGTCTAGAGAGAACAATAATGGAGGGGTGTATGCCTGGGAAGAGAGGAAGAGGAAGGCCAAGGAGAAGATGGGTGCAGGATGTGGCAGATGATCTCCAGATGGGTGTATCAGACGCAGGACATCTTGCTCATGATAGGAAGGTTTTCCGGAGGGTTGTTATGGCAGCGAGGTTCCGCGAGGGACATGCTACTGAATGAATGAATGAATGATCTCTTCATAGACTTATCCCGCCCTTCTTCCTCGATACCCCACACGTGGTAATGTCCGTGGGGTCAGCTGGAACTCGCCAGCTTTACTTTGTTCACAGAACTTACATTTGCCAAAGTGAAGTATTGTCTGACCCACAGCAGTGGTACTGGGAGTTGCCATGAAACGAGCGTAAATATGCGGGCAGGGGAAGAAAAAACATACTGATAGCTTTATCAGGTTGTTGCGATGAATCCATGCATGATCTGGTTTATAAATAGACACCACCTAAATAATCAATTCAAACTGTCAGAACGTTGATGGAGTGGTGCCGAATCGGTGTGTGTCAGTCCAGAAGGCGACTGGTAAATCCCGTGACTTACATCTAGCGAACAGAACTGTCAACGCTTACTGAATGTTTCATGATGGTCTATTGGGTGGGTACCGATGTGTGATGCAGTATGTCAAACAAAATACTCTGTCCTTGCCGGTCGCTTAGTTATATCCATCATATGTTATCTGTGCTGATTTTTGCCAGGAAGAGAAACAAAAACCTCTAGACAGTGCCGACTGACGTGGGCGACAATACTTCTCCACCTCCTGGCAATCTCCAACAGCGTGTGTACGGCCGGGTTGCTGACATACTGCCGTGCCGTGACAAAAATCTGAGCGTGTGCCAGATGTGTGCTGGGAGTGTCCAATTGTCACTAGTTTTCAAACAGGACAGTCAAGGACATTGTGTGCGATCTTCACTGGTACAGCATTTATTGGCCCATCCGTCTGAGGTGATGCTGGAACCTCGACTAACGACAAACAGCTGTAAACCCTCTCCCCCTCTCTTCTTTTTTTTCTAAGCAGAGACAAAAATCCGTTTTCCCATCTTAAGATGTCAAAAATTTAGTCTGCCACTTTCTGATAATTGTGATCAATTGTCTTGGTGTCACAGCGTTTTCCAAAACATTTAGTTTGCTGGCTAAAATGATCTGCACGGATCTGTAAGAACTTGGCTTAACTTACAGGGGTGAAACAATGGAGGCTGACCACACACACACACCAAGAAGAGAAAAACGTTTAAAGGAAAGGAGGTCACGGGGTGAGCTGCACGCCAAAGGGAATGACGAGTTGGTGCTAGTTTTATGAAGGCCAGTGATCCACGGTGGGTGGGGGGGGGGGATGAAGATTTTCGCCCGAGTGTATTTTCATCGCTGTTATCTGTCATTTTAAACATAAATTCTGAGCCGTCTCCACACTAAAGGTTGGCTAGTGTACCACTGCTGCCTCTGGCAATAGTGAGTGGTAAGGCCCCAATAGCTTCCATGGCGCAAACAATTTGCTAAAGGCATACATGTGAATTCCTGCTCGGGGCAAGTAAAGGCAGAATTACTGTTCACGCAACTTAACACTTTCTTAAACAGATATCTCAGTGTTCAAACGCGATTTTCTCCAAACAACGATTTATCATTAAAAATTCCTCTGGCGTTATGCCAACGATGTGCTCTGTTGTGATAAAACAGCTGCACAGCGAACAAAGCGTTTAGCTGTTCCCGGCCCCTCTCTGATTATCAGTTTGACATTGGTGACCTAATGCGCCACATCTCAGATGTCTAGCCAATAAGAACAGACCCCGGATATTCCGTTTGACTTCAAGCCCTAGGACAATCTAGGTGTACTATATTTAGTATGGCACACACAGTATTTCTCTGCACGTCGACCACCACCTGACAACATTTGATAGCTTCAACATCAAGTTTGTCTCGCTGGAAACCTGCGCGGTGAAGGTCGATCCCGTCTCACAGCTGTCACATGCCAGCATCTGCTGACATGCTGCTCTAAGTCACTGGGGCAAGAGATGAGGTCATCAACTTCCGCTCTTACTTCAAGGTATCACAGCCAGGTCAGAAGGGTTTCTATAAATACCAAAATCTATTCTTTTTGTTTCTGGGTCTGCATTGAAAAATGCAATGTTCATCATCTACATCTGCAGCCGCAACAGAGCAGTGGCCTGACATTCGCCAGAAGGGTTCGAATCTGCTTCGGGACGGATTAGTATTAGTGAAATAGGGCTTCCAGGTCAACAGTCTCAGATGAGTAGCACGGCATTTCCTTTGTTAGGGTTGACTTAAAATTAAAGTACCGGGGCTCCCCCGGCCCCTCCTTCGCCCGGCCTAGTGTCGATTCTCACAACAAAATGTCTCAAAGTGTCGATACTCCCCACAACGTGTCTATTACAGTAGCACTGAGGGAGAAAATGTTGCATAAAAAGGTTGTCGCTACTGAGTAACGCTGCGTACCGCCAGAACAAAAAAGTGCCCTGGTTTTAGTTTCTAACATGGTTTCTTTTTACAAAGCATTCAACATAACTGCAACTAAACAATATATCATGAATGTAAACAACACCGGTGATCTGACACTGGTTAAAGAAACATGGGAAATGGGTTACAGAAACAGACAGCAATGCATTATGAGATACACGGGAGACAACAATGAAATTAAAAGTCTACCAGGCCCTAGAAATTATGTACCTTGTATCAAGAAATGTATAAGAGACCCCGTGTGTCGCAAACTGAATGCCTGCTGGCATGTGGATGTCTGTATTAGTGCTGGATTCACCATTACTTTTCAGTCGTGAATATCAGCGATTATACTCGCACTACGGATAGCCAGTTTATTTTTGTTCATTAATACTGACTGGTTGTGATGGCAAAACCAAGCAAACGTGTGCCTGGATTGACCAAGCTATTACCACAAGCAAATGTATTTTACAATGTGGGTTTAGGAAATGTGTGGTGTAGCTATGCCAGTAAAGGTTAGCAGGGAGACAAATATCAACCCTCAACTCTGAATGAAGTTAGCTCCTTTTATACTGTGATTAAGGTAATCCCTTATGTATAAGGGGTTTTTCTAGTGCTGTAAATTTAGAGTTTAGGATGAGCATTTTTTGCTTGTTTTAATTGTTGCCCTCATTCGTAGATTGTAAGCCTGACCTTGTTTCCATTGCTGCAATCATAGTTAAGCATAGGTCACTGGTCACAGCTCAAAGGTTTAGGTTTTGGACCTTTGCAATTTTCTGGAAATTTCTCAGACATGTTTTTTTCCCTGTTGAAATAGCTGAAGGGATGGATGGTGCAGTCTGTGCTACATGTAGAATTATCTTAACTATCAGTCAACAAGGTGCATCTTGGGCGGTATTTCAACCCTACAGGTTCCAGCCCTCTCCAGGTGGTCATGCCATCATCCTAAAAAAATCTCCTGGCACTCCTGAACAGACTTAAGCCACAAGCAGAAGGAATCATAGCAAAGGAATAGGTGAATTACACGCTGGAAGTAGCACAGTTGAACAGATACTGTCAAAGCAACACCTTCCAGCACCAAAAGCATCTATACCACAGATTTAAAAAAGACCTTTGATAGAGTGTGGCATGCAGCACTCTGGGATACTATGAAAAAGTACAATATGTGGTGCAGAAAAGCTTTTTGCCAAGGCCAGTAGTGCTGCCCTACTGAATGGACAAATAGGGAACCAGTTCTGAACTTAGTAGTCATCTGACAGAGCTGCCTCCTTGTCTCCTCTCACAAACTCTGTTTAATATCTTCTTAGATAGAAAATGACAGAAGTCCTAGAAAACCATCATGAAACAATTATACAGAAGGCAAATAAAAGCAAACCTAATATCAGCAAACGACATCAGCAGGTTGGCCAGGGTCAAACTGGTAAAAGCTACATGATGACATCATCGACCAAGTATGGTATGGAAATAAATGCAGAAAAGACTCAATCAATGACTAATAATCCAGCTGGAACCACACCTATGTACATTGAAGTTCACAAATTAGAACAAGTAAATTATTTCAAATAGTCAGGATCAATTTTAAGTAATATTGGGACACAATATTATGCAGATCCAAATACATGTAAAAACATGTCATGCAAAATTAAGTGACGACTGCACTAGTTAGCAGTATGTTCACAAGTGGCTATGAAACATGGACCATAATAGCTGAACTCAGAAAGAAATTACAAGCATTGAAAATAAGTTCATTCATAAAAATTCTTTGCCTGTCATATAGAGAACAATCCTAAATGACAAGGTTTGCCATATAACTACCCAACACACTGGCAACAATAAACCTCTTTCAACTACAGTGAAAAGATGGAAATTGCGATGGTATGATTATGTAATAAGATCTCAAAAAGTCTCTCAAAAACAATATTACAGGGCTCAGAATAGGGGAGAGATTGACCAAGAAAGACCTCAAAAAGTGAAGTCCACTGAACTAGATAGAGGGACTAAAAACAGATATTGACATGATCTAAGATATACTGATGACATAGTGTTACTAGCAGAAAGTGAACAGGAGTTACAGGACCTAGAGGATTAAGACAATAGGTAGAGTGCAGAATATGGTTTAGATATTTAAAAAAAAAAAAAAACTATGGTAATTAACACTGGAAAAGAGCGACTAGTAGAATAGGACCTACATCACAGTCAATGGGTAGACACTAGAACTAGTAACAAGTTTCTCCTATCCAGGACACGTAGTAACAGATGATGGCTGAAGTAAAACAGAAATCAAAAAGAGAATGGGAATGGCTAAAACTACCATCAATGCGCAAATTACTGACAGCTAGAGAGATTAACAACATATTAAAAATGATAATCATCGAATGTTACCTATACTTAGCCCTGCTGTATGGTACAGAAATTTGGACAATGAACAAGCAACAAGAAAATCAAATTTATTCTCTGGAAATATGGATATACGGATGAACAGGTCGTATTTCATGGAATTAAAAACAGTTTTAAACACAGGTTCTGGAAAGACACTGAATAAAAATAAAAAGAGAATTACTGAAAGAAAGTGGTGACATTAAAAAACATAACACGCAGCTAAAAACCATACTGGAGGGAAAAGTCGAGGGTAACAAAGTAAGAGGTAGGCAATTATATAAGTGGAAGGATAACATCAAAGATGGACGAACAGCAATCTGAAAGAGTGTATAACCAAGAGGTAGGCACTTGTACAAGTGGAAGGATAACATCAAGAGATGGATGAACAGCAATCTGAAAGAGTGTATAACCAAGAGTTAGGCACTTGTACAAGTGGAAGGATAACATCAAGAGATGGATGAACAGCAATCTGAGAGAGTGTATAACCAAGAGGTAGGCACTTGTACAAGTGGAAGGATAACATCAAGAGATGGACGAACAGCAATCTGAGAGAGTGTATAACCAAGAGGTAGGCACTTGTACAAGTGGAAGGATAACATCAAGAGATGGATGAACAGCAATCTGAGAGAGTGGATAACCAAGACAAGAGAAGAGCCTGTTGGAGATCCACTGCAGCCAACCTGCACTGAGGTGGCATCCGACTGATGATGATGAACATTGTTAACAACACAGCACTCCTTTATTTTGTATTACTGGTATTTATTCCACTGTGATTAAGTTTGTAAAGCGGTCGAGTACTGTTTTTTTTTTTAAACAAATATGCAAACACAGGCTACATCAACAACAAAAAATAAATGTAAAGAAAGTATTCCTAGGTATCATCATGGAGCGAGACATAATATGCTGGAAATCAGCTGCAACTGAAATGTTGTGAAGATAGCAAACAATGCTGGCTAGGTGACCAACTACTGATTCATTCATGTCTATTATTTTCCATATAATAGAAGATGGTACGCCAGGGTCAATACAATGACATAAAAAAGAAATAGAATAATAATAATAATTGGAGCAGTATGGGTGGGTGTAATAAAATATAACAGTTCTTTGAGACAGAGGCAGTTCAAGTAACAATTGGAGCAGTGTGGGTAGGTGTAACAAATTAGTAGTACTTTGAGACAGGCGGAGTTCAAGTAACAACTGGAACAGTGTGGGTGTGTGTAACAAAATAATATCACTTTGAGAAAGACAGTTCAAGTAACAAATGGAGCAGTATGGGTGGATGAAACAAAATAATAGTACTTTGAGAGAGAAGCAGTTTAAGCAACAGCTGGAGCTGTGTGGGTGGATTAACGAAATAATAGTACTTTGACATAGACGGAGTTCACGTAACAATTGGAGCAGTGTGGGTGGGTGTAACAAAACAGTAGTACTTTGAGACAGAAGCAATTCAAATAACAATTGGAGCAGTGTGGGTGGGTGTAACAAAATAGTAGTACTTTGAAAGATATAAAGCAACAAATTCTTCAGTGTATGTAATAAAATAGTAGCAGTTTGAGAGAGGAGTTCAAGTAAAACTGGAGCAGTGTGACTGGATGCGGTATGCAGACTTAAGAAAACTATACAATGTGAACAGAACTAATAAACACAGGGTAAGATGCATGATACTGAATGGGGAGTGGGGGTGTTAGTGTTAAACACAGCAGATTTAACAGGACATGGACACTGACAGACTGAAATTGTTGTCAGTCTCCACGACAGTGTATCAAACTGTGATTTTTTTTTTTAATCTCTAGTTTTATATCTGCTTGATCTGTTATTGGTATCTTCAATAAACTTGTCTTTTTACAACTTATTCTTAGTCCAACTTTTGATTATATATTTCTGAATTCATCTGTTTTTTCTGTGCGTGGCATTGTTGTTTTTATTTAGCAGAACAATTTCATTAGCAAATTCAAGATCTTCCAACTGTGTGCATTCTCTATCCAGTCAATGCCAGTGTTTCTAACACATTTTTTCATCACACAGTCAATGGTTATGCCAAATAACAGGGGAGATAAAATGAATTATCATTTCACTTAAGTTTCAACTTCAAACCATGTGCAATGCACATTCTGAATTTTCACACTGTTTTACTAATTTTTATTATTTTCCAAAATTCTCCATGTGATGTTCTATCCAAACTATCAAAAGCCTTCTTAAAGCCAATGAAATTCACAAGAAGTGATTTTTTCATTTAAACTAATTCATCTAAAATAAGTCTCAGGGTAATTATTTGATCTAAGCAGCTTGTTCCAGGTTTAAAACCTGCATGTTCTTCTCTCATGATTGTGTCCACTAACCTGTTAATTTTACTGAGAATGATTTTACAAAACGTTCTGGACATTACTGATAACAGAGTAATTCCTCTCCAGGCATAAGATTATCTTTCTTTGGAATTTTAACAGCTATTCTTTTCTTCCACTGATGCGGGATTTTTTTCTATCAAACAAATCTTTCACTCAGTTTATGGTTATACCATCTTCTGCCTTGAGCATTTTTTGCAATAATGTCATCATCCCCTGCTGCCTTACTGTTTGCTAATGAGATGATTGCTTCCCTGATTTCCATGTCTAAATTGTCTACAGAAACACACAATTCTTTAAACATTCCACACATACACACTGTTGCTAGTGCTCGTATGCAAGTTATCAATAAAAGAAGGAGACAATCCACCACAAAACAGAACTAGTAAGGAAACAGAAACATGTGTACCAGGCAGGTGATAACAATCTTTGGATACTCACTATGAGGGGTACCTTCATAGCCACTGTCATTGAGCTCCCTCTTGATAAACTGCACATAGGGAACAGGAAAGACCCTGAAAGAGACCGTTCTGCCTCGAATACCCTTTAGATTCAAAGTTACTACAGTATACTTAAGAGTGTGCATAAAGCAATAATTTAGACGGGAAGAAAAACATATGCAAAGAACTGATCTCTTGTACACAAAACTGTTATATATTACATTCAGTATTCTGAGTATCTCTGGTATCTATGCTATCTAACCCTATCATGGCCTTCAGCTCATTTATACATGTTCTAAATGTTTTATTCTAGAACTTGACATCTCCCTCTCTATTAGTTCTTTCCCAGCCTCAGGCAGTATTAGGACCACTTCTTCAGTGTGAGGATATTCACCTGTATGGCCTCAGAATAGCATTTTTTCACCTGTGCTCAGAAGTTTTTTGCCTGCTACCTTGATTCTTGTTTTGCTTTCTTTCTTTCCTCTACCATTTTAAATTTTGAAGCAATGCAGGATTCTGGTTCTTGTTTTTCTGGTATCCTAAAAAATAGACAATGTTTCCCCCCCCCCCCCCCCCTCAGGCTCAATGACTTTCTCCTTTTTTTTTCTTACTAAATGTGCTGAACAGTAAGGCATCACAAAGAATTCTCTCTAAGTAAGTAAACCATTGTGTTTGCTGTCATTAAATGCACTACAGCGGGTTTTTTTCATTTGCCAGCAGTAGCAGTACACATTCTGTAAAATGTCATTCTCCCACCACAGATGTTGTCATTCCCATTTCGTACATAGTTCTAACATGTCAGGTGCTTTTTCTGGACATCTTCCTAGATGAAAGTAGCTGAGCTGGCAAACCAGACTTAACAATTTCTTCTCATCACTTTGTACTTTTAGGAGAACAGTCTCCCTCTACCTTGTCTGGTTGAATTATTTTTCTTCACTTTTCTTTATAATTGTTCATGGATCATTGGATTTCAACTACATTTTTCTATGCAACTGAGCAGCCAGCCACATTAAGCGCATGACCTTCCTAGTGTACAAGGATCTAAATGTGTGTGTACCAGATTCCCTCATGCTACAGATATTCTTTTGTGAGTACGTGTGTCAACAAGGACATTCAGCCAGGGCTGCAGCCTATTTAGATTGTTCTTTTTTATTTTAAACTGACTCGAATTTCTACCACACACAATGCATACTAAGTGTTGGTTTTTCCTTCAGTCATTCAGACAGCAGACGCCTCAAGCAAGTATATCATCCTTCATTTATTTAGTAAAAATCTTTAGTCATCACCATAAAAGAACCAGGTTTTCATGAGTTAGAGGCTGATGTCTCACTTCTATACCACTCTATTCCATTGAAACTCTTCTGTGTTCATCCAAGGTGATAATTATACCGTGCCTGTTTACAGCACAGCTGTGATATTTGCATCTTTCAGCCGAGACATCTGACTTCTCCCACTAGAAAATGATGTAGCAATTCAATAACTAAGAAGATGGTCGGCCAATTACCTGTACTTTTTCTGGCATCCCTCTGTCTCCAACTTCAAGTGAAGAAGCAGACACCTCAAGACTGTCCCCAGGATCAATGGGAATGTGCTCTCTGCCATGCCCATATTCTGCAGGGTTGTAGCGGTTGACACATTCAAAGTGGAACACCTCTGCATCAGTCATGGCCAGTCAAGTCTCCCTGACATCTGGGGTCTGCTGGTCTGCCTAAGACGATAAGAAAAAACAGACTATCTGTCAGCAATATTTAAGTTGACATCTGGGGTCTGCTGGTCTGCCTAAGACAATGAGAAAAAACAGACTATCTGTCAGCAGTAATTAAGTAATGTTTTACATCAATGAAAATGATAAATCCCAACATGATGAAAGTGGAGGGAAAAACATTTTCCTTAGAAGTCAGACTGCATCTGCTTGAGAGGTGAGGAACCAACAGTCTGCTAGGTCTGTAAAATGGATATGCATACACAACTCAAATTTTGCAGCAAGAAGGAGGAGGAGGAGAAGAAGAAGGAGAAGAAGAAAAATAAGAAGAAGGAGGAGAGGAAGAAAAAGAACCACACTGAAATCATCTCATCAGACAACCACAAATATAGCCATCAACTATTTAAAAAAAATAATTGTTTCAAACGCTCATGTATATTCACCATGAAGTTCAAAAGAGTGGTCATGAAAGCTGACATAAAAGCAATATGAACAAAATTCAGCACTATAAAGCTTGTTTCATAGTCCAGGCAACCTTTCTTCATCACTAAGTAGCTAGTCAAAGAGCCAAAATCATCTTTTTGTTTAAATAAAACGTTCTGCTGTGTCTTTACCTTGTGCGGTAGAGGGGCTTGCATATTATAAATACCCTGACAGCAAAGGTAATAATACAGCCTCCTTTCTGGATAGGCTAGGGGGGTAGAAACGAAAGTGAAACACAAGCCCGCTGCTTTGTAGGTAAACTGAAGACAGTCAAAGGCTAAGAAAAGCAAATCAAAATGATGCTTGATGAAATTAATCTTACAAAGCTACAAACTCAAGGAAACAGTGCAGTGTAACTAGCTGGATAATGAAAACCATATGGGTAGAGCACCTAGTATTTTCAATGTTGCAACACAGGTATTTCATAAACATGGAACCTAACACCAACAGAAGTATCAAACTGTGCCAAAGGAATATCTGCTAGCCAGCAAAAGGGGTCACATGTACAAAAGTCTGTACTGAGGGAATTCAAACAGGAAACTATGATCAAGAACAGAAGCTTAGCTTCTTCAAAAGCAGTGGCTCTCATACTTCCTAATGCAGCAACCCTTTAATACAGTTCATCATGTTGTAAGTAAACAAAAGTAAAGGTCCCTTTTCCGCGCCTTTAGGCGTATAGGGCTACACCTATGTTTTTATAGAACAATCGGCACAAAATGGGTGATGTGGTCAGCATCACGCCAGCCGCCTATACTTCCCGGGACTGCACCCGGTACCCACTCAAGGCTGAGTCAACCTGGGAGTTGAGGTCAATTCTGAAAAAAGTATGGCTTCCCTCATGTTGTGGCGACCCTTAAATACAGTTCCTCATGTTGTAGTGACCCTTTAATACAGTTCCTCATGTTGGGGCAACCCTCTAATACAGTTCCTCATGTTGTGGCAACCCTTTAATACAGTTCCTCATGTTGTGGCAACCCTTTAATACAGTTCCTCATGTTGTGGCGACCCTTTAATACAGTTCCTCATGTTGTGGCGACCCTTAAACACAGTTCCTTATGTTGTAGCAACCCTTTAATACAGTTCCTCATGTTGTGCCAACTCTTTAATACAGTTCCTCATGTTGGGGCAACCGTTTAATACAGTTCCTCATGTTGGGGCAACAGTTTAATACAGTTCCTCATGTTGTGGTGACCCTTAAAAACAGTGCCTCATGTTGTGGCAACCCTTTAATACAGTTCCTCATGTTGTGGCAACCCTTTAATACAGTTCCTCATGTTGCAACCCTTTAATACAGTTCCTCATGTTGTGGCAACCCTTTAATACAGTTCCTCATGTTGTGGCAACCCTTTCATACAGTTCCTCATGTTGCAACCCTTTAATACAGTTCCTCATGTTGTGGCAACCCTTTAATACAGTTCCTCATGTTGTGGTGACCCTTAAAAACAGTGCCTCATGTTGTGGCAACCCTTTAATACAGTTCCTCATGTTGTGGCAACCCTTTAATACAGTTCCTCATGTTGTGGCAACCCTTTAATACAGTTCCTCATGTTGTAGTGACCCTCTAATACAGTTCCTCATGTTGTGGCAACCCTTTAATACAGTTCCTCATGTTGTGGCAACCCTTTAATACAGTTCCTCATGTTGGGGCAACCCTCTAATACAGTTCCTCATGTTGTGGCAACCCTTTAATACAGTTCCTCATGTTGCAACCCTTTAATACAGTTCCTCATGTTTTGGCAACCCTTTAATACAGTTCCTCATGTTGTGGCAACACTTTAATACAGTTCCTCATGTTGTGCCAACTCTTTAATACAGTTCCTCATGTTGTAGTGACCCTCTAATACAGTTCCTCATGTTGTGGCAACCCTTTAATACAGTTCCTCATGTTGTGGCAACCCTTTAATACAGTTCCTCGTGTTGTGGCAACACTTTAATACAGTTCCTGATGTTGGGGCAACCGTTTAATACAGTTCCTCATGTTGGGGCAACAGTTTAATACAGTTCCTCATGTTGTGGCGACCCTTAAAAACAGTGCCTCATGTTGTGGCAACCCTTTAATACAGTTCCTCATGTTGTGGCAACCCTTTAATACAGTTCCTCATGTTGTGGCAACCCTTTAATACAGTTCCTCATGTTGTGGCGACCCTTAAATACAGTTCCTCATGTTGTGGCAACCCTTCAATACAGTTCCTCATGTTGTGGCAACACTTTAATACAGTTCCTCATGTTGTGCCAACTCTTTAATACAGTTCCTCATGTTGTAGCGACCCTTTAATACAGTTCCTCATGTTGGGGCAACCCTTTAATACAGTTCCTCATGTTGTGGCAACACTTTAATACAGTTACTCATGTTGTAGCGACCCTTTAATACAGTTCCTAGTGTTGGGGCAACCCTTTAATTCAGTTCCTCATGTTGTGGCAACTCTTTAATACAGTTCCTCATGTTGGGGCAACCCTTTAATACAGTTCCTCATGTTGTGCCAACCCTTTAATACAGTTCCTCATGTTGCAGCGACCCTTTAATACAGTTCCTCATGTTGGGGCAACCCTTTAATACAGTTTCTCATGTTGTGGCAACCCTTTAATACAGTTTCTCATGTTGTGGCAACACTTTAATACAGTTCATGTTGTGGCAACACTTTAATACAGTTCCTCATGTTGTGGCAACTCTTTAATACAGTTCCTCATGTTGTGGCAACACTTTAATACAGTTCATGTTGTGGCAACACTTTAATACAGTTCATGTTGTGGCAACACTTTAATACAGTTCCTCATGAAGTGGCGACCCCCAATCATACAATCATTTTCATTGCTACTTCATAACTTTAATCAATATGAGTTTTCCTACGGTCTTAGGCGACCTTTGTGAAAGGGTCATTAGACCCACCAAAGGGTTGTGACCCACAGGTTGAGAACTGCTGTTCTAAAGCTATCTATAAAACCTTGAAGGAGGCAGTATAAAATAGATCAAATACGATAGGTTGAAAGTATAAGGTAAAGCAGAATATGAGCTTTACAAACTAGATATACTAAAGACAATACTGGTTTCCACAACAGTGCTTATGAACAAGGAATATCAAAATAAATGGGGGAAAAGGAAGATATAGATACAGAAAAGTGCAAAGATGGTCCATAATTAAATACTGACAGCACTCACACACACTACATTATACAGTGGAACCTCAGAATATGAGTGTACCATATTTTTTTTTTAGGTTTATGAAGTCAGGCACGCCTGCTTTTGTTGCCTCCAGAATATGAGTCAAAATCTAGGATGCAAGCCAACACCATTCCACTCTTTCAGCTCATGGATCAGCATGTTATATTTGACATGTTATATCCAATTTCAAGAAAACGTATGAAAACCAGCCTTTCAAACTTTGCTTAGATGTGACTGAAAGCAGGAACTTTACCTTAAGTTAATTCTGAAAAGACTACTGCCGATAATTCATATGGGTCGAGACTATGAGGGACTGGAATCCGAAATGATGGTGGAGAATGTGTCCCTTGGAAAGTATATGAGCCTGGAGGTGGATGAGGGTGATGTTAACAACTTAATCGAGAAGCAAACAGAGGAACCAACAATGAAGGAGTTAGAGGACCTTCAGGCTAAGCAACATAAGGTCATAGAGGAGCTTAGCAGTAAAGAATGTATGGTGAGGGAGAAGAAGATAACATAAACAAACAAGATCACGGACATTCTGAAATGGTGGGAAAATGTTACAGCTTTAGTCATGGAAAATCATCCTAAAAGGTTGCAGCTTAGTGTGCAATTAGCCTTTTCAACGATACATGTCTCAAACATTTCCTTAAAATCTTGAAATGCAGGAAGAAGCAAACCTCACTCGACCAATATTTGTATAAATGCCCTATAGTAGGAAATGAGGATTGTGAGGCAAATATATATACACAAATGTGTGTGTGTGTGTGTAAAAAAAAAGGTGTGCATTAACATGAAAAGCATTTGCATGTACTATATGCTTGCATATACATATATATATACACACACACACATATACATATCAACAGAGTGAAAGATTTGTTAAACAGAATATGGGCAGAAGAAAAAACTAAAATCAATGGAAGAAACACATAACTGTGACTGCAGTCACTTCTACATTCTACAAAAATTTTGAATAATTTCTTCTTCTTTTTCATCTTTTGTGTTCATCCGAAGATGTAATTGTGTTGTGTCCATTTCCATTTCCTGCGACAGTTGTGCCTTTCGGTCAACACATCTGACTTCTGTCACTGACTGTAACAACTGCACAGGAATTACTCTGCTTCCAATAATGTCTAAGACTTTTTGTAAAGTCAATCTCAGCAGATTCAAAGGGGTAGGGGGCAATTAGCTGAGAGAGGAACAAGCAGGTTTTTGGCCTGGAAGAAAGTCCAGTGGTTCTCAACCTTCCTAATACAGCAACTGCAACCCTTTAATACAGTTCCTGGTTCTGTGGCAACCCTACAGTTCCTCATGTTGTAGCCACCCTTTGATACAGTTCCTCATGTTGTGGCGACCCCTAACCATACAGTTGGTTTCATCACTACTCTGTTGTAGACCAACGGGCAACTGGTGGATTTTAATTGAAATTATCATCACTGAAAAACTGAAAGACATTTACAACTGACAGGCGAGGATGTTCTCACTGATACAGTGATGCAGTTTGAAAAAAAGAAAGGTAATTTATAATCAACAGTAATTATACGAGTACAGTACATAAGAGCCACAGGTAACAGTGACTAGATCACTCTAGTGACTCACTGTTTTGCCCTGCCTTTAGCATGAGTGGAGCGCTTCTTCTAAGCAATTACAAATATAAATCCGGTCTAAAAAAAATAGGCTTAAACATAACTAGAAAGTTGGTGTGGGAACAGAATTTAAATTTGACATTTTAGTCAAAAACTAAACCTTACTGAGTGACTACTTTAACTACTTATTACTACAAATGAGTCTGTACCGTTGTACGTCTACTCTAGCACTAGCAGTCTAGAGAAGTATTGAAGTGATATATAAGTTTGTTTAGTTCCTTTCTTATTAAAATAAATTGTAACTATTCGTGCAAACGATATTTAAATGCAAACAAATTGTACTTCCTGTTCAATATTCACCTTGTGAAACGAACAACGGATTTCTATGAAGACCGCTACCTTTAGAAATTAACTGACAATGAGCGACTCCCCTTCAGTAATCACAGTGAAGGAAGCGATAAATGAAACGTATACCGCCATGATGGTACAAATCACGTGACCCTAATAATACTTCCGGAATTCCATCTGTTGTCTCTTTGAGTTCAGTTCCTAGCGACCAGTTCGTGAATCCGTAGAAAACTATGCTTGTCTACATTAAAATATTGAGACATTAGATTGTTCATGATTTAATGGTTGGTTATCTACTCCTTTTACAAGAATAATCGTCTTTCTTACTAGGACCAAAGCTGGTAATCTTAGTTAATGTTGAGCATCGATACTTTATTGTATCGGTATTGACCACAGGCGAAATCGAAAGCAGATTTTAGTCCAAGAGCTCACTCAATCAATAAGGTGCCGTCTCCACAATGAAGATTGGCTTCCATGAATCTCTGACACCCTGTGTCTCTTGTCTTGGTAGTACGCTCAGTCAAAATGCTGTTCGTCCTTCACTTAACTTGTTCTCTCTCTTGCATCGTTGGCTGCTTCTTGCTCTATTGCCTTTAATTTACCACCTAGTCATCATCAGTTTCCACTTTTGCCTCTCGATGGAGTGCGGAAGAACAGTTTGCGATCAATTGCTTGATGGAAAGCAATGACTATTGTGTATTGTGCTCCGTGTTGATGTATGTTCTTTAATGTCGCCAATCCTTATCCTCCAAGAAGACCTCCTGTTTTCACATTAGATCTATTTATGTGTCACAGAAATAACAAATGAGACATGGATGGATTCCAAGCGCCAAGTTAACATTACTGGGACTCTGGATATACAGTCCGGGATACGCAGAAGTGCGAGAGAAGGAAAAGCGGATTTTCTAGCTACAAAAGCGATAGCTACATGAACACTTGTACTGGAGAAAGGAGATATTCTGAAGACCTTTTATAGACGACTGCTGATAGAAGACATAGAATTTGACAAAATAACGTGTGAAGAAATTTATGAACGAGGAATTATGTGTCGATTGGCAACGAGTGACATAAGAGAGGAAAAGAAAGACGTATGTAGTGCTTCGGGAGCATTTAACATTTACACCTTAAAACATTTGCTCAGGGAGACAGCATATATGGATATGTCCGGTGTACTATGTGTCGATAAACAAAATAAGCTACAGCTCTATGCTTCATAATATGCAGAGGCCTCAACACTCCCCTATCCCCCCACCCCCCCCCCCCACCTCACCCTCCTTTATAAAAAAACAACTTTTTAAATACATTTGGTGGTTTTTCTGACTGCGTGCTAACGAGATATGAGCACTTTGTTTAGTACTCTTCCCTCCTCTAATATTATAATGTGGAGCCCTTGGTTGGGTCGGCATGAGGAAAGACATTAGATCTTTATTGTTCATGGTCTAGCCTTCTAGTAGGCAGAGAAACCCATTAGTGAAAACGACTACAATCACCGACCAGTATGGCACTGCAAAGAAGGAAAACAATCAGCTATCCTCCGAATAACGGTCCTAAATTATCGAGGCAGAAAATGTACCCTAACAGGGTCTCAGTCACGTGTCACTTGCGCACTTCCGGGGACTATGACGCCAGCGCTGAATTGCGAACTACCGGCAAATTCCGCCACCGCCGAGAGCATCCCCCCCCCCCCCCCCCCCCACACCGCTCACGCGGCATGGATTGGGGCTAAACTAGATGGCTAGGACTCACGAGCAAATAAAATGAAGGAAGCTGCAGGAGATGCGGTAGCTGCAATTTAAGACGACGGAAGTGCGCAACTGACATGTGACTGAGGTCCTGTTAGGGTATATTTTCCGTCTTGATAATTTAAGACCGTTATTCAGAGGATAGCCAAACAATCTTATATTACTTTCTTCAAATATGTTTTTTTTTTTAAACAGAGAGAGAGAGAGAGAGAGAGAGAGAGAGAGAGAGAGAGAGAGAGAGAGAGAGAGAGAGAGAGAGAGAGAGAGAGAGAGAGAGAGAGAGAGAGAGAGAGAGAGAGAGAGAAACACGACTTTATCAATCGATACACATTTTGTTGAGCTAGGGAACCATCGGTCGTTTTAGTAGGACACAAAAAAAACAACCATGGCATCGCTCGGGGCAGAATCATGACTACTGTCTAGACAGGTAAACTGCCAAGCTATACTGGCCCTTTAGTTGTATCTCTATGGCAATGTTCATCGGTAATTGTCTTTAAGTAATGGTCAAAGCGCCACCTGAACTGTCAGACTTGTGTAGGGTCATAATCACACTGAGAGGGGAATGCAGAGACTGGCCAGCAGGTGTCACGGAGGTGGAAATTCAGCAAATTATTAAAGATAATGCTCGCTCAGAGGATATTACCACTTACAGTTCATTGTCAAGAGGCAAAAGAAGTGCCTGGGGTTTCTTAGCAAAAGTTAATGGTCGACGTTTGGTGCAGGAGAGCCTTTCATATGATACCACAATATCCAGCTTAAAAATAGAGTTAGAGGCGGTCACTGCAGCTTTCCGTTAGAGAACACGACACACGACACACACACACAGCAAATTCACACACACACACGCACGCACGCACGCACACAC
Organism: Candidula unifasciata; assembly: GCA_905116865.2. Taxonomy (NCBI): domain Eukaryota; kingdom Metazoa; phylum Mollusca; class Gastropoda; order Stylommatophora; family Geomitridae; genus Candidula; species Candidula unifasciata. The sequence continues at coordinate 30,610 of CAJHNH020004324.1, forward strand.
ACACACACACACACATCGTGATTGTAACTGACTCAGAAAGCATGCTGAGGAAAAATCAGGACAGGAATGCTTTGTGCAGAGTGGCATGCTTCACTGCGGAGGAAACGGGTGAGGAGTATTGTCTGGATTTTTTCACCGGGATACGCCGGTGTATTGGGAAATGAACTGACGGACAGACTGGAATACTGATGCATGCTAAGGCAGACGTGGTTAGTGCCTTGTGGGAGAGCGTGTACAGTTCGGAGGAGCAGATGTATCACCACAGTATGGTTAGATGCAGGGGTTGGGGGGGGGGGGGAGTGACGAGAGGTTCTGGCAGATGCTAGAGGCTCAGAGGAAAGGCAAGACGGACGTTTAATCAGAATGCAACTGGCACCATTAGTATCGGAACCCTTCGCTGGCTGCTGAAGATAGGAATGGAGCGCTTGTGTGAATGCCCCGAGTGCTGTGATATCGGTTCTTGAATCAAATCAAAATCAAATCAAATCAAATTCTTTTTTTTTTTATTAAGTATAGAAAATCGAATACATTGTCAATTGTTTTATCCGACATTGACCGATCTCTCTCCGCTGAACGTCAGCCGCCTTGAATGCCCCTAGGATTGCAGCCTGTAGGATTAACAGCTTAGGGGTGAGAATCAGTCAGGTATAAATCCCAGAACCGCAGTCCTATCTATAACCACATAGCACAGTTGTGTAAGGGCGCCCCAAAACAGCTACGACGTCACCTGCAGGCTGACTGACTGACTTTCTACCCCACTAGGACTTCACACAAGCGATAAACACCCGATGACACAAAGTGCCACCATGTGGATGAGGATCACCGTGGAGAGGTCCCAGAAACCGCGTTCAGACAATTGGCCATATTTATGGCCTGCCTATATTGCGGCCCCTGGCAAAAGCCAGAATGGGGCTTCAAATAACAAAAAATTACGTCCTGAAAAGGACGTATGGATTATATGAGTAATATTATATGGTGACGCATCAATCTTTTCTACTATGCGCCTCGTGTATTCCTTCCTGGAAACTGCCAGTAGTTTTCTTTTTTTAAACCATTCACCATGAAAATCGAACCCTGTACATCTAGGGCTGACAGGGCTGTTGACACGGAGTTAACATGGGGAGCTTTGACCCGACCAACCCCACCTTACACACTGTATAGCTAAAAATCAACGGGCGATGGGCCTCACCCCTGCCTGCAGTCACGTCCTGCTCACCACCTAGACAGAAACTGCTCAGACAACTCAACCACACCCTCCTCCCCCTCCCTTCCCCCGTTAGAAAAAGACAATATTGGGGATCCCCCAAACCACGCCGTGGTCACCTTACCGATTAATTGGGTGGGGGAAGGGAGCCTCAAGTCCACCCTCTCTCCCATGCCCACCGACACACATACGCACTCTCTCTCTCTCTCTCACACACACACACACACACACACACACACACAAAAATTTTTATAAGGGAGCTAAGACGCATGTAGAAAAAAAGATTTCATACTTCTTCATACAATTTATATTATATGAAGCATATTATTATTTATTTGCCATCCAGCATATTATTTTCATCATCATCATTATCGTCTTTGTCTTGAATGTAAAGTAAATATAATAATTATTACTTGAAATAACATGAAATGTACAGTCAGTGACTTCTAACGGAAATATCTATACATGGTTACAGGAGGTATGTTAATCGTCTGTTAGATCCTTCTTCGACCACCCCCCCCTCCCCCCCCCACCACCCACCCACCTTACTGCTGACTCCAGCGCTTATGTGAACAACTTGCCACATTTCCCGCCATTATTCTAGACACCCAACAAATTGCATTCACTAATAATAAATACATCAAGCACTGGTACTGTTGTTCTAAGATATGATAAACGCAGACAAGAAATAATTATTAACATAAGTTGTTTATTCTTTTTGTTGAGCTACTGGCACCATTAGAATCGGGACTCTTCGCTGGCTACTGAAAATGGGGACGGAGTGCTTATGGGAATGCCCCGAGTGCTGTGATGTCGTTTCTTGAATCAAATCAAATCAAATCAAATCTTTTTGTTGAGTGTTGATCTAAGAACTGACATCACAACTCTCGGGACATACGCATCAGCACTAGGTTGTTCAATCTGAAGTTACCTGAAGTCGATGGATTAATATTTAAAATCAGTAGGCCTGCTTCAGTGGGAGTTTATGCTTTAATAATAATGCAATATTAATTGAAGAAGGGAGAAGGGGCTAAGCAACACGGGACTACGGCGCCAACCTGAAGCCACAGAGCTTTACTGTTAAAATGTTCGTTGTGGAATTTGATTGATTGATTGACTGGCACCTTTCCGTCTTTCCAGATGACAGTGTTATATTGCGCTATGAGTATGGCGAGTGTGACTAACGAGACCACCACACACACCTTAAGAAAAATCTTCCACAGTATTAGCATAAAATTGCACGACCATTGCTGTCAACATTTGTGTTTAGTGTGTTTTTTTTCTCAGACGCTCAGCTCTCATCTTTTCTACAATCGCTTCTTCCTTCATTCTTATTTCCTTCCTGATGTGCCACCTCCACACAGCATGGTCTATGGCACCCCCCCCCCCTGCCCCCCCCCCCCCCTCATGAGTCCATCTCAGTATTTGTATCATTCTTGCACACATTTTTATATCGTAGTAGATGTCAGCCTCGACATCTTCTACTCGTCCTTAATAGAGGATGTTCTTAGGAATTATGCCATCCTTCATTCGACAAGTGTGACCTAGCCACCTGAGCCTTTATAGACTGAGCATCGAGAAAACTCTTGTAATACCTGCTCTTTCCAAGACCTCGGTATTTGTGATGCCAAGTATGCTTCTCGGGCACACACGTGAAAGCTATTTTGCCGTTTCTTCTGGTGTGAATTAGCTGACCAAGTTTCACTGCAATATATATAGCAGACTGCTGAAAACACAAGCTTAATAGACAAGAGTTTTTGTTTTAATCGTGACCTTTCTGTTCTTTCAAACTCTTTTTATTAATCTGCTGATTGTTGTTACTGCCTTACCTGTTCTGATGTTGATTTCTTGATCCAGTGATATTGTGTTTTTCATTGTAGATCCCATATAGGTAAAATGGTCAACTGTCTAAAACTCTTCGTCATCAATGTAGACCACAGGCCTGTCCTTAACACCTTTCACCATAACCGTTGTCTTATTTTTGATGATTATTAGTCCAAATTCACAGCATGCATCAGCAAAGGTAGAAAGTAAACATTGCAGCGCCTTCTCTGAGTGGGTGGTTATTGCTGCATCATCTGCAAACAGCAGCTCTCTAATAAGTAACTTTCTTATCCAATTTTGGCCTTTAGCGTACGAGCATTGGAAAGGCTGCCATGAGGTCGAGAAGGAATGAATAAACCACCTTCTGGTCTCGAAAGGAGTATTTCAAAAGAAGAGAGAAATATATTCCAAAGAGGATAGGAGCAAGTAAACATTTCTGTTTCACTCCATTGTTGATTGCAAACTCCTCCGTTGTTTTGTTACACCATCAAAGTTAATTGTACCTTTTATACCTGTTTGGAGCGACCCAGTAATGCTTAGCGGGGTAGGTGGACAAACAATTGTCTTCAGCGTGTTTAACAGACCTTTTCGACTAACCAAATCAAATGCCTTGATAAGATTAATAAAAGCAACATATGGTGGAGTGTTATAATTTTTGTAGAAAAATAGGGTGGGTGGGGGGGGGGGTGTTTACAATGAATCCACTAGAGGTAATAAATGTGGGTATAATGAATATAAATAACATCAGATGCCTAAGCTGGTCGGGAGTCCATGCAGGAATGCCGAAGCTGGTACTTTTCTACAAATTCTGTACTGTTTGACCCTTGTCGAGCAAAATTGTACTTTTAGTAACACGTCCGAAGTTTGTGTACGTTTTAGAAACGTTCATCAATGTTTTAAAATTTGGGCGTTTTGTTGAAGCTTTATAAAAAATGTGTTTGAGAGTGTACAGAAAATAAGCGTGATACAAAGATACCACTGTTGTTGGGAGAAGCCTCAGGGCTAGACTGGCTTCTATCCATGATATTGAAATGTCTGCGCAGCATAAAATGGAATGGAGAAAAGGCTGCTAACCCAATGACAGGACAGTGTATTAATATGATTGGTCAAGTGCGCTTATATTTCAGTTTCAAATCCCAGTGTAGAAATGCCCGTCCAGACACCGGCAGCTAGTTGGTTCTCTTTCATGTCTCTTGTCGCAGTGTGACATTACATTGTATTTGATGCACGAGCTTTTCTGATTTCGCTTTATTACGACGTATTGTGTGACATTTTGTTGATGTGTTTATAATTGTTCCTTTTTTTTTTTCTGACTTGAAATGTCCATTCTGAGGGAACATAAAAATAAGAATGTTAGCTCAGATCATGACATACTGCGGATGTGCATGCTCAGATAGTGATGTCATCTATAAAACCCGGCGTTCGCGGAGATACATAGCCGCTGAAAGGAACCACTTCTTGTCATCTTCACCCACTTCCCTGTGTCTTTCATGAAGGCTTTATACTGATAAGTGTTTTTGTCGGGTGTAATCAGTATATTGTTGAAGGAAATGCCGAAATTAGAAAATAAATTAGTTCTTTATTTTTTCCAAACAAGTTTCACACAATGTAAATAACGCTAATGTTGCGATGGTGACTACCTTTAGTAACAGCTTGGTGACTCATCCGTCTCGGACATCAAATCAGTTGCACCAACTAATCATCGGCTTACCCCGCTCCATTATTCCATATTAGGAAGACAATTAAAAATGACTTCGTCAATGTTGTCATAGAAGGATTGCCATTTCCCGTAGCACTAAAAAATATCCTCCAGTACCATATCTGGTTAAAGTTAGTTGCGTATCCTTTACAGGACGTTGCAGAACCAACCCTAACAGCCGCTGGCTGTTGTGTGGTTTCTCTAGGCAATTTACATCCAGTAGTTTGCCATTGCTTCCTGGACGGTCGGCTTTCTTGATACCACTGTCGAAACCAATGCAAGGCGCATTGACCGCAACTGGGATCGAACCTGGCATCCCGGCATTACGAAGCGAAGCGTTCGCATCGACTTAGCCACAGAGCCGACAACCAGATCCGGTAAATGTTAAAAATGTTTTCGCACAATTATTGTTTGTTATCACTGACGGTGGGTTCTGTTATTAGGCGGTGAACGGATCTCTAACTAATAATTACATTGTCTGTTTTATCTTGAAACACTTAATGTTTAAGGGACAAAACGCTATATTTTAGTTTTAAATTGTTTAACGTTACATATTAACATACTAAGACCACCTTATATACACACCCTAAAATAACAGCGACGTACTTACTAACAATACACCATAGTTAACCAGTCTGGACCCTGAGAAGACATGATTGCACACGCCTGTCAGCAAGGCACATGATGATGATACTTGACCATCCCCAAGCCCCTTATATGTTAACCCTTTTACATATTTCTATTATATGACATGTATTCTTTCTGCTCCCCACCGCCAAGCCAGTCAGTACCAATAGTTTCCTTTTTTATAATTTTGAAGCGTCGGCCAAAACAAATCTCTGGACATCTTTCTAGTAAAAATAAACGTTATTAGCTATGTATGACAATTATTTCGACTTTTTTTTTTTTTGGTCTGCAAATCGAAGTCGCATTCCATGTGGGTTCTTTACGCGTTTGAAGAAAAGATGAAGATGATCCACTCGCCTTAACAATATGTATATAATTTTCTTTAAATAAACGTTATAAATAGCATTTTGTGAGTATCTTTTTCGACATGGAACGCATTATCGTATTTTACATTAATTTATAAGAGAAAAATTGTTTCGCATAACGAGTGTTTCGCTTAACGAGCCTGATTCTGGAACGAATTATGCTCGTTAAGCGAGGTTCCACTGTAGCCTAGATTAGATTTTAGATAAAAGTATCACTTTAGTTCTAGAAAATAAAACCAAACTATATTTCTTTACATCAGTTTTCTAGTTTTTATTGCATTTTTTTTCCTACCTTGCTGAAATTGTTTGTCATACAGCTGTGAGGCCTAGAGGCTCAGTACTGGGGCTCCATTTTGGAGGACAAAGAATAGACATACACTACCCCCCCCCCCCCCCACTACATCAACCAGCATGTCATAGGCGGCGACTAATTAGGGGGGTACCATGCATCTAGTTCATGCAACTTACGGATGTGATGTCACGGACTCTTACTAAACTGTTGAGGAAATAAACTTGAGTTTTAGAACTGAAATGCCACAGAAAATAATTCTTAGAATTTCTTGGACAAAGAATAAAAAAAAAAAAAAAAAAAACACTGACACCCTACATGATTGAACTATCGAGGAGAATTGGCTCATAAACAGCATTCTGCCCCGAGAGCTGATATATTTTGGCCCTCTTAAACAAATGGTGGCCTAGAGAGAACAGTAATGGAGGGTACGGTTTCCGGAAAATTAGACAGAGGCAGACTTCTGCGGAAGCGGATATAAGACATTGAAGATGCTTTAGCTTGGAAAGCACAGTGGGCTGGAGAGCTGGCTAGAGAAATGGAGACTTCCAGCCGTGATGAGAGAGACATTCTGTAAAAAAAGACCTGTGGATTGGTGATGAAGCAAACATAAGGCATGCTTATCATGGAATAAGACCATGTCTGGACTGTACTGACAAAGAATGAAATGGTATGGCCACCTAGTTAAAATGTGGCCAGACCACACTGCACATGAGACGTTTTACAGCCAAACATCTGGGAGGAAGGCGAGGTAAAGAACAAGAAAGAGATCGATAAATGGATAGCGGAAACCTGCAAAAAGATGAACAAATCCATCACCTAAGCTAAGAGAGAATTGTAAGACAAATACAGAAAACAATGACACTGGGCTACAACCTGTTACCAGTGGGACAAGAGACGAAGAAGAAGAATAATGTCACGTCGACAAAATTAAAGTACAATATATGATCCCGTATTAAAATGAAATAGAAGCATACTTCTGTTGATCAAATTATGTTTTTAAATAACTGCTGTAATTAATTTTGATGAATTTAGGTTGAATTCTGAGCGACCTTGTAAAATACTTCTTCTTCAGGATTCCGAGCCCTTGAGGCTCATTGCTGCAGGTATTAACCGCCTCCATTCATCTCTCTGGTTGTCTTTCTCTTTCCACTTGGTAACACCAAGTGCTTGCAGGTCTGCCTGGACATTATCTCTCCCTCGTCTTCTTGGTCTGCCTCTATGTCTACGACCATTCATCTCCCTTGTGTATACAGTTTTTACTTCTCTGTCACCTGACATTCCCTCAATATGCCCCAAACATTTTAGTCTGTTAGCTGTCGTGATGCCAGTGATAAATGGGGATTTAAACAGATTATGAATTTTGTTGTTGCTTCTCACTCTTCCTTCCCCGCTGTTTGCATCTTTGATGGGTCCAAAGATTTGTCGTAAGACAACCTGCAATAAGCCTTCATCTCTTTTAGTTGAGCTCCAAGTTTTAAAGCTATATAAAACGACAGGTCTTGTAAGTTTACTTTGACATAACTCGGTACTGTCTGAAAATCGTTGATCAGTTATATAAACTTTCAAAACAATTCGTAGTTTACAACCTGTCCTCTGGTATCTGTTTTTAAAAATCTTTAATAGTTCCGATCAATAACTGTGAAAATAGCAAATATGCTAAGCAGTTTCAATAGAGAAGAAGTATTTTGGCATTCCTATCTAAAAAGATGGAAAAGTTAGCTATATTCAGTCAATTCATTATATGTTCTTCTACGTCGTCGTCGTCTTCTTCTCAACTTCCTCCTCATCCTCCTATATCGCATCCATACTACATGCACTGAGTCCTTTTTGGCATTTTTCCGCAACTGTCTCCACGTGTTCCATGTAAGACAGGCTTCTATCGAGAGTGATACCCAGGTACCTCAGTTGGCTTTCTCTGTTAATGTTAATAATTGTGAGGCTTGGAGCATTAGCTCTCACAATTCTATTGTCAACAAAACAGCCGCCTTTTCTGGGTTGATGGCAGCACCCATTTCTGCACACCAGTCAGTCACGTTGTCTACAGCTATTGCAGCTCTTGTGCTATCCATTGTCTGTCACTCCCTTGCCTATGTACAAGAACATCATCAGCAAATGTCAATATCCTTCAAACACCTGGTGCTTCAAGTTCTGCAATCTTGCTTGTATTCATATTTAGGAGCACCGGTGAAATTGCAGAACCCTGGGGTAGTCCTGGGCTATATTACATGGTTCTGAAGTCCATGTACCCAGGTGAAGGGCAACCATACGCGAATGCAATACAGCTGCTATCCAGTTCACAAGCCAGTGACAAACCCCCTTCTCCGTGAGTGCAGATATCAAGATATCATATCTGACTATTTTAGACATCTTCAAGATCAAGTGCTGCCACAATTGTCTCCTGTCTGTTCTGAAGCCCTTCATTAACATCAAAAGCAAAAGTAGCAGCATTAGACCATGTATCTTTCCGTGGCCGGTAACTTACCCAAACCTTTTGGCAGCAGCTCTTCCCATTCCAAAAACGTTTGTAGTTCAACCGCAATAATCTTCTCTAGCACCTTGCCAAAAGTATTCTGTAGAGTGATAATCCTGAAACCGTGGAGTCTGAAATGATCTTTGTCTGGTTTTGGAAGGGGGATCAGGTAGCTGTATACCCAATCCTGGGGTACTGGCGCTGTTCTGATGCTCCTTTACCTTTTTATCTTTCGCTCATAAAATGTTCCTCTTTAGCCTTTTTTAGCATCTGTGGATGCCTTTGCTGATGCGTGCTGTGAATTTGGACTAACAGTCAACAAAAAGAAGACAAAGGTTATGGTGCAAGATGTAAATGACAGACCTACAGTCTACATTGACGGTGAACAGCTTGAGACAGTAGACCATTTTACCTATCTGGGTTCCACAGTGAATAGTAAACTATCGCTGGACCAAGAAATCAACACCAGGGTAGGTAAGGCAGCGACAATAATGAGCAGATTAACAAACAGAGTTTGGGAGAACAGAAAGCTCACAATTGAAACAAAAACCCTTGTCTATCATGCCTGTGTTCTCAGCACTCTGCTTTATAGCAGTGAGACTTGGTCAACCTATTTACACCAGGAGAGACAGCTTAATAGCTTTCACATGCGATGCCTAAGAAGAATACTTGGCATTAAGTGGCAGGACAAAATCACAAACACTGAGGTACTGGAAAGAGCGGGTACTACAAGTCTTTTCCATTCTCAGTCTACGAAGGCTCAGGTAGCTGGGTCACACCTGGAGAATGGAGGATGGCAGAGTCCCTAAGGACATCCTTTATGGTGAATTAAAGACAGGAAGAAGATGTCGAGGCCGACCTCTACTACGGTATAAAGATGTGTGCAAGCGAGACATGATTGATACAGGTATTGAGCGGAACTCATGGGAACAAAATGTCATGGACCGTGTTGTGTGGAAAGGGCATATCGAGAAGGGAATGAGACTGAAGGAAGAAATGATTGCAGAAAGGATGAGAGCTGAGCGTCTGAAAAGAAACGGATTAAACACAAATGTTGACAACAATGGTCCTGAAATCCCATGCTATCATTGTGAAAGACTTTTTTTGACACGGGCGAGTCTTGCTAGTCACACTCGCCATCGCCATAGGCCGTTAAGTCTCATGTCTCCTCATAGCGCAATATAACACTGTCGTCTGGAAAGACCGAAAGGTGCCAATGGGATGGAGAGTACACTAGCGAAGGGCGTGGTATCAGATAAAAGGGATAGGTTCCCACAGACAGGATGATGAGCATGTGACATAAAAAACGTTTTCGGCAGGAAAGTGCATGAAGTGGGCGAGCTGGCGGGGGACCGAGTTTCAAAGACATGAATGGCTACCATTCGAATGAAAATCCCCGGTGCTCATGTCCACACATGCATAAGGCCTTAAAATGACAAAGAATGTCCTCTCCTGTTAGCAGGGTTGCAGTCTAGGTTCTGTGTATCGTTCAACCCCACGAGGACCGTGAAACGAGCGACCAACACCCAGTGACACAAAATGCCACCATTCTGATGAGGATCACTTGGTTACAAATCCCAGAAACCCAGTTCAACCGTTAGGTTATATTTGGGTTCCTGACAACAGCCGCAGTACCCATGAAACCACACTGCGTCCCAGTGTCGGAGGCAAATTTTTCTAATTGTTTTAAATTCCCACCCTGGCAGTAGCCGTAGGCCCTAATATAACTCAACCTATGGGTTGAACGGGGTTTCTGGGACCTCTTTCTGCATGATTTTCATCCGCATGATGACACTTTGTGTCATCGGGTATTTATAGCTTGTTGGATGTCCTGGTGGGGTTGAATCCCACTCACTCACTCAGCCGGAGTGAGGTTTTGAAATAACGAGAAATTGCGTCTCGTGTTGGGACGGCGTATCGTAATCGAGTTTCTATCACGAAGGCCGTGATAGGAGTGTGCTCTGTAAAGGTCCTACTGAGTGGTGAATGGTTATTTGAGCGCTGGGCGTCAATCATTCAGAATGCAGACCCTGTGAAAGCAAAACCAAAAGAAGAGGCCAAACTGCTGGGAACTCTTCAGACCATTAATATAGTACCGAGCATTTATTTCTGCTTTTTTTTTTTCATGTCTCCCTGCATTTACTTCTAAGGGAAATAACCTGCTAAACTATGAACACTTTAGTCTATGGAGTTGTCAGCCTGCTTTTCAATTTAAATATAAGGTGCATTTTATTAATCAGTTGAACGCAAACATAAGTAACAGGATAAGGGTTTGTTGAAACAAATAAATCAAAGTAGCAGAAATACTTGACATCTTTCCATAATGCATTGTACAAAAGATAAGTGTAATTTCCGCTCTAAATAAGCAGATTTAGTCGTAACCAACCGGTCACAAATTGTAGTCCGTTAATTTATCGAGGGGAGGTTGTAGCAAGCTTGCCCAGCTGCTACACCTAAGTCCAAGTCCAAGTCCTTTTGAGAAAAAAAAATAAAAGCTCGACCACGTTCAGACTGCTGCTAGCTAGCCTAGGTTGCTAACAGTCTCCGCCTATATTTGTGGTCTGGGTTATTTGCGTCACTTTCGTGACTGAATACTGGTGTTTGTGCCATTTCTGGCTTAATGCTTCCATCCGAGTCAAACCGCTCGTCCTGTTGTCACTGGTGCATGTCTTCCTTCTTCATTCTTGGTGTTTCCTGTTTGTTCTGTCTCCCTTTGATCTGGCTAGGCGTATCTCGAAGGAGAGCGAGCTTCCAAACACAACGACCTTTCGGCCACCATTTATTGTTTTAAAATTTTGAGTATTTTAATTTTGCCAAAAAGTACTGAAAACAGTTTTTGAATGTGAATAGTTCCGAAATGTGAAAATTTTCCGCATGTGACCATAGTGGTCTTATAGTTGTCTTCCTGTAATATGAACGGGTTAGTCATGTAATGGATATGTGTGTGAGAGTTTGTGTGGAGTCTTAAGCGGGTCTAGTCGTCATGTGTTATTATGTGATCGGGTTGTGTTGATAGCTAAGCTCCGGTGTACGTAAATACCATATAACCGGACCGTCCAGCTCACGCTTTGAGATCCAAATGATCGGCGATGAGAATTGTTGTGGCATGTTGGGCAACGAACTCAAGTGCTCTCTGTGGGAATGGGTTGGGGGGTTAAACTCATAGTGCATCCGAAAGAGTTAGGGAAAGGTGGGGGGAAGGGGAGCGGGAGGCCATTCAGTCAATTCTCGTCGTTGCCGTCTTGCTGGATTCTAGCGTGGCTTTTTTGCCGGGACTATGTGTATCACGTTACCAACCTTTGCTATCATCCCAGTGATGGGGTGGTATTGGAGGTTGTGCGTTCTAG
>CAJHNH020004325.1:0-42416 GCA_905116865.2 Candidula unifasciata
AGTTGAAGATGTGTTCCGCTTGATTTGGTTATAAAACCCCGTGGTCTTGTTTGTGGCTGGGACTGATTATTTATAGACAGAACGGATTAACCCCGAGCGTTAGCCTAACTGATAACGTGCGAACTGCACGCGAATTACGTATATGAATATTCATGAGGTCAAATAACGGAAAATTAAAAACATGCGGTTTTTGAATTGGTATTTGTTCAATGCTAAGTGTTTTAACGGTCAGTTTCCAACACAAGCGGAAGAACTTGAGCTTCTCAAAATATTTGTAAGGAAATCAAAATTTTTCATAACAATGTATAGAAGTTCTTTTTCCAAGTATTGTTGATAAATTTCCTGTTATTTCAATTTTATTTTTATACCTACCAGCATTTATCATCATCATCATCATCAACATCGTCCTTCGTGTACCGTTAGATGTCACAAAGGGCTCGCTTTCGCTTCCTCAACTCTGTTCTTTTACATGCAACTCTTTCGATTTCTGACAATGAGTTCAGCCTAGTGTATTTAGCTTCTCGGTATAACGTTCTTCTTAATGTTTTCCTTGGACGCCCTCTTTTTCTTTGACCGTTTGTTTCTCATTGCAGTCCTTGTTTTTAATTCTTTGTCCATTTATTTTCAGAGTGTGCCCAATATTTCTGCACTTTCTTTGTTTTATTACAGTCGATACAGGTATTTGTAAGCCAGCCGACTTGCCTAATAATTAAACTCCAAACCACATATCCAGTCATCTCTCCATTTTATTTCGTAAGCCGTTTTTTATGGTATTGCATGGCAAAAGAAATCTCTTTTATTGAGCAATCCCTTTTATTTGCTGTCTTGCTGCGTAATTTGCGTTCTCTGTACTCTTCTTATCCACGGGCTGCTTATTCCGGCGAAAAGTTCTAGTTGTTCGTCCACTTGTGAGCTATGGTCTTGTTTCTGAACCTGATCTTTGCTAATTCTTGTGACGCGTTTTTGGAAATAGTGGGTCTATCTATCTCCCTCCCCTCCCCCTCAAGAATAGGTCCCCGGAATCACACAGGGGAGGGGGGCACTAAATTGATGTTTTCTTTTATAAACCATTCATCGTTTCATCTCTTCTGGTGACTCCTGCATCAATTCTCAACTATCTTATTTACACAGATTACACACACAGGCAAACACACACACACACACACTCACTCACTCACTTACTCATTTACTAACTTACACACATGCTCACACAAACTCGCACACACTTATACACTCACACATACACATTCACTCACTCACTCATTCACTCACTCACTCATTCACTCACTCACTCACTCACTCACTCACTCACTCACTCACTCACTCACTCACTCACTCACTCACTCACTCACGCACTCACTCACTCACTCACTCACTCACTCACTCACTCACTTACTCACTCACACTGACTGACTGAATGACTGACTGACTCATTGACTGACGGACTGACTGACTGACTTACTGACTGACTCACTCACTCACTCCCTCACTCACTCACTCACTCACTCACTCACTCACTCACTCACTCACTCACTCACTCACTCACTCACTCACTCACTCACTCACTCACTCACTCACTCACTCACTCACTCACTCACTCACTCACTCACTCACTCACTCACTCACTCACTCACTCACTCACGCGCTCACTCACTCACTCACGCACTCACATATGCTCACACACACTCACGCACACTTACACTCTCACACACACACGCACACTCGTCGTGGAGTTGGCGGTTAGACGCCCGCCTGCTGATCGGAAGGTCGTGGGTTCGCGTCCTGACGGAGCCAAACATTCTTTAAAAAAAGGACCTTGACTCCTAGGTCAACAAAGCCTTGAGTGGGTACCATGTAAGTCTTGGGAAGTAAAGGCGGCCGGCGTGATGCTGACCACATCACCCACTAAGTGCCGATTGATTTTAAAAAATACAGGTCTGCCCATATATTCCCAGAATGCCTGATGACGTGGAAAATTGACGTTTTACACACACCCACACGCACACACACACACACATTAAATGACAGATGAACGCGCAGACGCACGATCTAGCTGGCGGACATACAGAGGCCGACTTGTGTCGGAGGTGTCGTGGCGTTCATTCCTCACTTTAAGACAGCCGAATTCCCCAGTGACACGCCAACCTAACGCTCCAAAAATTAAAAACCGAATTAATTAAACCCACGCCGGACTTGATTTGTCCTCGTTCCGCGTGTCATCAAATTTATTATGTTAGTGCCATTAAAACTTGCCGTACGTTCTCCGTATGTGGTCCTCGCAATGTTACGGCCATAAAGTTTGGGTAGAGTCTGTTTCCACGTCAGACCGAACATCGGCGTCAGAAATGTGGTCTTTCTCATTGATAGTGAGTTCACAGTAAACGTGTCATATTATGGGCGGGCTCGGTGGCGAAACGTTGGGTTCGAATCTGCATCGTCCTCGGGTGGGTTCCAGGTCCCAATTGGGGAAGGGGGGATGGGGGAGGGGGATGGGGGATGGGTTTAATAGACATAACAAGCATGTCGGGAAAAGTGTCCAATGAGATGTTTGCTGAGATCAGCTCTGCTACTGCCGAAAGGTACAGGAATCGCACCCTAGCTGTGAACTATCACAACACAACGTACCAACAGGACTTTTAGGGGTGAAAACAGAAAAAGAAGAAGATTTAGTAGTGGTTGCGATGGTGGTTGTTGTCATAGGAAGAAAAAGAAGAAGAATTAGAAGCAGTATTAGCAGCAGCAGTAGTATCAGCAGCAGTAGTAGTAGCAGCAGCAGCAGCAGTAGTAGCAGTAGTAGTAGTAGTAATAGTAGTAGTAATAGTAATAGTAGTAGTAGTAGTAGTAGTAGTAGTAGTAGTAGTAGTAGTAGTAGTAGTAGTAGTAGTAGTAGTAGTAGTAGTAGCAGTAGTAGTAGTAGTAATAGTAATAATAGTAGTAGTAGTAGTAGTAGTAGTAGTAGTAGTAGTAGTAGTAGTAGTAGTAGTAGTAGATGTTGTTGTAAAAAAAATGGGGCCGACAGGACGTTGACAGCATCACCCACTAAATGTCAACTGGTTTAATAAAACCACTATTCTAACATTATTTGTCAAATCCGCGACTGGAGTAAAACGGAGTCTCTCTTCTGACTTCTACTGTAGCATATTTTGCTAACCGGGTCGCTGGTCTTGTATTTGAACAACTTCCGAGAATTCTTTTATTGGCACAGGCTTTCATTCTGTATTCTTCTCTTCCTGTTTTACTCTTCCATGTCGTCTTCCTCTCCAAACTCTCCCCCTCACCCTTTTCATTGCCCAGTCTTTATGTTACTTTTTTTTCTCACCAACTTTTTTTGTTCCGTAAGTCTTATCGTCCTCTCTCCCTCTTTCTTCTCTAATCCATCCTCTTTATTTCCCTATACTTATCTCACTTTTTTTTCAGTTTTCTCTCTCTATTTTTCTTTATCTCCCTCTTCACGCAGTGTACATATTGCTCCTTTTGCCTCACTATACTCGTTCTTTCCTAGTGTTTTATCCTCACCTCACCCCTTTTTTTGATAATCCATCCTTTTCATATCCCTCTTTTTATCTCAATGTTTTCTTTAATTTCTCTCTTTCCCTAATCTTGGTCTCTCTCTCTTTCTTCCTCCCTCTCTCTTCCCCCTCGCTGTATGTATGGTCTGGTCCGGTAGTCTTAGTTTCAGCTTCATAGCAAACGGGTCACCCCCATCGTTGCTCCGCTCCTGTGCCAACGAAAAACACACAGATTGTTTATTACAGTCCATTGTAGGAAGATTGACAGACTACTGTCTCAGCATATCTAGCATACACACGCATTTAAAGCATACAGTAGCCACTTGAAGTGCTAACACAAACAGTCCGACATTAGAAATGCAGTAGCTGGGTCGAACTGGGAGTCTAGGTCATTTGTGAAAAGAGAAAAAAACGTCCGGCTCTGTGATGACGCAAACCCATAACCTTCCGATCCGCAGTTTTTCCCCAGTTGTGACATGTCCAAGATTGCGGTTTTCATTCTCATGAATGACAGCTCTCTCTCTCTCTCTCTCTCTCTCTCTCTCTCTCTCTCTCTCTCTCTCTCTCTCTCTCTCTGTCCCCTCCCACCAACCCAACGGCGACTTCCTAAAAAGGCGAACAAGATAACATTTTACTAAGTCTCTACATTATTTTTTCCCCTTCTTTCTTTCTTTCTTTCTTTCTTTCTTTCTTTCTTTCTTTCTTTCTTTCTTTCTTTCTTTCTTTCTTTCTTTCTTTCTTTCTTTCTTTCTTTCTTTCTTTCTTTCTTTCTTTCTTTCTTTCTTTCTTTCTTTCTTTCTTTCTTTCTTTCTTTCTTTCTTTCTTTCTTTCTTTCTTTCTTTCTTTCTTTCTTTCTTTCTTTCTTTCTTTCTTTCTTTCTTTCTTTCTTTCTTTCTTTCTTTCTTTCTTTCTTTCTTTCTTTCTTTCTTTCTTCTTTCTTTCTTTCTTTCTTCTTTCTTTTCTTTCTTTCTTTCTTTCTTCTTTTTCTTTCTTTCTTTCTTTCTTTCTTTCTTTCTTTTCTTTCTTTCTTTTCTTTCTTTCTTTCTTTCTTTCTTTCTTTCTCTTTCTTTCTTCTTTCTTTCTTTCTTTCTTTCTTTTCTTTCTTTTCTTTCTTTTCTTTCTTTTCTTTCTTTTCTTTTTCTTTTTTTCTTTCTTTTTCTTTTAATCTTTCTTTTTTTTTCTTTCTTTTTCTTTCTTTCTTTCTTTCTTTCTTTCTTTCTTTCTTTCTTTCTTTCTTTCTTTCTTCTTTCTTTCTTTCTTTCTTTCTTTCTTTCTTTCTTTCTTTCTTTCTTTCTTTTTTGATGCTCGTAAGTCAAATATGTTTTGACGACGAGCGTGTTTTTAATAGACTAAATTCTATTCTATATGTCAGGTAGCAGTGGCTTGGGAAGCTTGGAGGTGGTTGGGGGGGGGGGGGGGGGGGGGGGTGGGGGGGGGGGGGGTAAACTTCCTTCCCTAATAATAATTGTGTGTGTGTGAAGTGGCTGAGATGTTCACAGTAGATGTGTTTTCAAGGGGCTTAATAATTAAAATAAAGTAAAGGTTTCACGGAAGTTTGTAGATTAATGAAGAATTCGATGAAATCTGCAGAGATGCGATTTTGCGGACGAACGATGAGAATACAGTGTACTTGATTGATACAAAGAATAGTGAAGACGTCATGAAAGAAACTGACTTACGAAAAGAACGGACTGCCCACCTCAGAAAGAGACAGTCTACATTCTTTCGTCATGTGTTCAGAAGGAGAAAACTGGAGTACATCGTGACAGTAGGAAAGTTAGAAGGGGAAGAGAGGAAGAGGATGAACGACAGAGAAGGTACTGGACAGTTTGACTTCATAGCATGTAGGATCATCTGTTTCAGAGTTGACTGAAAGTACACGGGACAGAAGGTTGCGGATAGATAAGAGTACTACCAAGGCAAGAAGAAAGTAAACAATCCTTTAAACATGCATATGAGGCTAGACCCATTTTACATGGGTGTCTAATTTAGTCTGCATAACTGTGGCCGCCTTTACTTCCCCTGACTTTATCTGGGACCCATTTAAGGCTGAGTCGACCTGGATGCCATGGTCACGTTTATAGAAAAAGACAAAAAACGGCTCCATGCAGATTTGAAGATAGAAAAAGAAAAAAAAAACGGCTCCATGCAGATTTGAAGATAGAAAAAATACCGGCTTATGCATATTTCAACCCATGACCACCGCTACACCACAGCTGGCCCCAGAGTGCCAAATGGTCCCTGGTAGCCTTGTATGTATGTAGAAGTATGTGTTTACACATATAGGTTGAGAACGTAGCGTCTAACAGGTTTTAAGTCTTAGGATTTGAATGCGATCGGCGTGTTTTTGACCATGTCACCTACAGAGTGCCAATTGGTCTGAAAGCATAGATCTGGCACTCTGTGTCCAGTACACCTACAAGCGTGGAAACTGTTATCCTTCCTGCCCTCCCATGCATGTCCCCAAGCTGCTGGACATCACAGTTTCATTATGAAACGAAAAGCGCATTCAACAGTCATTCCCTTTGCATTACCAAACCCCATTTTCCGTTGAAGTAGATTTTCCCAAGTTGTGACATGTCCAAGATTGCGGTTTTCATTCTCATGAATGACAGCTCTCTCTCTCTCTCTCTCTCTCTCTCTCTCTCTCTCTCTCTCTCTCTCTCTCTCTTTCTCTGTCCCTTCCCTTTCTCTCTCTTGAACACACACACACACACACACACATAGGCACCCACCAGACTGACAGGACAGTTGGAGAAATTTCAATATTCTGTCTGTGTAAATTGGACATTAGTCTTGGGGCAATTGTTTGTGAAGACCTCACAGTGATGGGATTCTCAAGCGGTTTCAGGAGTTTGATAACGAAATGAGCCGTCGCAAATATTGTACAATAGAAATAATTGACAGATCAGAGGAGCGGAGAAATTGGAAGCAAGGGAGGGCATAGCAATTCTACAGAAAGCTTCGCAGAAAGAAAGAAATTAAACGAGAACGAGAGACAGATAATTCCGAAAATGTCCGCAAAATAATATTTTCTGCCTTTATTCCGTTCCCCTGTCTATTTTTTTAATTCCTTTTCTCTCTTCCTCTCTTTTTCAATATCTACTTATTATCTATCTACAGGCGTGCAGTCTACTTATCAACATAATTTCAGTAATAGCATTCTCGTTTTATAGAATTTATTCTCAGCTGTTGTAATTTAGCAAGATTTTGTTTTTTATTTTTCCGGTCACTGCTCAAGTCTTGCATTGTTAGCTTAGAGATGTCAAGGAGCGGTGTGATAGTCTGAGTGTCTTCTGTATGTTATGGATACATATATTTTTAAAATCTCCCTTTGTCAATATCTGCTTATGTCGCTAGGTGTCGCAGTTGATCAGACGATCGGCAACCGAGCCAGGGCGCGCTCAGTCGCTTGATATGCGATGCGTGATGATATGCAGTCTTAAAAGTGTCAGTGACTCCTTCAGTCCATATTTTTTTCAGTCTTCCCCAGCCTCTTGATGTTTCGATTTCAGGTTTGTACGCTCTTGCTGATGGCATCGTTGGCTTCATTCTCATTATATGGCCAAACCATTTCATTTAATTTCAATAAGTGTTGTTCCAACAGTTCTTGTGATCACGTCGTTTCTCACTCGATATCTTCTGGTTTTATTCACAGCCATTCTCAAACATCTCATCTCACAGGTGGTTAGTTCTTTTTCGTGTTCTTTTGTCGATGTCCAAGTCTGACATTGGTAACCTAAATTCGGTATAAATATTGTATTTATAATTTGTCGCTTTGTTTGTATTGGGATAGCAGGATGTTTTAAGATTGGAGCAAGTTGGTACATGACATTGTTAGCTTTTTGGATTCTGGCTTCTTTCTCTTTATCTATTTTACCATTGTGTGTAAAGATACTTCCCAGATATGTCAATTCTTGCACTTGTTTCATATTTTAATCTCCGATCTTTATGTCGATGGTTTGCTGCTCTCTACTTATTCTCATGACTTTTGTTTTTTCAATATTGATCTTCGTGTGATGTTTAAGGCAACTGTCGTGTAGTTGGTTTATGTGGTCCTGTGGCTGTTTACTTTCGCTGTGGAATCTGCACTGATCGTCGGCAAAGAGCGGCTCATTAAAGTCCTCCTGTTTATCGACATCTGGTTGTGTTATGTCTGTTTAGTTAATATAGTCCATAAATAATATAAAAAGTGAAGGTGAATGAACACACCCGTGCTTTACCCCTAATGTTACTGGGAACGAGTCTGTGAGGCCAGCACTTGTTCTGACGGCCCTTTCACTTTCTCTATAAATAACTCTTACACAATCTAGCACTGTTCCATTGATAACATAGTTTTCAAGGACATCCCATAGTTAATCTATGTTCACGAATATATTTTGTTAATATTTACAAGAGCACCAAGAGGTTTTGAAAGAGGCGAGAGTCCAAAGACAACTTATCACAGACGTCAGAAGGAGACAGACGTCATTTTTCGGCCATGTTATGAGAGAAGGGAAAAAAAGGACATGTTGTGACCACTGGACAGATCTGTGGAAGGAGGGACAGAGGAAGACGAGAGAAGATTCTCGACAGTCTTGTTGCATGGCATGGAGGTGTGTCAGCACACGAACTGATACATGCTGCAGGAGATCGCAGATTGTGGAGAGGCATGATCATGATCGCCCACGCCAGTCTGCGAGGCACCTGATGATGATCATCATTATCATCATTATCATCATAAACCACTTCTGCCGTTAAGCGTCGTGGATGATGATGACGAATATTGACAAATATTGTAATCCTTCCATCATTTTCCAATCTCTCTCTCTCCACCCCCCCCCAACCCCTTTTTTCGGAAATGTAACCAGAGAGGCTAACCCACGGTGGCTCTAAGAGTCAAATAGCGGATACGAATCCAACTTTAACAAATTCCGGATATTTTGTTTAACTAAATGAAACAGTTATAAGGGCTACCCTACTGTAACCTGCTGTCCTATAGGCTGAATCCTGTGCTTTTTCTTGCCCCTGTTTTCTTTTCACCTTCTTCATTTCTACCTACTTACGTACCTACATAGTAAACTTACTTCTGCTCTTACCTTTCTGTATTTCTTTAAATATTGCTATAATTTCATTTTTTAAAATTTTCTTTTCACTTCTTTTATTATATTTTCTTCACTTTCTTATTTCTTCTTTTGTTCGTCTTTCTTCTTTTATTCTGCCATTGTCTTCCTACATGTGTGTGTGTTTTTTTTTTTAAATTTTTTTTTTATTTCATGTCTACTAGTTCGCTTCCTTCATCCCTTCCTTCATCTCTTCCTTCATCTCTTCGTTCATCCCTTTCTTCATCTCTTCCTTCATCTCTTCCTTCATCTCTTCGTTCATCCCTTCCTTCATCCCTTCCTTCATCTCTTCCTTCATCTCTTCGTTCATCCCTTCCTTCACTAGCCCCAACCTTCTTTCCTTAGTTATTGGGGGCTGAGTGATCTCCAGGCATGGCGTCCTCCTCGAGTGCTGGAGGTCCCGGGTTCAGGATCCGATGAAGACTTGGATTTTTTTTTCACGTCGACCTCTAGTAATTTCCCCTGGTCTCTGGGTAGTATGATCGGACGCCCGTATAATTGTAGCGCACGTAACAAAAATCCATTGGCAGTTTGAAATCGGAAAGTACAGCTTAACAGCGCTGCCCAGGAAAAATGTAGATTTAAAAGTCTGCCAACATTTTTTCAGGATACTAACCAGTGCTGCATTTGATAATAATCAATTATAATAATCCGTTATATCAACTTTAATTTTTTTTTTCAGTTTCATTATAGATTAAATAAGTTTAAAACTCTTTCTCAAGCCCCCCCCCCCCGCCACACACACACACACACACACGCACGCACGCACGCACGCACGCACGCACGCACACACACGAGTCAAGGACGTTACTGTTTTAATCAGCCTACCATGATCAACTTTTCTACAATTAGTGTGGTGCATTCCTTTGCTTAAGTAACCCATTGTGCCTCAACTATTGCTCTAGCTTCTTCGGACTCAAAGAGTTATTTTTTTTTCAAGCTCCCACTAAACCTTTTTATGGCAGTTATCAAAGTAGAAACATGGCAGGAGGCGCAGACTTTCACCTGCACATGTTTTCTCACTGATTCCATGAGAATGTTCAGGAAGACAGAGATGGGTTGGGTCCGAAGACAGTGGCTAGTGTCTCCTAAACGGTCGGGGGCTACAATTGTCAGTTTCACATTCAGGCCAGGGACGATAGGTTGCAAGACAATGAATCAACCGATAGGCATGGGGGCAGACTAGTCATAGACCAGGTTGATTTACTGAAAGCTCTACGATAAGTAAAACTTGCCAGAACCAAGTGACTGTGAATCTGCAACCATGACCAGACAAAAAAGGGGTAAACACTATGCAAGAAGATACAGAAGAATAAAACACCAACACAGAATCAGTCATCACTCGCCACACACTGCGGGATTTACTTCGGAGGGGATTAGAGCACTTATGGACTGAATGGTTCAATGTGAAATGAGGATAATTGGTTGAATAATTTAGAAAAAAATTAATTACCCGGATATAAACTTTGGTTCTTTCGTAATATTCTCTCCCCCCCCCCCCCGATGACGTCACAGGACAGTCCTACATTTTAGAGGGTGGTAAGACTGGATTTTTCGGCTTTCTGTTGCTTTTAACGACGCCCAAACATCTATAACTGGGCCTAACCCCAACCCACTTACGTCACACGAGAGAGTGTAGCCTAGGTCCCACGACAGCATACAGCCTAACTACCACCCCCTGAAATGTTAGACTGTCCCGTGACCTGTGGATTTCCCCTGTTTAGGGTAGGATATTAAGAAAGCACCTAAACATTAATTAGTTTGAAAAAACCATTTCTTAGAATCGAACGAATTAAAGTAAAACCTGTTTCGTACTGACAGAGATTAATACGCTGGCCCAAGAGTGTCCATCTAACGTCCATGACACTGTGCGTGCATTCTATGGCCACAACGCTCGAACTTCCGGCGACACTGCAGCAAATTCCGATTTCAGACTGTCAACAAACGGACGCTGCACGACACACTAGCAAATCCCAAACGATGTTCGCTGGTCAAACATTCCCGCAGCAAAAACACAATACTGTATAACATTTTGGACGGCCGTGGACACAATGACATTCAAGATGTTGGGAGGATTTAGCCGTCTTAAGAAAAATTGAATCTTTATTACATAATATCATAAATTGAACTCTGTTCTACGCATAGACAGGCACAACAAAGTATTGAACATATGCTTCAGACATGCTATTTATCTGCAGTAGAAAGATCCCCTTTGGAACAGTGGCATTTCGCGTAAATCTTGGAAAAGAACAGTCTATATCCCTCTCCCAAAGAAAGGAAATCCAAAACTTTGCTCCAACTACCGTACCAGCGCAATAATAAGTCATGCTAGCAAAATTCTCTTACTGATTATCATGAAAAAAAAATTGAAAGGAAATTACAATAAGAGCTAGATGAAGCACAAGCGGGTTTCAGACTGAGTAGAAGAACTAGGGATCACATATTTAATATGAGAATAATTTTTGAAAAATGCAGAGAATACAACGTAGTTCTTCATGCTTGTTTTATTGATTATACTAAGGCATTTGTGTCCAGCACCACCAACTGTGGACTATTTTGAAAAGTATTAGGTTTCCAGCGCATTTTGTGCGTTTAATTGAAAATCTTTATCATGAACAACAAGCAGCCATAAGAGCAGCTGGTGAAACATCTGATTGGTTGGTTCAAGGTGCAAAAGGGGGTAAGGCAGGGGTGCATTCTCTCACCATACCTATTCAATATATATGCAGAAAATATAATGAGAAATGTCAGAGATGACCAGAGTTGTGACAGTTATGATCCGCTCAAAATTGGTGGCAACCCTATTCCGGGACTCCGCTACGCAGATGACACAGTCCTCCTTTCGAACAGCGTAAAAGGAATAGAAAATGTAATATTGTCTGTCCAAAAGCACAGTGAAGATCAAAATCTGTTCTTGAATTTAAAGATAACGAAAATACTGTCCACATATAAAACTGGCTGTCACCCAAAAAAAAAAATAACAATAAATGATGAAGAAATTGAAAATGTCACAAACTTTGAATTTCTAGGCTCTATAATAAACAACAATGGAGACTGTTCGACAGAAATTAAAAGGAGGATGGCCATAGCAATGCTAAGATCGAACAGCCTTAAAAGTCTATGATTAAGCACCAGCAAAGAGATGAAAATTATAATTTTGAGAGCATGCATCTTCCCTGTGGCTACATACGGATGTGAGTCGTGGACTATCTCTCAGTCCTTAAGAAAGAGAATAGAGTCTTTTGAGCTGAAATGTTATAGAAAGCTTCTCAGAATATCGTGGACAAAGAAGATGAGAAATATTGAAATCTTAAAAGATCTGAACATCAAGAAAGATTGGCTAATAAACAGCATCCTTTCTCGAAAGCTGAAATATTTTGGTCATATCAAGCGCCACGACGGATTAGAAAAAATTATAGTAGAAGGCATGGTTCCACGAAGGAGGGGCAGGGGCCGACCGACACAAAGATGGGTACAGGATATAAGTAACTCCTTGAGTGTGAAAGTTCATGAGGCGAGAGAACTGGCAAGAGACCGAGTTTCTTACAGGCAGACTGTGATGAGAGCGACGTTCTGCAAAGGACCTGCTACATGATGATGATGAGAAAGATCCCAAGTCTGGTCAGTTGTCATTCCAGTAGAATCCAAACTGTGTTGTGTTTTCTAACCAGCGGAAAGCTGCAGTGGCCGCCTCCACCTCCATTCTTAAGCTGGAGGTTACGGTATCATATACTAGGCTCTCCTGTACCAAACGTCGACCATTTTCATTACAGCCAACATATTAAAATGACCGGGGCATACAAAGAATAAAACAGTTCACACCAAATAGTTGAATGGTAATAGACCACAAAGAAGACGGTGGAGAAATAGCATAAAAGAAGACATAACAACTCGGAGATACCAAATGGAGAGAATAGACCCATCCCCAAGCCTTTTCAACTTAAATACAATGGACACTTAGTAATAGATGATGGAAGAAGCGAAACAGAAAAAAAAAAAAAAAAAAAGAATAGTAACGGCTAAAACTGTCTTCAGTAAGATGCGCAAGTTACTGACAGCTAGAGATAAATAACACACTAAAGACGAGAATCGTCAGATGTTATGTATACGCAGTCCTGCTATATGGGGCAGAAGCTTGGACACTGAACAAGCAGCCAGACAATCGAATTGAGTCTCTGGAGATGTGGGTATACAGAAGAATATGTCGTATTTAATGAATACAAAAACAGGGGTTTTGAAAAGACTACACGTGAAAAGTGAATTATAGGAAGAAATAAAGAAGAGACATTTAAAATACTTTGGCCACAATAAAAGACATACAACATACAAATCTTACTAGAGGGAATGGTCGAAGCCATGAGGATCAAGAGGCATGCAACGATACAAATAGGAGGACAACATGAAGAGATGGGTGGGCAGACAGTGTACCGCCAGGACAAGAGACAGAGGGTGTTGGAGATCCAATGCAACCAACCTTTACTGTGGCGCCGGCACCTGATTGATTGAGACATGAATTGGGGTGCGTGATATCTGCAGTAATGAACCTTCAGGGCTTGAAATGTTGAAAAAGAAGAAGAAAACTTGCCACATTTCTCTCTTGATGTTTCAGTGTTCGTAATATTTCTCTTAAAGTTTATATTAAGATAGTAAAACAACTTATAGGAACATAGATTTGAAAACCAGAGAGCTAGACATTCTAAACTCTCCAGAAACTAAAAAAAATGATCAGAATCTTCAGAAAGGTACGGCAACCGAAAAACTTTAGGAAGTAACAATGATTTGCTCCATTGTAGGGAAAAACAAGAATGACCCACTGCCTCCCCGACAAGCACGTCGTAAGAGTCGACTAACTGAGAGCTTTCTTCGAAGTCGGAGTACATCTGCCTAAGAGGCAAGGGACCAACAATTTGCCATACAGTTAAGTCAGATCTGTTAAACCAGTGGTTCTCGACCTTTCTAATGCCGCGACCCTTTAATACAGTTCCTTATGTTAGGGTGACCCAAAACTATTATATTATTTTCGTTGCCACTTCATATCTTCAGTGAATATGTGTTTTCCGATGTTTTTTCGGCGACCCCTGTGAAAAAGTGTTTCGACTCATAGGGGATGCGACCCACATTTTGTGAACCGCTGTGTTAAACGGATGTGCACGCAATACTCTGGTTCTGGAACCTCTGGAAGTCCAGAGGTGGACAACACAACCATAACTTTCGGCCGGAGTTTACAGCCAGTGAATGCGAAAAAAGAAAGAGAAGAAGAAGAAAAATATGATGGGAATCAACAGAAAGTTCCGATGATTTTAAGCGTCAGAAAGTTTAACTCAAACAACCTGCACACTATCACCCAAACCACAAACCGTCCATGGCGGCCTCGCAGCCCTTAAATCAACACTGTAGCCAACTAAAGGAATCCGGTTGATTTTGAAAGTGTATCCGCCAGATCAACAAGTAGAACCACAACATGGACCTTTGCTTTCCCCAGCCACCATGTTCAGATTTCCCAGCTTTCTCATGAGTTACCCCTTGCTATCAACAAACCCCGATCAGGTTGGACAGACGTGAATGTTTGTATCAAACAGACATTCGGTGAAGGTTTGCGTGTTCAGGAAAGTTCTGCATGTAATAGTTTCAGCTGATCTTGTGTGGCGGAAGAGTTAGCGACTGCTTTCCTTTCTGCTGTGTGTTAAGCGTTCAGGTTCACGTCTGTTGTTTGGTAACTCGACCCCTTTCAAGGTCTTCCTGTGGATGTCTTTTGGGTTGGAGGGTTACATTTGGTATATGAGGGCGCCAGGTTCGAGTCGAAGTTTAAAAAAATTGGATGGTCAGATCCGGGCGTTTCGTCTTTCTTTTTTTCTAAATGTTCAGCGGCTGCCAACTGCCGGAGTAAATTTCTGGTTGTTCGTCCTCTTCTGGAATTAGGTCTAATTCCAGCACTTCAGTTTTGCGTGCATATCCGTTTTACACATTTGGCTTATTTGTATTCATACTGTGCGTTCCTTGTCTCTCAGAAACACACACCCCGACTCCAAAGGAATCACCCACACTATGCCTTGTTGGGGGGGAGGGGGGTGTAAGGGGAGTGGGGGGGGGTAAGGGGAGTGAGGGGGGGTGTGTAAGGGGAGTGAGGGGGGGGGTAAGGGGAGTGAGGGGGGGGGTAAGGGGATTTCTATTAATGTTTTCCTAGAACAGGTTGCAACAGGTTATAGGACAAGCTAAAACATGTAGGGTTATGAGCGCAGTTTTATAATTCCGATTTCTCGGGTTCGACTTGGTCATCTGCCCCAGAGATAGATACAATTGTGGAAGACTTTTCCTAACGCGGGTGGGGCTTGCTAGTCACACTCGCCATCGTCATGGGCTGTGAGTCCCATGCCTCGCACAACACTTTCGTCTGGAAAGAGAGAAAAGTGCCAATGAATAGGATGTATGGAGACAGACACACAGACAAATCTTTTGAAGGGATATTTCAAGAGATCGCTGTCCTTGATGCTAATATACTACAGGGCAAGAAATAAAAATGTAAGTTTATGAGCGCGGTTTCGAAATTCGGACATCTCGGATTTAATTCGACCATCCGCGCCTGTCGGTTCAACTCACGATTTCGGCCAAACCTTAATTAAGAGGCGTTTAGAACGTGAGTTTTAGAAGGGGTGGAAGGGAGTCTAACGCCTCTCCCCTCCCACCCCCTCCACCCTTCTTACCAACCCACATGGGAGCCCTCGGGTCCCACATGGGGATATCACGAATCAAAATACGACACACAGCAATGGCCAACTTTGTAGGGCCCGTAACGGACAAAACGGAGGAATTCTCTGTGTGCTAAAGTGGCGTGGGTGATGGCCAGAAGGGTCACACGGCTATCGATTGCTAGATTATGAGTGGTCAAGCTGGACACGAATCTGGACAGTGCCAGTCTGTCTCTCGGCCAGGCACGTGCTTGAGGCTGAGCTATCCCATATCTTGATGGCCATAATGAGTTGAAATGGGAATGGTAAATGAAGACTTGTGGGTGAGAATGGAGGAGTTGGGGGGGGGGGGATAATTGAATGAAAGAGAGGGGAGAGGGGTGGGAATCGAACGATACGAAGAAAGATCTGTGATGTTGTGAGAGAAAGACGGTGACGAAATAGTGAGGGAAGAAGGGGTGGAGAGAGAAGGATTTTGAAGAAAAATAGAGAACATGAGTGTGTGAGAGGACGTGAAATGCGGTTGAATAGTACGATAATGAGAAGAAAAACGAGTGAAATACAGTGTAACTAAACTCAAAGGCAATACAATAAAATTAAGGACATGGAAAGTGGATGACGAAAAAAAAACGAGTGGCGGAATATACTAAACAATCACGTATATGCACACTCGGTCAGAATGAGAGAGAGAGAGAGAGAGAGAGAGAGGCATAGAGAGAGAGACTCACCGACAGGGCTGGCTAACAAATCAGTCTGAAGGTGAAAGAAGAAAGAGGTATTGAAAAGAAGTGAAATATGACAAAGCTAGAGAGACAAATATAATGTAAAAGTGTGTGAAAGAGTGAGAGAAAGAGTGAGAAAGAGAGAGAGAGAGAGAGAGAGAGAGAGAGAGAGAGAGAGAGAGAGAGAGAGAGCAAGAGAGAGAGAGAGAGTGAGCAAGAGAGAGAGAGAGAGAGAAAGAGTGAGCAAGAGAGAGAGAGAGAGAGAGAGAGAGAGCAAGAGAGAGAGAGAGAGAGATAAATACAATTATGGAAAAGCACTGAGTTTAAAAAAAGAGCGGGAGATACATAAAAGACACACACACTCTCTCACTCACTTAGATATAGTTGGAAATATAGACAAACACACAGACAGAAGGACAGCCAGACAGAGAGAGATAGAGAGAGACAGGAAGAGAGACAGAGAAAGTCTGAGACAGAGACAGACTCACCGACTGACCGACCGAATACCGTCCGTCCGCCCGTCTGTCCGTCCGTCTGCCCGTCTGTCTGTCCGTCCGCCCGTCAGCCAGCCAGCCAATCAGTCAGTCAAACAGTCAATCAATTAATCAGTCAATTATTCAGTCAGTTTATAAATTAGTCAGTAAATCAACCAATCAGACAGCCAATCAATTAGTCAATCAGTCAGTCAGTCAGTCAATCATGCATTCAGTAAGTCAGTCGATCAATCAGTCAGTCAATCAGTCACACGGTGCGTCAATCAATCGGTCACACACGACAGTGAATTAGTCAGTGAATCAGTAAGTTAATCATTCAGTCAATCAGTCAGTAAATAAATCAGTCGCTCAGTAAATTATTCAATCTATCAGTGAATTAGTCAGTGAATAAGTGAATTAGTAAGTCTATCAGTGAAATAATCAATCAGTCAATAATTCAATCATTCAGTCAATGAGTCAGTCATTCAGTAAATCAGTGAGTCCGTCAATAAGTGAGTCAGTGAATCAGTGAGTCTGTGAGTTTGTTAGTGAGTCAGTCAATCAATGAACTATTGAGTCAAACAGTGATTTAGTCTGTTAGTCA
Organism: Candidula unifasciata; assembly: GCA_905116865.2. Taxonomy (NCBI): domain Eukaryota; kingdom Metazoa; phylum Mollusca; class Gastropoda; order Stylommatophora; family Geomitridae; genus Candidula; species Candidula unifasciata. The sequence goes on from CAJHNH020004325.1 coordinate 17,097, forward strand.
GTCAGTCAGTGAATAAGTCAGTCAATCTTGTGAGTCAGTGAGTCTGTCAGTGAGTCAGTCAGTCAGGACTCAGTCAGTCAATGTCAGTCAGTAAGTTTCAGTCAGTCAGTCAGTCAGAGAGCCAGTCAGTCAGTCAGTGTGCCAGTCAGTCAGTCAGTCAGTCAGTGAGTCAGTCAGTAAGTCTGTCTGTCAGTGAGTCAGTCAGTGAATGAGTCAGCGAATCAATGAATCCTTGAGTGGGTGAGTCGGTGAGTCCGTCAGCCAGGGAGTCAGTAAATCAGTCAGTCGGTGAGTAAGTCCGTCATTGAGTCAGCCAATCAGTTAGTGAGTCAGGCAGAGAGTGAGTGAGTCAGGCAGAGAGTGAGTCAGGCAGAGAGTGAGTCAGACAGATAGTGAGTCAGACAGAGAGTGAGTCAGTGAGTGAGCCAGTAAGTGAGTAAGTCAGTTAGTGATTTAGCCAGTGAGTCAGTGAGTGAGTCAGTCAGTCAGTGAGTGAGTCAGTGAGTGAGTCGGTGAGTGAGTGAGTCAGTGATTGTGTCAGTAAGTCAGTCAGTGAGTGAGTCAGCCAGTGAGTCAGTGAGTCAGTCAGCCAGTGAGTCAGGTAGTGAGTGAGTCAGCCAGTGAGTCAGTAAGTGAGTGAGTCAGTGAGGGAGTCAGTGGGTGAGTCAGTGACTCAGTCAGTGAGTCAGTCAGAGATTCAGTCTGTGAAACAGTCTGTGTGTCAGTCTGTGAGTCAGTCTGTGAGTCAGTCAGTTAGTCAGTGGGCCAGTCAGTGAGCAATTCAGTGAGTCATTCAGTCAGTCATTCAGTCAGTCATTCAGTCAGTCAATGAGTAAATGAAGGAATTAGTCAATGAGTCAGTGAGTCAGTGCTTCAGTGCGTCAGTGCATCGGTGCGTTGGTCAGCCAGTCAGAGGGTCAGACAGTCAGATAGTCGCTTTAAGTGCCGTTGCTTCCCACCACTTGATGGTGAATTGATTTATGCAAGCCAGATGTTGTAATAATAACTTTGGGAGAGAGAGAGAGAGAAAACAGTGGGGTGACCCACATAGTTCATCATGGCCTGAGGAGAATGAGTGACCAAAGGATCTAGCCGTCGCTCAACACTCTAGGGATACTCGAGATGGATACTGTCAAGACCGTTTCTGGTGCTATCAAATTGGAACTCTTCGCTGGCTGCTGAAGATGGGGATGGGCAGCTTATAGGAGTACCCCTTTTTTTTTTTTTTTTTTTTTTTTTTTTTTTGGGTCGATTTTCAATTCAGCATTCAACAATTAACAAAAAACAAAAAAAAAGCCTGATCTGAACATATTTTTAAATGAATAGAGAATGAACTCTGAAAAATAAGCAGACCGATATTTATCTGGTATATACAGTCAATGGTGTAGCAATCACTGAAAAAGGTGGGGGGGGGGAAAGTGGAACGATCTGATCAGCTTCCTAAGAACACATTCACGAATAACAAAATGAACGTTGAGGTCAGAAAGCTTTCATCAGTAAACTAAGGGACAGTGATACAACTACATAAAAGCCAAGGTTTAGGACGTAATGTTAAAAACTGAGGTCCAAGCTAGGTCACCTAAAACTGACTGGTTTCTAGAAATAAATAAGTGCCGGGACTCCGCAAACGTACAATTGATGTCAGACTTTGGCAATCACAACCATACATGCAACATTGCAAAATCTGAGAGGAATTGAAAAAATACGGCGCGAAAAACAACAAGAGACCGAGTCACCAAATAAGAACTAAGAACAATGGTTGGCTCAGTACAGATAAAGGATTTCATAGAACAGCAAAGAATCGAATGGTTTGGTCATCTGGTAAGCCAGTAGCTGGAGCGCAGGAAGACAAAAGGCCGACCAAGAAAGAGATGGGTGAGTGGAGTGAAAGAGACGCTGCAGAAATGCAACATGACATTAACGCATTCGGAACAGCTAGCAAAAGAGAAGAAACTACATCCAACTTCTCTCAGCGACTCTTCACGGCACAAGCAGTGAAATTACAAGAAGACTCACCCTAAAGTGTCTCCAAAAAGATGTCAGTTCTCGATATTCAGTGAAAGAACAGTAGTGCAGAAATAAAAGAATGCCAACAAAAAAGGTTGCGTACTGATGTGCCCCGAGAAAAGCAAAAACAAAATAAAGCTCTGATTTGGCATCTTTCAAAATTATGTGAAACTCACCAATGGTCAAATCACAACCTAAAGGTAAAATCTAAAGTAAGGGAGACAATTCATAAATAGTTATGGGGGGAGGTTTAAGGGGGGGGGGGGGGGGGGGGGGGGGGAGGTATAAGGGGGGGGGGGGGGGGGGGGGGGGGGGAGGGGGGGGGGGGAGGGGGGGGGGGGGGGGAAAGGGGGGGGGGGGAGGGGGTTTTATAGGGGGGGGGGGGGGGGGGAATGGATTTTGGGGGGGGGGGGGGGGGGGGGGGGGGGGGGGAATAAATGGAGGGTGAACGGGGGGGGGGGGGGGGGGGGGGGGGGGGTGGGGGGGGGGGGGGTGTTAGGGGGTAAGGGGGAGGGAGGGGAAGGGGGGGGGGGAGGGGGGGGGGGGGGGGGGGGGGGGGGGGGGGGCAATATAGGGGGGGGGGGGGGGGGATGGGGGGGGGAAGGGGGGGGGGGGGGGGGGGGGGGGGGGGGGATCGGGGGGGGGGAGGGGGGGGGGTGCTTGTGGGGGGGGGGGGGGGGGGGGGGGGATGGTTTTCTACATTGGGGGGGGGGGGAAAAGGGGGGGGTTAAGTAGCAAGTTTATTTCTAGCCTTCACAGGGGGGCTTGGGGGGGGGGGGGGCACAGACGGGGGGGGGGGTAGGGGGGATTAGAAGGGAGGGGGAGGGGGAGAGGGGGAAAGGGGGGGGGGGAGGGAGAGGGGAGGGGGGGGGGGGGGGGGGGGGGGGGGGGGGGGGGGGGGGGGAGGGGGGGGGAGGGGAGGGGGGGGGGAGGGGAAAGGGGGGGGAGGGGGGGGGGGGGGGGGGGGGGGAGGGGGAGAGGGGGAGGGGGAGAGGGGGGGGGGGGGGAGGGGGGGAGGGGGGGGGGGGGGGGGGGGGGGGGAGGGGGGAAGAGGAGGGGGGGGGGGTGGGAGAGAGTATGCGAGGGAGAGGGAGGGGGGGGGGGGTGATAGAGAGAGAGGGGAGTGGGGGAGAGGGGAGAGGGGAGGGGGGGGGGACAAAGAGAGTGTGCGGGGGAGAGAGTTGGGAGAGAGAGTGGGGGGAGAAGGGGGAGAGAGTAGGAGAGGGAGAGTGTGAAGTGAGGAGGGAGGGGGGGGGGGAGGAGTGAGCAGAGGGAAGGGAGGTGAGGGGGAGGGGGAGAGAGAGAAAGAGAGTGTGTGGCAAGAGGGGGAGGGGGAGGAGGAAAGAGAGGAGAGGGGGTGGGGGAAAGAGAGGGGGGACGCGAGAAAGATTGGCGCGTGAGAAAGAGAGGAATGTGAGGGAGAGGGGGCGGGGAGAGAGAGTGGGGAGAATGAGAGAGGGGGTAGAGGGAGTGGGCAAGAGAGGAAAGGAGGGAGAGAGTGGGGCGTGAAAGAGAGAGGGGGTAAGAGGGGGGAGGAGAAAGATGGCGCACGAGAGAGAGGGCGCGCGATAGAGAGCAGGGCGCGAAAGGGGGGGAGAGGCGTGGGGCGAGAGAAATATAGAGAGAGGGGGCGCGAGAGAGTGGCAGGGGGAAGAGAGGGCGGGGGGGGAGAGTGCAATATAGAGAGTGCAATATAGAGAGTGCGATATAGAGAGTGCGAGATAGAGAGTGCGAGATAGAGAGTGCGAGATAGAGACTGCGAGATAGAGACTGCGAGATAGAGACTGCGAGATAGAATGCTCGGGAGAGTGCGAGAGAATGCGAGAGAGTATGAGAGAGTTGTGAGAGAGTTGCGAGAGTTGTGAGAGAGTTCCGCGAGAGAGTGCGAGAGGGCAAAAGAGAGTGCAAGGGAGAGTGCATATAGCGTATGAGAGAGATTGCGAGAGGGAGTGGGAGAGAATGAGTATGCTAGAGAGAGAGAGAGAGTTAAGAGAGAGACGGTTAGATATAATGCGTCAGCGAGAGAGAGAGAGAGAGAGAGAGAGAGAGTGCGAAAAGAGTGCGAGAGAGATTGAAAGAGTAAAGCAAGAGAGATAGAGCGAGAGATAAGGAGTCTGCTAGAGTAAGTGCTTGAAAGAGTGTGAGAGTGAGTGTGATAGAGAGAGTGCGAAATAGAGTTCTAGCGAGAGTGCGAGAGGGATTGCGAGAGAGCATACGAGAGAAAGAGAGAGAGAGTGCGTGAGAGGTAGAGGGAGAGAGAGAGAGAAGGGGGGGGGGAGGGGAGCGAGGGAGATCAAGAGAGAGTGTGATAGAGTGCGCGAGAGTGTACTTTTCAGTCATCATTTTGGCACAACTGTAATGTATACTTTGTAGTGTGTAACAACTTGGTAGTGCTACCGGTTTTTTTTTTTAAACACTTGGAGGGCATATACCGGGTCCTATTTAAACAAAAAAAAACACATACCGGCTCCTATTTGTTAGTGCATACCGGCTATTTTTTAAAAACACTTGTAGGGTAGCGAGTAAACACTTGTTAGTGCATACCGGCTCCTTTTTATCCATAAAAAAAAAATAGCTCCTTTTTAAACACTTTGTAGTGAATACCAGTGCTTTTATCCAGAAAAAAAAGCCCGATCCAGGCCTCATAAATACAATTCAGATGGCTGTTGAACAAAAGCGGGTTCTGTGTGTGCTCTTGTTTGGACTCTCACCCACATATCTTCCCCAGGGCTATGAGATGCATATTGCAAGCAAGTCAGACAATCACTGATGATCTCTTTATGTGAAGCGGTAATGTTTGCCGGGGATGATAAACCGAGTGTGCACTATGTCCGTTAGCTTGGCATGTCGCCATACAGGTGAGTCCTGGGTGACAGAAACTGATTATCGTTAAACACTATACCTAGGCAGTGGCGCTCGAACCTGGGGGCATAGGGGCCTTGAGACCCCCACACCTACAACCTTAAATGTGTAAGAACCCCTTTGAACAGCCATGTATACCTGCTCAGTTTCTTATGTTTTTGTTTATATACATACATTTATTTTAACCCTAAATTGTTTTTCCCATTCAGCACATTATAATTATTATTATTGTTATTATTATTATTTTCTCGCCTCGGGCCCGACGTTTGCGGGTTCAAATCCACGTCCAGTCGAATGTTTTCTTCACAATAGCCTTGGCTCTGAGGTCGACCCAGCCGGAAGTAAAGGCGGCCGGTTGATATTGACCACATCGCTCACCAAGTGCCAGTTGGTCTATAAAATATAGCTCTAGCACCGAATACGTCTAAAAACGGTCTTTTGTGTACTTTATTTCGAAAATGTTAGGACGTTATTATAATTATTAGGTATTTAAACAAGGTTTCGCTCTTGTTGTGTGTCCCTCAGATAGATTTAAAAGGCTGAGTCAAACCACCTCTCCCTCTCTCATCCAACTTTTCTTGTGTTTTCTTTGTGTCGGCGCATGTCCATATAATTGATCATATAGGTTCTTGCTACGTTTTTCACCATAAGATTAGCGATGAACCCCTTTCAGAAGTAGGAAGCGGTTATTTCAATTTTCTGGGGACCCTTTGGGGGGGGTTGGTGTAGAGGTGGGGCGGTGGGCGGGGGGGGGGGGTAGACCGACCGTACCCTGAGAAGCATGTTGTAGCAGGTTCTACTACCACTTCTACTACTACAAAAACTACTGCTACTGCTACTACTACAACTCTCAGTTCTCCTTATGTCTTGTGGCACATGAGGCTTCAGAGAGGACTTTCTATGCAATCTGTGCAATTTTCAGTGCATTTTTCCATGTCTGAGATGCAGCACTCAGTTCAATTTCTATCGTTCGTCTCAATGTTGACAGTATGATAACAAATAGAAGATGGAAATGGCTTGGCCACGTCATGAGAATGAATCCTGAAATATCTGCCCAAACAGCTCTTACTTGGTCACCAGAGGGAAAGAGAAAGATCGGACACTCAAAAACAACATGGAGTTTTTCTTAAAAAAAGAGGAAAAAGAAGAAAAAAAGAAAAAAAAATGAGCAGAAAAAAGTAAAAGAAAAGAAAGATAAAGAAAAGGGGAAAAAATAAACAAGAAGAAATAAATGCTACTACTACTACTAATACTACTACTAGAACTACTACTACTAATACTACTAGTACTACTACTACTACTAATTCTACTGCTACTACTACTACTTGGCTACTACTACTACTACTACTAAACTACTGACTACTACTCACTACATTTAAAGACTACTACTACTACTACTACTACTACTACTACTACTACTACTACTACTACTACTACTACTACTACTAACTACTACTGCTATTACTACTACTACTTACTAATACTACTGTTTTAAAGAAAAAGTAGCCAGTCACAGATATGAATCTCTCACAGTTACAAGATATTGCCTTTATAGGTCAACACAGCTTACTATGACGTTCATACTCTGGGCTATAGCATGACGGGGGGGGGTATAAAGAATATAACTTGAGAATCCCTGAGAGATCGTACTCTCTTGAAACAATTCAGCTTTGTCAAGGGTCATTAATCGGCAATTATTTGAGTCAGTTGTTTTTAGGCTGTGTGGATCTTGCACTCGTTCTCACAATAACTGGATGATCAAGTTGGGTTTTCTGTAACACATCAGTCTTAAAGAGGATGGGTGAGTTTGTACATTTATTGCAATTTAACCGGAATTTATTTTTGTTGCACACTCAGTTTATTTACACGTTTCATCATCATGTAGGTGGTCCTTTGCAGAACGTCGCTCTCATCACGTTTTGCCTGAAAGAAACTCCGTCTCTCGCCAGCTCTACCCGCTTATGTACCATGCATTCTGCTTTTACCGTTTTCCAATCCGCCGTGGCGCTTGATATGGCCAACATACTTCAGCTTCCAAGACAGGATGCTGTTTATTAGCCAATCTTCCTTGATGTTCCGATCTATTAAAATGTCATTATCCCCGTTTCTTTGTCCAAGGTATTCTGAGAACGTTTCTACAGCATTTTCTTCCATAAGGACTGGGAGATAGTCCACAACTCACACCCGTGTGTTGCTACAGATTAGAAAACAAAATTTTAACTTTGATCTTCTTGCTGGTGCTCAATTTACACCTTTAAATTGTATATATATATGCATATATATATATATCTGGTAAGTAGCTAGTAAATGTTCTTCTATTATTTTAAAACACATTTTTTTTGTGTGTAAATTTCCGACAAGAAAAGTTTTCCTTGTGCCTGAGATAGAAAAGGTTTTTAAAAACAAAAAAGAGAACACAGGAAGACATGGGGGTCTTTGGTCTATTTTAAAAATCCAAACTCATGAAAATTTTAATCCAAGTTGTCATAGATCAGGTAGCTAAACTATCAGGAGGCCCCGTATAGAACGTCGCTGGCATAACAGCATGCCAAAACATGTCTTTTCTCTATCCCAATGTGCTTTTATAATCTATGCATCTTCAATGACATGTACCCACCTTTGCAGAGGTCTGCTTCTAACTCGTTTTCCGGAACTGTAATGTTCAGGCCACCATGATGTTTAATATGACCAAAAACCCCACACATTTCAGTACAGGATGCTGTTTATGAGCCAATTCTCCTCGATACTCAGATCACGTAGGACGTCAGTGTGTTTCTTCTTCTTCGTCCATGGTATTCTACAAGCCTTCTGCTAGCATTCAGTTCAAAAGCTCCGATATTGTTCTTCTGCAATTGACTGGGTATGAGTCTATGACTCATACCCAAAAGCTATCACGGGAAATCGGATAACAGCTTCAATAAATAACACATCTGCACCCGATGCTAGACCCATTTTTGCACGGATCAGTGGGAACTCCAAGGGGGTGTGGTCAAACAGCACGCCAGCATCTTTAATCACCGTGATGCTCCCTGGTACTGACGTTCACCATCTTTGATTCAAATACTGACGGTGTTGAGCTTTTAAAACGGATCTATGACTCAAACCACTCAATGACTGACATGATAAAAATCAAATTTGCCGTTTTAGTTCCTAGATTATATAGGGGGCTGTGTGGTCTCGAGGCACAGTGTACGCCTTGAGTGCTAGAGGTTCCGGGTTCAATCCCCGGCAATGGCTGGGATTTTTTCATGCTTACTGGGTAGTGAGATCGGACGCCCGTGTGCATTATTGCGCACGTAAAAAATCCATTGGCAGTTGGAAATCGAAAAGAGTAGCCTAGCGACGCTGCCCTGGCATAATTTGTAGTTAAAAGTAGACCCAAAGTATTTCAGAATCCTCGCCGGTGCTACAGAGTCTGTGCACTGTGCTGAGCTTCTTCGGACACAGACTTGAGTTAGAAGAAAGAATGAAGCACTTATGGGTTACTACCCGTGTGCCATGATGTTGATACGTTGTTCAAACGTCAACTTCAAACTTCAGTTCCTAGATTTGTATATGGTCCTCTCACTCCGTCATCTATTCCCCCAGTAGAGTTAGGGCCTTCAACTAACCCAGAATAATTGACCTCTGTGGTTATACAATTAAACTCGGTTTTCTGTATATGTTTCATCGGCATCCCTGAGATGTTAATCTTACAGACTGAATCTAACAGACTAAAAAAACAAAAATATATTGCTGTTTTTGCAATACGCCCTATAAAGTATAATTCCAAAGTTATTAAGTATAATACTCTTCTGTTTAGAAGGTAATGATCTAATGAGCTATGCCGGGGCGAACGTATGTTCCTGGTAGGGTCACCCAAGCCGGACAGGTCATTGGTGAGGGTCAGACTAAAGATGGCCTCCCGGTCCTCCAGGCTCGGGAGTTGGGCGCAGTGTTGACAGCTCTATCCTGTAAAAAATCTACAACGTTACTGAAACTTCAAGAGGAAATAAGTGCTCTAAACGTCCGGCGGTCTTGGGACAGAGTCCCTCTGTCAGCATGAACAACATGGGTAAGAGTAAAGAAAGCTAAGATCACGACAAGCAGTGCAAACCAACAACCAGTGACCATAAATAACCAAACTCTTGAAAATGTAGAACATTTCACATATCTTGGCAGTGTGGTGTCCCTACCGGGAGGGACCGGAGAGGACATACAGTCACGTCTGAACAAAGCTAGAGCTACTTTTCGAAGGATAAGGCAAATCTGGAAATACAACAATTACTGCAGAGGTAAGATACTCCGACTCTACAAGAGCATCATTTTGCCAGTTCTTCTTTATGGGGCGGAATGCTGGAGAAAGACCAAAAAGGATGCACACAAGCTGTCCCCCTTCCACAACACATGTCTACGTAGAATTATCAAAATTTTCTGGCCAGATAAAATCTCAAACACTAAACTACTTCAAGTCACAAACCAAGAAACTTTAGACAATATGATAACCAAGAGAAGATGGAAATGGCTTGGCCACGTTATGAGAATGAATCCTGATATACCCGCCAAAAAGCTCTCACATAGACACCAGAGGGAAGGAGAAAACAGGGGCGCCCAAAAACAAAATGGTGACGAACGATGGAAAGTGACCTGAGTGCGGCATCTTTGAATTGGAAAACTACACTGAAGATTGCATAGGACAGGAAAGCATGGAAAGTCCTCTCTGAAGCCTCATGTACCACTAGGCATAACGAGAACTGATGATGATTTAGAAGGCAAAAATTACTCTTTAATCTACAGAGCGTGTCGTGAGGGGTGACGGTGAATAATTATCTCATCCTGTACAAGACTACTGCAAATTTCATTCAGTCCTGAAGAAGTCCACAAAGGACAGTGATTTGGACGAGGGAGTTTGTCCTATTGACTATGTACGTATAAGTGGAAGCAGAAACAGGAGGATTGTTAGGATTTCCGAACGTCCTAATGTTTGCTGACATGTCCTCCTTTCCCGAGTGAATCTGGGGGTCCACAAACAATTTTGGACATTTGTAGATTTGTCCGCAATTTTACAAGCCAAGACAAAGTTAACACTGTCTGACTTTATTCCTTAACTCTTTGAGTCCCAGGGGGTTTAGCATCACAGGCCCAGGGGGTAGTAAATAAAGTCATAAAATCGGCGTATCATGCGTTTATTGGGCTTCTAGGTAGGAAGCATGAACGTATGATGCGTTCCTTGGGACTCAAAGAGTTAATCCTTATGGGGATGAGGATGTCTTGAAATAAACTGACTCATGGAGAGAACTGATTGCCCATATAAGAAAAAAGACAATCGACATTCTTTGGTCATGTGATGAGAAGGAGAAAAACTTGAGTAGATCGTGACAGTAGGAAAGTTGGAGGGAAGAAGAGTGAAAGGGAGACCGAGAGAAAAAATGTTGGACAGTTTTACATCATGACATGGAGGATCATCTGCCTTAGAGTTGATTGCAAGTACATGATGCAGAAGGTTGTGGATAGGCATGACCACCAACGCCACACGGCATGGATTTTGAAGATCATTTGTGTCATAGTTGATTGAAAGGACACGAGACAGAAGATCGTGGATAGACATGACTACCATCGCCACACGGCATGGACTTAGGAAGAAAAAGAAGACTTAATTAAACTACTGTAGGGGCCGTGAAATGTACTCTAAAATCGTGAAGACAGTACACTTATTCCGTCCTGTTCAATGGATCAAACAGAGAAATTGTTCTAGCATGGACTCTGTCTGTGTCACTTGTATAGACTCAGTCAGTTTAATATGTATAATTTAAACTCACAGATTTCAGATGCATTTAATTTGATGCAAATGAAGGACAATCTTACATAGTCTGGTCATCAGGAAAAAATGTTACATGAGTTGTTAACCCTTAGGCTCGGTATTATGGATATCGCAACCTTTTGGCCTTGATTCCACGACAAATACCGTAAATCTAGGAGAAATTTAGCTTTTCTGCCTTTCCCCGGGCGTGAACCCGGACCACAAGGAGTTCGTCACCCGGTCACCGTGCAATCCGGTTTAGCCAACCATGCCAGCGAGCCGGGCAAAATGTACACAATATATATGGAATTTAATGTTAGGCAACGATCTTCATTTTGGAAGATTGAAGTATGGCAACCCTAGGATAAGAGGGAGAGGAAAATGCATGAACTAGAACATAAGAGGAAGGAGGGGGGGGGGGGGGGTTGGGGGTGAAGGAACGGAGACAGAGAGAGAGAGAGAGAGAGAGAGAGAGAGAGAGAGAGAGAGAGAGAGAGAGAGAGAGAGAGCAAGAGGTAGAAAAGGTATAGGAGAAGAGAGGAAAAAGTAGAAAAAAAAAACAATTAGAGAAATACATAGAAAACGGTGCAAATATCATTGTCAATGCCCACACGCTACTGGGTGTCTGATGACAGGAAAAGAACTGTACACTTAATCTTGCACGTCATGGCTTAAATATTGGAAGCCTAACACTTCACATTCCAACTGTAGCGAATACTCATACAACAAATTTACTTTCGCTTATATCATTTAGACCAGACACTAGATGGGCCGTATGGTTAATTTTAATCCTACCGCCTTTTCCTCCCATAGTATATTTAGTATCTAGTTTAAGCCTCGGCGCACTTGGTGCTTAGCCAGTTATTACAAAATTGTTGCTCTCACTTGTTGACAATGTCTTACAATTGAATGGTAAATGCGCTGCCCCAGAAGTTACCACCTGTCATTCCGCATTTTCTTCCCACATCATTTCCCAGGTATTCAGTTTTAGCCTCAGTGGGTCAATTATTAAACATCCTTACTCCCACTTGTTAAAACTGTTTTAAATTAGAATTATAAATGTACTGTTCAGGAATTTACAACCTGTCATATCGTGGATTCATTTTCCTGAGCCAGTGTTTCCCAAACTTGTCTTAATCGCGGTGCCCTTTTTTTTTTAATTACAAAAATTTTGCGTGGCGCCCCAACCTAAGTAAAGGTATGACTATTCGTGTGTAAGAGATACAAACAAATAAAACTCGGTTTTCTTCGAATACTTAGCGGCGCCCCTGTGAAGAGGTCGCGGCTCCCCGGGGCGCCGCGGCGCACAGTTTGGGAATCACTGCTCTGAGCCAATCGGCCTAGGAGTGGAGTCAGGGCCTGGCTTATAGTCTGTGCTGTAAGCTAGATAGCCATCTTAATACTGGATCATGGAAGAGTAACAACAGGATGAAAAGGAGCGGTCAGTTACCAAGTAAAGAAAGTAAAGGACCATTTTCCACACCGTTAGGCGTATAGGGCATATTGGGCCGGACCTATATTTTATTTACCAATCGGCACAAGTTGGGTCATTTGGTCAGCATCACACCGGTCGCCTTTTCTTCTCGTGACTGCACCCGGTACCCACGAAAGGCTGGGTCGACCTGGGAGCCACGGTGACTTTTGAAAGAAAAAACTAGTCTCGCGTCGTGAGTTCGCTCCCTGATGATGCGGGACTATTTTTTTTAAATGAAGGTCGTCAGGGAGCGAACCCACGACCTTCCGATCCGCAGGCGTCTAGCCACGGCGACTCCCAGGGTCAGTTAACAAGATCAACAGAATTGGAATAAGTTATTTTACCTGACCATGTTACTCACCAAAAGAGTGGTCAGTTAATCTATCTGATCTTGTTATCAAGAAAATCAGTGGTCAGTTAATCAAACTGGACTTGTTATCAAGAGAATCAGTGGTCAGTTAATCTATCTGATCTTGTTATCAAGAAAATCAGTGGTCAGTTAATCAAACTGGTCTTGTTATCAAGAAAATCAGTGGTCAGTTATCTAACTGGTCTTATTATCAAGAAAATCGGTGGTCAGTTAATCTAACTGGTCTTGTTATCAAAAAATTAGTGGTCAGTTAATCAAACTGGTCTTGTTTTCAAGAAAATCAGTATTCAGTTAATCTAACAGGTCTTGTTATTAAGACAATGAGTGGTTAGTTAATCTAATTGATCTTGTTATCAAGAAAATCAGTGGTCAGTTAATCGAAGCGGTTTTATTTTTAAAAAAAAAGAGCTGTTTGTTTTGTATGGCCTTCTTATCGAGAAAAAGAGTCATTATCTATAACTGACCAAGTTATCAAGAAATTGGGTGGTCATTTATATCTTCCCTTGTTATCAAGAAAAGGAGCGGTCAATTACATACGACCTTATTACCAAGAAATAAGTGGTCACTTCCTTATCTAGAAAAGGAGTGGTCAGTTTCAGCGGACCATGTTAGAATGAGAGCTATCAATTACAACTGACGTTGTTGTCAAGAAAAAGAGCACTAAGCTATAACTGGCTTTGTTGTAAATACAAGAAGTGGTCTGAGAAATCAAACTGATCTTGTTATTTAACACACACCAAAAAAAAGCGCGCACACAAAAAAGTTTTAGCACCATGCATGAAACTAGATCTGCACACAAACGCGAAAAGAGCGCACAATTGGCGCAAACACGCGCGCACTAACACCTGCGGGTTGACACACCTTTTTTTTTACATCAACAAGACTTTTAACATGCGCGCGCCTAAAACAATACACACACGTTTACACACACAATTGACACAAAAAGACACACAACTTGCACCTTTTTCAGGCAATTGTTTCACAAACACTACATGTAGAAAACACACGTGTAATGGCTACCGATACCCTTTTAGACAAATTATTGTGAGTACACACCCCATTGCTTACAAAAAAAACAAACAAAACGCCCTGGTCACACACCTAATGCACACATACGTGTCACACATGTCTACACACATACTGTTAACATTTAAAAACACATACACAAATACAGCTATACAAATACAACTTACAATGCTTAAAAATGTAAAATTCTGATTGTTTGTAACTCAATAAGACACACACAATTACATTTCAAACAAGCACGAACGATATACACGGTTACACAGGTTAAAACAAACACTAGTCAATTGACACTTTGTTTTTGCATCTGGGTCACGATAATTTTAGGTGGATGGGTTTTCCCGTTAGTTTGGTGCGTGGCCTCCTCTTGCGTGGATCAGTGACTGGCATCTCCTGGGCATGGATGCGATAACGTGTCTGATGTGGGCCTAAGAGATGGATGCCCACTCTTCCTGGAGTGCTTGGAACAGATCACGACCATTGGCTAGAGCAACGTTTCGGCGACAAACACTTCGCTGCAGCTCGTCCCCAAGATGCGCAGTGCAACTCATTTCTGCAGATAGGGATGACCAGGGAAGGGTTTAAATGTTTTTGGCAGAAAGGAACTGCGTGATCAGCCGTGCATAATGGTGTCTGGCGTTGCCCTGTTGAAAAAGATATGTGTTGGCATCCCATAATTAAAAGACATGTGTTGGCATCCCATAATTAAAAGACATGTGTTGGCATCCCATAATTAAAAGACATGTGTTGGCATCCCATAATTAAAAGACATGTGGCCGAAAAATGTTTTTGACTTATCGTTGCGCATTCCAGCTTACTTGAACGTGCAACAATTGATTCCGTCCCTTTAACTGATCATTCATCACACCATTACACCTCCACCACCGTGCAGCAGAGCCTCATCAACACAGTTTTGTGCTAAACCTTTATTTCACCTACGGTAGCCCCTACACAGTCTACCATGACGCTGCAACAAAAGAAAGAATCGTCACTGAAACAGACACGTCTCCATTGATTGTCACCTGCCCAGGGACGATGTTGATTGCCCAGTGAGGTCGATTTTGGCAATGGTGACACGTAGGAACAGGTCCTTAGAGCAGTCTCTTCCAAACATTTTGATAAGACACATGACGTCCTGGGGGCAAAGCCTGTGCAGTTAAGAAAGCTGTTGTAAACCTGTCTCTGAGGTGACGAAGCCGAATAAAGCGATAGTCTTCTGCTGTTTTCGTTCACTGCGATGTCGGCCTTCAACTGAGCCACTGACTTGCAATCGGTGCCAAAGGTTACTGCTGGTAATCTGGTGCTGGTGCACGTTTAGAAGTCTGGCGACCTGACTTTCACTTTCTTCTACCTGCAATCGGACAAAGGCAAAATTTCTTAAATTTATCAATATAGAGGCACCATTCGTAACTGCTCGTAAATGAACAGAATGTTTTGGTGTAGCGTTATCCTTTTATAGGGTTTCAATTGTGTAGGCAGTGAATAGTATTCACCCTAAACTTTATTACTTTATCGTGCGCGCATCATAAACTATACACACAAATATGGTCTCAAACACATTTGACCACTGCATTGTAGTGATTACAAAAACCCACACAATTCACGCTCACATATCCACTGGACAGGGTAAATAACATTTGAGACTGCTTTTCACATACCCGTGTACAATATTTTATTTACAAACAAATAAGAAACGTGCCATCGGATAACTATGCGTTTATTTTATTTAAAAAAAACACTTTTGTTGTAATTGAAGAGCATATATTTAGGTAAAGTTTACTTACAGTTGACATGAAGCGGAATCCAAATACAAAGCAGACCTGATAAGGAGAACACAACCGGGGACCAAAGAAATGGGTCTTCTTATCAGACATTTATCTTAACCAGATAAGAGTTCCAGCAAGACAAATTGCCGGCGATAAACAGATTGTTCTTCACAAAAGAAATTCACCACATCCGAGGTCGCCTTAAAAGGTCTGTATTATATCTGAATTTGACGTTATTGCCAGACCAGAGGTATCTAGATCTACTTTCTGCATAAAAATTCATGTTTAAATTTTTTTTAAACTGAAGGAGTACACAAATTAACGGGTATTGATGAAAAGTATTCACAGGTGAAGCACGAACCATGAACATTGGAGAGAAGTTACTGCTGCTTTTCGCTATTTGTTCAGGTAAACATGTAGTCATTTCTTCACTGCCTAAACAAAAATATTGTCTTACTGTTTTATATGTGTATTGTATGTGTGTGTGTGTGTGTGTGTGTGTGTGTGTGTGTGTGTGTGTATATATATATATATATATATATATATATATATATATATATATGTATATAAAAGAGGGAGGGAGGGTAAGGAAGAGAGCAAGAAAGAGAGAAAGAGAGAGGCACAAAGGCGTTCAACTAGATAGCTTCAGGTCATAAACTGTCACGGAAACTTTCTACTCCACTCATACGGGAGTCTTCGTGGTGTAGCAGCTAGATTGTTGCCTGACAATCGGAAGGTCGTGGGCTTATTTCAAAAGTGACCTTGACTCACGGGTCGACCCAGCTTGAGTGGGTACCAGATACAGTTCCGGGAAGTAAAGGCGACCGGTGTGATGTTGACCACATCACCCACCAAGTGCCGATTGGTCTATAAAATATAGGTCTAGCCCTGTATGCCGATATATCCATGAAAAAGGGCCCTTTTACAGAAGTTGGGCAATGAAAATATACGTCGACAGCGCTTTGCTAATGCAGTTTCTGGACGGTAGTCTATGGTTTTGCTGCCTCAACTACTGAGTTAAGTGCTTGGTGCGGCACTGTAAGCTGTGTTTTTCTTGTGGAATGCCATTTGTTTGTGCTGCGGCTGTCTTGGTATTTAATATGGTCGGTAGCTGTGAGCTGGTGAAATATCTTATATAATATTTCTACGTGTGTATGGCCAACTTATCGTGTCCGACTACTTTCATCCATGACAAACTGTGTTTCTGGTGGCGGCTGTTGGCTTTGGTACATCTAGCAACTGCCATATGCATTTACTGCTTACGCATATTTCTAGATTGTACCTGGATTAATTGTTTTTGAGGGACATTTCATTTGATTTTTATTGGCACAAGAACTGAGCAAGTATGAGGAAATTCGACTGAAGTGAAGTTGAACTTCGACTAAGACTAAGACAGTGACAGTAACGAAAGAAAGTTGAACTTCGACTAAGACTAAGACAGTGACAGTAACGAAAGAAAGTTGAACTTCGACTAAGACTAAGACAGTGACAGTAACTTAAACCAGAAAGTTAAGAATCTGCCGCGCGTCAAGCCAGTTCTCGAATCAGACATATCCTTTCTTCTTTTTTCGGAACCAAAGCCGGCGGAAGTTTTGGTTGTTCGTCCACTTCAGGACTTCAGACCTGTTCCAGAACCTATATGTTGCATGTGCATGCGTTTGACATATCTGAATAGTTTGTATGCAGACTGTTGGTTCATTGCCTGTGAGGCAGATGCACTCCGACTTTGAAGGAAGCTTCCAGTTAGTTGACTCTTACGACATGCTTTTGGATAGGCAGAGGGTCTGTTCTTGTTTTCCCTAAAATAGGGCCCCGGAACCCACACGGGGAAATCGTGTATATGATGTTAGGTTTATATTTTGGTAACCATCCGTACTTCTTGGTTGATGTAGCCAACATTCTGCCGGCCGCCTTGACCCTCCGTTACTTTATCTGGTACATATATTTAGGTTGGGTCAAGCTGGAAGTCAAGGGCTTTAAAAAACATCTCACCGGATGTGTATTCAAACCCAAGACCTTGAGGCCGGCAGCCTAGTGTCTAGCCATTATGCTAACGCGGCTTTGGTAGACAGTGAGTGATACCAGTGAAAAGATAACATCAGGAAAGAATCGGGAAGTAGCAGTATGTCAGGTTCACACACGGCGTAAAAGTCTGTGTCTCTGCACATTTTTCATTTCTTCATCATCGACATATTGCTGTTAAAACGCCGTGGTAGGAACAATTGTAATGGACCCCTTTTGATAGGGCTGAGTTGAGCTGATTTAACACGGGCATAACATCACAGCACTCGCGGCGTTTCCATACGCGCTCCATCGCCATCTTCAGCAGCCAACGCAGAGTTTTAACACCAATGGTGCCAGTTACATTTTGAATATATGTCCTTTTTGCCTATCCTCTGAGAATCGAGTATCAGCCCTATCCCTAAGTAAGTCTCACCAGACTAGACTGCGATATATTGGGCATACAATGAGAAGTAGTAAGTGAAAAAAAGTAAAGATCGCTATTCACGCCTCTAGGCGCATCGGGCATATTGGAGGAGCACCCATATTTTCTACATACCAATCGGCACTAGGTGGGTTATGCGGTCAGCATTTCAGCTGCCATCTTTACTTCTCCAGGTCATACATCCTGGTGCCCATTTTAGGCCTGGTCGACCTGCGACGCACCAAACCATAATAAAAATCCACGAAGCCAACAGTGGGTTTCGATCGTGGTAGGTTGGAATTACGAGTCGGACTCGCAACGCCTAAGCCACGGACGCGCCAATGAGAAGTAGTGGACATAGAAAAATTAACAGTCAGATTTTGAAAGGGGAAATCGAATGGACTGAGGAAAAGAAGACATCACGGAGAGAACAAAAAAAAAAAAAAACCATTATATGTGAGAAACTACAGTTCTAGACAGGATTTCACTGATAATCTCATCATGTAGCAGGTCCTTTGCAGAACGTCGCTCTCATCACAATCTGCCTGTAAGAAACTCGGTCTCTTGCTAGTTCTCCTGCTTCATGAACTTTCACACTCAAGGAGTCACTTATATCCTGTGCCCATCTTCGTGCCGGTCGGCCCCTGCCCCTCCTTCCTGGTATCATGCCTTCTGCTATATTTTTTTCCAATCCGTCGTGGCGCTTGATATGACCAAAATATTTCAGCTTTCGAGAAAGGATGCTGTTTATTAGCCAATCTTTCTTGATGTTCAGATCTCTTAAGATGTAAATACTTCTCATCTTCTCTGTCTAAGATATTCTGAGAATCTTTCTATAGCATTTAAGCTCAAAAGCCCCTATTCTCTTTCTTAAGGACTGAGAGATAGTCCACGACTCACATCCGTATGTAGCCACAGGGAAGATGCATGCTCTCAAAATTCTAATTTTTATCTCCTTGCTGGTGCTTAACCATAGACTTTTAAGGCTGTTCAACCTTTGCATTGCTATGGCCATCCTCCTTTTAATTTATGTCGAACAGTCTCCATTGCTGTTTATTATAGAGCCTAGATATTCAAAGTTTGTTACATTTTCAATGTCTTCATCATTTATTGTTATTTTTGAGTGACAGCCAGTTTTATCTGTGGACATTATTTTCGTTTTCTTTAAATTCAAGATAATATTGATATTCACTGATAATATTGTAGCAATTTCATTAGACTGCACGGAAAAGGGAGAACATCTGCTATCTCTGTGTGTCACCTACCTAACGCACCACTTACTAATCACATTGCCTCTGCCTAATCTGCCTGTGAGCTTTTCACTTACCCGTTTTTCTGAAACCGCAATAAAGGAAACCTATAAGGAACCTTTTCCACACCTTTAGGCACATAGGGCTAGACCTATATTTTATAGACCAATCGGCACTGTGTAGGTAATGTGGCCAGCACCACACCAGCGGCTTTTACTTCCCAGGACTTACACACCGCAGTAGTATTCTCCAAACAACACAATGTTTTTTTTTCTTTCCTTTCTTCCCCATCTGCAGACTTCAGGAGGTCTTGGTCCCTATGTGATGTCCAACAGCTTACAGAATGGACTGGGGTCATCACGAGTCCTGGGATAGACACTGGGATTTATGACAATAACATGGACTGTGGTTGGGAGATCAAGGTCTCAAAGGGTAGCAAGGTCAAAGTCACGTTTGAAATCTTTGATTTGGAGGGAGAAGGGCCGATACCTCATGGCAGCAAGGACAAGCCGTGTTTGGATTACGTCAAAGTAAGTTTTCGTTTTTAAAGTTGCTTTCTTCTTCTTCTTCTTCCTCGCGTTCACCGACTGTACACTCTGGGGGAAGGTTCTGGTCGTTCGTCCACTTCTGGACTTTGCAATTGTTCAAGAACTTGACTTTTGCGTGCACATCCGTTATACCCATCTGGCTATTTGGTAAACGAATTGCCTGATTTCTTGACTCTCAGGCAAATACACCCCGACTTCAAATAGACACACCGCTAATAATCGCTTTTTACGGCATGCTTGCTAGGTACCAGCGGGCCTGCTTCACACCCCCCTCCCCCACCCAAAAATGGGACCGCTCTAGCCACACGGAGATCTATGTTCGCAAATGTTAGAGTAAAGGACCCTTTACAGGCCAGTCGATTTTGAATTATATTACGCCAGACTTATGTTTGTCATAAACATTAAGCACTCGAGGGTCATACGATGTAGCTATGTAGTGGCTAGACGCTCGCCTCAGGCCAGAAGGTTCAAGTTTTCTGTTTTGAATCGAGCAGGATTTTTCAAAAACCACCTTGATTTCCAGATCGACCCAGTCCAAAATGGGCACTAGGTAAAGTCCTGGGAAGTAAAGGTGGCTGGAGAGATGTTGACCGCATCACCAACTGATTGGTCTATAAAATAAATGTAGGTTTAGTTCTCTATGCCCAATGCGCCTCATGGAGTGGGGAAAGGGTTCTTTACTCGAAGATGATGTCAATATTACGCCAGTTGCCTTTGCTTCCCAGGATCTTACTTGGTACCCATTTTAAGCGGGTTCGACATGGAAACCAAAGTCAGTTTTCGAAAACAAATCTGCCTTTATGTGGATTCGAGGCCATGACCTTTGGATAAGAATTGGAACCTTTGATAAACGGAACGTGAGGCAACCAGTGCGCCATAGCGACCCCTTTAATGAAGATATAGCGAATCCATAATCATCATCGTTATCATCGCTATCATCCGCTTGTGCTGTTAAATGTCAAATAAGGCTCACAGTTCGCTCTCCCATTATCTCCTATCCTACTAAACCTACTTTTGATTTCATTGCTGGAGTCCGGTCCATCTCCTTTGTGCTCGTTCATCAAATTGTGTTCTTTGTGTTTGCCTTGGACGTCTCCTCAATTCTATTTTTGTAGCGAATTATATTCTATGATTTTCAGATTAAAGATTCAACCGGGCAAATATTCAATGAATGCGGAGCTCCTGTCGTACCGTTTGTAGTGATGTCATCCAGCGAGGTGGTGCAAGTTTTCTTCCACTCCGATGAATCCGGCTCTGCGAGGGGATTCAAAGCGGTTTATACAGGTACGACGTCGTGTTTTCTTTTCCTTCTTCTCTTTCTTTGCGCTCAGTTAGTTACTTGGTCGACAGATTATTCTCTGCGCATGGAACCATTTAGTCCTTAAGTGCTCGAATCCCCTCCTCAGTAAATCCCGCAGCGTGTGACGGCTGACGACACCGGTTTTGTGTTGTTTCTTCTTCTTTGGTTTCCTGCTTATTTCTCTTGTCTCGTCACCCCCCCCCCCCTTTTCTACCCCTTTCCCCCTTTAACACGTTGTTCTTGCAGTCTGATCGTGGTAGCAGACTCACAGTCACCACTTGGTTCTCGCAAACATCCTACTTCTAGCAGAGCTTTGAGAATATCTGCTCGGTCCATGGTTTGTCCGCCCTCGCCCAGTAGCTTTACCAGCTTGCTCGTTTCCTGGCACAAATATGTAACTTATATGTGTCAGCCCCGACCACTTCATAGAGAGACCCAGCGCAGCCCATGACCGGCTTTTAACTCATGTGGAAAGTTCTAAATTTTCGTCCACTTCTGGACTTTGGTCTTGTTCCAGAACTTGAGTTTTACGTGCACATCCGTTTTACTGATCTAGCTGATTTGTATACCGATTTTAATTCCTTGTCTCTGAGGCAAGTACACCCCGACTTCGACGGAAACACCCTAACTAGTCGACTTTTACTACATGTCTATGGGGCTATTCTGTTATTCACCAAATTGGACTCAGGAGCCCATACGGGGACGACGTCATGTGACTATCAACACCATGTTTAAATTAGACCATCTCTGTTATATGTGTAAAAGTAAATGACACCTTTTCACGCCTTCGGGTGTATTGGGCAAATAGTGCTAGACCTATTTTCAGAGGGCAGTCAGCACTCGGTGGGTGGTGTTGTCAATATCCCACGTGCGCCTCTGCCTCCCATGACTTTATTTGGTACCCATTCAAGGCTAGTCGACTTGGGTACCAAGGTCATTATAAAAAGAAACCTGAAATTACAACCTTCAGGCCCGCAATCTAGCGTCTAGCCGCTACACAAAGGTGGTCCCCTGGTACATGTGTGTTTGATCACATTCCAGTAGGAATGAAAGAGGGATATGTGTCTCTTCCTGTGAAAATTTAACTGTCCCAAGAAATCATACATTATCACTAACTGTCATTAAAAGTTTTGAAAAATCTTGTATAACAATTTCGAAGACCTCTTAATTGATTGTGATACAATGCTATATAAGGTGGAGCTGAGAATTGTGATTTTAATTTTAGGTAAGTATATGTTATAATTATACCTCATTATTAACTGCGATTACAATTTTAGATACGTTGTTGTGTGCTACATGCAGGTACCCTTCCGCTTCCTCTCTTAGAAATATAACTCGACGACGATGACACCGTCATACATTTTATTTAACAGGATACGGGACACAAATGCATAGACGTAGTTATTGATCACAGGTGACATTCGCACATCGTCCATTTTTACTCTCTCTCTCTCTCTCTCTCTCTCTCTCTCTCTCTCTCTCTCTCTCTCTCTCTCTCTTAATTTGTAGCGGCCTCTCCTTGACTACTACAGCTCCAAGGATTACAGCGTCTAACATTCTGGACGCACCGTACAGCTGAACAGGACGAATTCTCCCATTCACTGGACCTTGATAATATTTCAGAATACAACACGGCTGATTGGAGACGGACTTCCCTTGCCGTACTCCGAAAACACACAGCTGTCGTCAGCTTGTCGCAGGGCTCAGATAACCGACAGGACTTCTACCATAAGTCCCCTCTAGCATACAGCTCTCGTCGGTACCACTCCTCCCTGTTCTGTTTCAGTAGTGGTCCTCTTACGTTTCACTATGTCGCCACCCAGAACAGGTACTCTTGGAGCCTTCCGTCCCCTGGACTTACTTTGCCAGCGGGACCATATCTTCGTTCAGTACCGCTACCTCGACACTCACTCAGACCTAAATGCCTGATAGTCGTACGCTATTCTTGTCTGTTAGACTCGCGGGAGATATCACGGACCCTGACTTGGTCTCTGACTCTCGCTTTCTCTCTTTCTCCTTCTCTTCTCGCTTTTTTCTCGACTGCTTCTCGATTGCCCTCTCAGTGGCTACTCAGCCCTCCAATTTATCCCCCTCAAATCCTTGTAGGGGGATGATGTCTACACGAGAGGCACGCTCGTATGGGCGTTCTCGTGAATCATGATCCTATGGGTGTTATCGAGACTCACGCTCATATGGGCATTCTCGAGGATCACACTTATGCGGGTGGCTGATGTTACCTGAGAATCACTATCACTTAATTCACACTTTCTCTGTTTATCTCGTTATCCATGCTTTCAGCCCCCCCCCCCACCCCACAGTAACCCACGCGTCCACTTTCTCTCGTGCTTGCACGCCTTGTTCACGAATAGACATTCTCACTGGTCTCCTCTCAGTACTCTGACCATGTTAACACTATTCCCCCCGTGAACTTACAGAAAGTACTGGCATACCAGTGTCCCTTTACACACTATCACACTTTACCCAAATCAGCGCGCAACATACGTATGTGTTGAATTTAACAGTTAAGTTAAAGTAACACCATCCAGTCAGCGGCAACCACGCGTGTCAGTCAGTCAGTCAGTAGCATGTCCTTTGCAGAACCTTGCTCCCATAACAACTCTCAGGAAAACTTCTCGATCATAAGCAAGATGTCCTGCGTCCGATACACCAATCTGAAGAGCATCCGCCACATCCTGCACCCATTTTCTCCTTGGCTTTCCTCTTTCTCTCTTCCCAGGCATAACCACGCATGTAGTAGGTATATTTACAATATAAACTGATGGTATATTATGTCAAAAAAGGACTAGTTGAATAAGCGTTAAAACAGTCAATCAGAACCAACAACGCTCTTTTCGTTTGTTGGGGTACCTACAGATGAGTTGAGTTGTGTCAAGCTGAGTCGACAATTGACATCACAGCACTCGGGGCATTCCCATGCATGCCCCCTCCTCATCTTCAGCAGCCAGCGCAGAGTTTCAGTACTGATGGTACCGGTCACAATCTGGTTAAAAGTCCGCCTTGCCTTTCCTCTGAGTGTAGTGAGCCGGCCAGACCCTCTGGTTACACCCAGGTGCCTCATTCTCTCCAGGCCATAATAATCTTCTTTCTCTACTGACTCCGTTGCTTGTTCCCAAAGGGCTCTGACCACATCTACCCTGTCATGTATCAATTCACCACCCAGTGGTGCGGATGCAGCCAAACTGTCTGCCTGTTCATTACCCACCACGTCATCACCAAGTCAAATGTGCGCGGAACATCTGGGATTGTGACACCCAGTTGAGAATCATCAGGGCTGTGAAACCAGCACAGACACCTGCATATGAAACTGACCTTCTAGCTTGTGTTACTGATATCTTAAGATACGATATACTTGTCTTTGGTTCACGTGTTCCATCAGGTTATCACACTAAAACACTCTCTTCTAAATATTGCTGTAAATCAGCAGTTCTCAATTCGTGGGTCGCGACTTTTTTGGGGTCGAAAGACCCTTTCACAGGGGTCGCTAAAACCATCGCAAAACACAAATTCATTGAAGTTATGAAGTATCAACTAAAATAAAATGTATAGTTGAGGGTCACCACAACATGAGGAACTGTTTTAAAGAGTCACCACAACATGAGAACTGTATTAAAGGGTCACCACAACATGAGGAACTGTATTAAAGGGTCGCCACAACATGAGAAACTGTATTAAAGGGTCACCACAACATGAGGAACTGTATTAAAGGGTCGCCACAACATGAGAAAATTTATTAAAGGGTCACCACAACATGAGGAACTGTATTAAAGGGTCGCCACAACATGAGAAACTGTATTAAAGGGTCACCACAACATAAGGAACTGTATTAAAGGGTCACCACGACATGAGGAACTGTATTAAAGGGCCACCACAACATGAGGAACTGTATTAGAGGGTCACCACAACATGAGAAACTGTAATAAAGGGTCACCACAACATGAGAAACTGTAATAAAGGGTCACCACAACATGAGAAACTGTATTAAAGGGTCGCCACAACGTGAGAAACTGTATTAACGGGTCACCACAACATGAGGAACTGTATTAACGGGTCACCACAACATGAGGAACTGTATTAAAGGGTCGCCACAACGTGAGAAACTGTATTAACGGGTCACCACAACATGAGGAACTGTATTAACGGGTCACCACAACATGAGGAACTGCATTAAAGGGTCGCCACAACATGAGAAACTGTATTAAAGGGTCATCACAACATAAGGAACTGTATTAAAGGGTCATCACAACATAAGGAACTGTATTAAAGGGTCACCACAACACGAGGAACTGTATTAAAGGGTCACCACAACACGAGGAACTGTATTAAAGGGGTCGCGGCATAAGAAGGTTAAGAGCCACTGCTGTAAATGCTTTAGTGATGATGCCTGCATGTAAGAGCTTTAATGGCTGCTTACCATTTCCATTGCCGAAGAAAAGTGCATTATTTTACTGTTTATTATTTATATTTACTATTTATAACAGATACGTCATTCGGTGTA
>CAJHNH020004326.1:0-42371 GCA_905116865.2 Candidula unifasciata
GATCGTCGAGTGTAAACGACCTGCAGGAAGCAGTGAGGACGACAACTGGAAAAGATAGGCATGAGTCCTCAAGCCGATGAAACTGTCCTGGACGTGAATTCTCCTACTAGGAGTTAAGTAAATTTACAAACTGTCATCATTCACATCATTCCAACGCTACTTAGCCTAAACAAGTTTCATTGTATTTTAATTTCGATTTATTCAATAAATCTTTTTGAGTTAACAACAGAGTTAAGTAAATTGTGTACTTAGGTTCAAGTGTCTTTGTGCATATTAGTTTACTTCAGCTAACAAATATTTAAATCACTTTGATAGGGGCTTTTATGTAATGCAGGGAGAGGAGAATAGTCGGAGGGGTTAAATGAGCACCTGGATTATATCCAGTGGGTTGTATCCAGATATCTATCTATCCCTTCTCCTACTCCTGTGGATACAAGTACAGCAACTTTCATTTCATGGAACGAGCCACTCGCTGTTTTCTTGGCTATCCAGGACTGTCTAAGATCAACATAGCTTAGATAATAGTCCAGTTTCTCACGTGGGTGGGCATTGTTGAGGTTCAAACCCACACCCTCACTATATCAGTGTATTTACCCACGTGGGCGCGCGACAAATGTTTCCAGATGACACCATTCGGTGCAACGAATATTGTGCGCGAGAATTACATGCCGACATTCAAAGTGCAAGTCCAGATTTATCATCGTGCTGGCTCCTTACTACCACTGCCCGACGCAGATTACAAATGTCTTCAGATTTATTTCATGGGGAACACTGATCAACAAATTAATCAACGTTGTCGATTCAATAAGGGGACACAACGAGACATAGGCTTTACAAAATTTATTTGATCAACACAACAAATGAATTATTTTGTTCAGAACTGCTCTTCAACAAATGCCAGCTGATGACTACAGAGTTGTACTCAGAGCTGACAAAACACCTGTCGGCCAACACGAAAGACAGTACAGTGCACTAACAATTGGTGAGGACAATTTTAATCGGATCGTCATGATATTACAAAAATAAATAAAAATTGAAATCTTTAATAGATTTCATTGTCAAGCATCGTGTTTTTTTAGAGATCCGCTGTTGGATTGCCACATGCACACATTTTGATTTGGATTTTCAACAAAATCACACCAGGGCAGATTGATCAGGTTATCTCAGCAGAAATACCAGATGTCAACATTGATCCAGACTTATTTGCAGTCGTCACCAAAAACATGATTCATGGTCCATGCGGAATGCCTGCCTAAAATCATCAGTTTTGTAACAACACATACATATATTGACTTTGAAGACCAATATGCGCATACAGCTACAACATGATGAAACCACTGAACGTTTCGCAAAACAGTTGTTGCTTATTGGGAATGGGACAATGCCATCCGATGAATCCACACGATGTATCACATTGCCAACAGACTTCTGTAAACTTACAGCTACCACAGACGAACTTATTCACACAGTTTTCCCTAATATCACACAGAATTACATAAATCATCAGTGGCTCAGTGAACGTGCTATCTTAGCAGCTAAAAACAAGGATGTGTATGCCATGAATCTGAACATTCAAGACAAATAACCATGCGGAGTGACAACGTATAAGTCTATCAATACTGTAATGAATCAGGACGAAGCTGTTAATTATCCAGCTGAGTTCTTGAATTCACTTGAATCGCCAGGCATGCCAACCCAAGTTTTAACCTTGAAAATTGGCGTTCCTATAATTCTTCTCAGAAACATCAATCCGCCACGTCTTTGCAATGGTACCAGGCTTTCAGTGAAAAAGCTGATGCCCAATATCAGCGAAGGTACAATTTTAAATGGGACATTTAAGGGCGAGAATAAACTTTTGCTACCCATCCCAATGATTTCAACAGATATGCCATTTGAATTCAGACGCTTGCAGTTTCCGGTGCGACTCGCTTTTGCAATGACCATAAACAAATCACAGGGACAATCGCTACAAGTGTGTAGACTACATTTGGAACATCCATGCTTTTCACATGGACAGCTATATGTGGCCTGTTTACGCGCCGGAAAAACCATCTGATTTATTTGTGTACGCGCCAGACGGAAGAACAAAGAACATTGTTTACCCGAAAGCACTTCAGTAAACACAATTACCATGTCATTTTAAATTACCTGTTTTTTCCTAAAGAAATGAAATCGGCACGATGATCCAATATAATTACATTTTGTTAAAGCGATATTCCTTTCAATTCAATTTCTATTGTAGCAACGCGTGCATGGTAGTTTACTGCAATTAGCAAATGTTTTTTTTTTCGTAATTATGGTGTATTTTTCCTGTAGGAAAGTAGTAGGTGAACTGGGGGATGGGTGGTTAAAATAAACTGTTTACAGAGATAGATTTAGGTTACAGTAACTGCCTTACCCACTCAAAGTTTTATTAGCTGTGGTTTAGCTTTGCACTGTGGCGTGAAGCGAAGACAGATTTCAATGTTCTCTATTTTCCACTTAGAAAAAAACTATGCCACAGCAACGCGTGGCCGGGTACAGCTAATATATATATATATATATATATATATATATATATATATATATATATATATATATATATATATATATATATATATATATATATATATATATATATATATATATATATATATATATATATATATTAAGTTTAACTGCAATTATGTTTTCTAGCACCTTGCCAAAAGTATTGTGTAGGGTGACAATCCTGAAACCGCTGAGTCTGGAATTATCTTTGTGTAGTTGTGGTAGTGGGATTAGGTAGCTGTGTACCCAGTCCTGGAGTACTAAAGCTGTTTCCATACTCTTGTTGATGTGAAAAGCCATCTCCCTTAAGTCTTCATCACTCATGCTCTTCTTTTCGGCATAATCGACTCCATCTGGTCCCAGCGCTGTGTTTTTTGCTTTTTGCAATATATTTTCATCCCCCCCCCCCCCCCCCCCCCCCCCCAATGATATCCTGAAAAAAATGTATCATTCCAGTATTGGTATTTCCAGCTGAATTTCTTAGCTCCCTATGATTAAGGTCAGTTTGGGCTAAAAATCTCTTTAAAAATGTTTCCCCATTATCTCTGTCTCCTATCCTTGGCATACCATTGTAAGTGTATTGTTCTGATAGGCCGACCATTTCTTTGTATCTGTCTGTGAAGTCTTCAAAAACTTAGCCAGTGATTGATCCCTCTAATTTCGCTAAGAAAATGTTCTCAATTAGTTTTTTTTTTTTTTTTTTACATTTTCTGCACACCGCTTGAACTATTTCTACTTTTTTTCTAACTTTTTCTGCATTGCATCCTCATGTGACG
This sequence comes from Candidula unifasciata, assembly GCA_905116865.2. Taxonomy (NCBI): domain Eukaryota; kingdom Metazoa; phylum Mollusca; class Gastropoda; order Stylommatophora; family Geomitridae; genus Candidula; species Candidula unifasciata. Next base: position 3,306 of record CAJHNH020004326.1, read on the forward strand.
CCAGAACTACAGTGTGCGTGCCTGTGCTTGATACCATTTTTAGGTGCCACATCCAACCGAAGTATTTCAATTGTGTCTATTTTATATCTTTCAGTGATTCTCTTTTCATTTGTAATCTGTCCAGAATCTTCGTATTGAACTTTTCTTTTTATGCTCATAAAATATGACCTATTCTTCTGTATACCCACATTTCCAGAGACTCAGTTCGGTTTTCTCGCTGCTTATTGTCCAAGTTTCTGCACAATACAGTAGGATTGGGTATACATAACATTTGACGAGTCTCATTTTTATTGTCTTGTTTGTCTCTCTAGCTGTCAGTAGTTTGCGCATCTTATTGAAACTGTTTTAGCCATTCCTGTCTTTTTTTTTTTTAATATTTCGCTTCTTCCTTCATCTGTTACTTTTATACATGTCCTAGATAGGAGAAACTTGTTCATTGTTCTAATAGCTCTATGTTTACTGTCATGGCCGCCGCTATTTTCCTTGGTATTTTTTATAGTTTTTTTTGTAATGGTAATGTCTCAACCATACTCGGTACGCCGCCTAATATGTCTTGTAACTCCTGTTCGCTTTCTGCTAGTAGCACTTTGTCGTCCAGATAACCCATATTATTTATTTTTCTCTCATTTATATTCAGTCCAGACAATTTCATAACTTGTAAAAAAAAAATATGTATAAAAGTTGAACAGGATTGGGGATAACACACATTCCTCTCGTGCTTATCTTTTTTATCTCTATTTGTGATGAGGTGATGTTGCAGCATCTGTTGTTGTTGTTGTTATTGATCCAGCGGGGCATGATCTTTCGCCTTTTGGCCCAATGCCATATAATGGAATTTACATGATTTCACAAGCTGTTCTTTTCCTCCGAACAAGGTGTTCCACCTGTCTGGTCTCGGAGGCAGTAGTGTTCTTTTAGTCTAGTTGAGTTTTTGGCACTCAAAGAGATGATGGTCAACAGTTTCGTAGGGGCAGTTACATAGCTGGCACACTGGGGAGTTAGTTAGTTAGTTAGTTAGTTAGTTAGTTAGTTGGGTTGTCCTCATTGCACTGCGGACATGTCCATAGGTGCTCAGATCCTTCCCTCAGTATGAACCCCAACGTCCGATGGCTAATAGTACCAGTTCTATGTTGATTAACAAGTCTTCTGGCGTGTCTGGTGTGCGTCTCTTTTTTTGCTGTGCCAATCTTAATTCCCAAGTCTGCCATTCTGGCGAGTGATGTGGATTCACTGCCACCAAAGTCCTCTATCCTTCCCATTTCTCGGAGGGCATTGATAATTTCAGCATGAACCATAGGCTGACCATCGGTAGTGATAGCGGATCCAGCCAACCTGTCAGCTCTTTCATTTCCATCGACGCCTGCGTGTCCCGGAACAAAAATAAAGGTGACTCCACGCACAGTGGACTTCTGTAATGATTCAAGCCATTGTCTTCGCACTGAACCTGCTTGAACCCTCCGGATCATACTCATTGAATCACTGAGTATACACACGCGGGTGTATTTTTGTGTTTCAAGCCAGGCAAGCGCTTGCGTCACTGCCATCACCTCCATCGCCATGCTGCTGGTTGTCATGGAGAAGGCGCCGTTGGCTTCTTTGACTGTTCTGCCCGCTGAGCGTGCTGTAAATGCCCATGCGCTTCTTCTTTGGCGTATAACGGATCCGTCTGTATAGATTATTGCATCTGCTTCATCTGAATTTTCACCGATGAGAGCGTTGACCTCTGCATTAACAGCAACAGGATTCTCTTCTCTACATCGCCTGTTGAGTGTGACAATACAAGAAAATGTACAAATGAACGCCTTAGGCACAGGTATCCATTCTGCACCAGGTATTATGTCGGTTAGGCTGCATATTTGCCTAATAACATCTTCTGCCCGACCTAGCCACGATTTCCCCCTCTTCAGTCTGTCGCCCTTTTCACTAAAAAGCGCTTGATGCAGTGGGTGTTTCTTATCAGCACATATTTTGAGATATGCCAGAGCCCTCCACATCCTGATCCTTTGGTTCATTGTTGGAAAGTCAAGTAGATACCTCATTGCTCCACAGGATGTGTCTCTTGTACATCCCAAAATAATGTGCATGGCTTCATTTTGCACCTTTTCGAGTCGTTCAATCTGGGTAGCACTGACAGTGAGGATGGCCAGAGCGTATTCAATGGGGGAAAGGACCAGACCGTAGAATAGAAGTATTAGTAGTCTTTGCTCAATATTGGAAGCAGCCATAATCCTCATTGCAGATAGACCTTTGCGTGCTTTTGTTATCACACGGTCAACGTGTTCCCTGAATGACAAGCTGCGATCGAACCTCACCCCGAGAAACGTCATAACGTTGGTTCTGATCAATACATTATCACGCATTTTCACTTCTGGTAAGTCCGACTTGACAATGTGATTGTTCAAAGAGAACCATGACACTGATGCCTTCGAAGGATTGACATAGGCATTGGAACCATCACACCATCACTCGATCGAGTTCTTTGTGCATAGTGCTGGCAATCTCCTGTCTATCACGCCCTCGTCGATAAATCAAAATGTCATCAGCAAATGACAAAGTCCTTCCCTTTCCATTCAACTGCTGCTCAGTGATCATCACCGTATAAACGTTGAATAAGACTGGTCATAGCGGTGATCCCTGTGGCAAGCCTGGACATATCGTTTGCGGTTCTGAGGACCAGCTACCACATCTTAGTACAATCTTTCTCTGGAACAGGACCGCAGCAATCCAGCTGATCAGAATAGGATTAACTTATAGTTAACACTCTGGGGAGTGTTGTGGGTATATTCTGTTTAGTTGTCGATTGAGTGGAGTATTTTGTGTTCTGAGTCTGATGATGGTGGTCTGGTCCCTTCGTGTTAAATGTTTAATGTTGTCAATAAGATCAGGGATAGCCATGTGTCTATAAACCTCTCTTCCAGTATCTCCCATGGCCTATCTGTTCAGCCAAGTCTCTTTGTTTATAGCTTTTATAAGTGTTTTGCTGTCTGTAGGGTTGTCGCTGTAGGTAGTTGTTCTTGTGTTGCTCCTTTCTTTGCCAGTCTGTCAGCTCTGTCATTACCTGGTGTGCCGGAGTGGCCTGGAATCCACTGCATCACTATTCTGATGTTGTATGAGGTGATGAGCAGATCAGAATCTATAATTATTTTAACTGTATTAGTTATGTAGCGTTCTCTGCCCTCCAGAGCTTGAAGAGCAGACACTGAATCGGTGAAGATCACAATATTTTGGGCCTTTGAAGGACAAACATCCATTACAGTCTTTAGGTGGTATCCTGCTGTTTTCAGTGCGATTATTTCAGCTTCATAATTTGAGCAGAATTCCCCACATTCATCAAATATCTCTTCAATAAATCTATCAGGGTAACCTATGTAGATTCCGTAACCATACAGTAGGATTGGGTATACATAACATTTGACGAGTCTCATTTTTATTGTCTTGTTTCTCTCTCTAACATCAGTAAAAACATGTATCCATTCTTCGGGGTAAGAATCAATGGTCTTTAGTGATGCGTTCATAAGGGTGATTGGATCGGACTGTTAAGTTTCTTCGTCTACCCATTTCAACCTGACTTCTGGAGCTTTAAAGCGAGCTCGTGGTGGTTTTTTTCTTGCAACATTCTGAGTGTCCAGACGTCTTTCTGGGAGGTGGTATCTGTCCTTTACCTCATGCACACTTTGTAAACCCGATGTGTGCTTTTTTCTTTGTATTCTCAACTTTTCATAAAGTGTCTATTAGGATGGTTACGATTCTTTCTAATAGATCTTTCATAAAATTCTAAAGTGGCTTTTTCTCTCCGCAACCCGAGGGGTTCCACATTTTTTTGGATTTCACATGCAGCAGTTGGAGTAGACCGCATAGCTCCGCTAATTAATCGGAGGGCATTATTTTGTATTATGTCGAGAGACTCTAGGTTTGTCATGGAGCAGGTTGCAAGCAGCGAGTTGTTATACTCTAAAACAGAGCGAACATATCCGAGACACAAGTTCCTCAGCGTTTCCTTGTCTGATCCCCAAGCTGTACCTGCAAGTCAGTTCAATAAATGCAATCGCCTCAGTGCCTTATTCCTAATGTTTTCAGTATGATTCTTGAGGCTCAGCTGCCGGTCAAGTGTCTCCAAGATATGTAGGGTGCTCTTTTTTTCATAACTTGGTGCTTGCATAGCCTTAGGTTAATATTCTTCCTTGCTACTTGATGGCTTTTGGTAAAGATTGTGTAGACCGTCTTTGCATAACTGACCCCTAGTTTATATATTTGGCAGCACTCGTGCAGTCTTCTAAGGTCTCCATTAAATCTTTGGGCTCCACTTTCTATATTTTCATGACTCTGCCACATTGATAGATCATTAGCGTACAAGGATTTTATTGGGGCCTTGATTTGTTCCGGCAAGTCATTGATAAAGATTAGAAACAGTGTACAGCTCAATAGTGAGCCTTGTGGCAAACCCTCCTCCAAGACTTCTTTGCAGTATCTAACTGTTGCTGTTTGTTCCCAGTGCTAGTTACTAAAAATTCTGACATAATTTCCATCTAATCCTATATTTTGGAGGCATGTATTTAAAATGTCCTGTTGCACTTTTGTCAACGTTCTCATGGTAATCTACAAAGCATGCATAAATACAATTCTGGATTTCAATATATTTTTCATTCAGCATCTTTAAACAAATTATGTGATGCGGAATAAATGAAATAAAGTAAAATAAACGATGGCTAAAAAATATATAGACACACAAAAAATAAACAGTAGTATTGTTAATTTATAACATAATACTGGGGATAAAAGAAATACAAATAATAATGATACATAAATGATACTGATAAGAAAAAAAAATAAAGTAATTATATATAAAAGAAAAGAAAAGAAAAGAAAAAAATTGACAATTAAAATGTGATAAGATTAGAATTATTTAGAAGAAGGTATGTTGAATATTGATACCACCTGGACCAAGAACGCCTTGGTTGTGGATGAGGCGATTTTCTAAAGCGAGGCGCGTAGTATAATCTCCAAAGCAAGATTTTAATGCTGTGACAGATATATCATCTTTACCTCTGTGGTCAAAGTTATTAAAATGGAAAGGGATTGGTTTAAGTGTCTTTTTAACAATATCGGAGAGGTGTTCCCGAAAACGATCAGCTAGCTTCCTGCCAGTTTCCCCAATGTATCTTTTTATCAATATCAGAGGGGTGTTCCCGGAAATGATCAGCTAGCTTCCTGCCAGTTTCCCCAATGTATCTTTTTATCAATATCAGAGGGGTGTTCCCGGAAATGATCAGCTAGCTTCCTGCCAGTTTCCCCAATGTATCTTTTTATCAATATCGGAGAAATGTCCTTTCGTTGTCCAGACATCTTCGGTCAGTTTCCCTAATGTTTCTTTCTAAATTAGGGATTTTTTTTTTTTTACTTGTGAATATCGCAAAGTAATTTATGCATTTATCTGCAAACGATGCAGCAAGGCATATATTTTTTTTAATATTTGTGTGTGTGTGTGACTATATATTTGTTTAGCCATCGTTTATGTTACTTTATTTAATTTATTCCACATTTTTATTTTTCTAAACGTTGCTCACTTCACCCATAAGAGATCTACATTATCTCATCTCCTCGTTGTTACGTTTGTGTAGTTCACTTATGTTTGCAAAAGGCTGCCCGGTCGAAACGTTACCCTGTGTTGTTTTGTGCAAGTTTTTCTGCTTCCCCATTTTGTTGAGCTTTATAGTAAAATTTTTCTAGAATTCTTTTAGTTTCATCAGTTGACTCCTTTATATGGTAGCATTCCAAGTCCATAATCTTTCACCGACAGGATCACATGCTTAGACAAAGTGAACAACATTCTCTGTTCCATGTCTATTGCTGCCATAATCTTGAGAGCATTGAGTCCTTTTGACATTTCACTGCAACTGTCTCCACCAGACCCCAGAAGGACCAGCTCCCATCGCAAATGATACCCAGGTACCTCAGTTTGCCATATTGCTGGATCATCAGCGTACACAGATTTTTTGGCCTTGATTTGTTCTGGCAAGTCATTGATAAAGATTAGAAACACTGTACAGCTCAAAAATGAGCCTTACGGCAAACCCTCCTCTAAGACTTCTTCGCAGTATCTAACTGTTGCTGTTTGTTCCCAGTGCGGGTGACTAAAAATGCTGACATAATTTCCATCTAATCCTATATTTTGGAGGCATGCATTTAAAATTTCATCTTGCACTTATGTCAACGGTCTTGTGGTAATCTACGAAGCATGCATAAATACAATTCTGGTTTTCAATATATTTTTCATTCAGCATCTTTAGACAAATTATAGCTGCTTTAGTGCCCGATTTTTAAATTTTTTTCGTGGTTTTTTTTTTTTTTTTTAATCCAAACTGTTTCTCAGACACGTCATTGTTAATTTTCTTTTTTTTTTAGTTCTTTCTTGTATGATCTGGAGAAATATCGTATATGATATGGTTTATCAAACTAATCGTTCTGTAATCTTCAACTCAAAGGCTTTTGAATTGTTAAACAGTGGTTTGAAAATATACGTTTTCAAATCCCTTGGAATGTGGCCAGTTTTATAAATCCCTTTACAAAAGTCAATGATGCTTTCAAACCGACCAGCTGCAAAATGATTTTATCAGTTTCGTTGTTATTTCGTCAGGACCTGCGACTTTTCTATGCTTTATGTTTTCCATAGAATTTCCACTACAGCTTTTTAAATGGTTTGATGCCTGGAATGAGTCGTGGTCTACATGGAATGTTTCTTGGCTTGACTTGAAATTAATTTTGACTCACTACATATTGGCTTTAGCCACGGCTCACTCTCTGGATGTTTACTGCTACAAAACTTGCACTACTTTAACGTCTAGGGTTGACAACACGAACGCAGCTCAGCGTCTTTGTACATTCTGTCAGTTTCTTTTGGTCCATTTATTTTACATGTTCAAACATTATTCACACTTTATCACTCGCGACATATTCCAACACTAACCATTTGCGCGACATAAAGACGACATCTTCAATTACAACAACCGTCTTCTCTGACTTCTCATGATCGACTGACCACTAGGCTAGCTCGGGCTTTCCCTAGTGTACTCGACCAGCCACAAGTATCTCGTGCCGTCAATTGTAGCACGGACTTTCTGCTTGCCACAATGTACTCGTGGAGACCATGCAAAGCAGGGTCATCACAATGCCCCATGTTATCTCAAAATAAATCTTTGGCATATCTACACTAATATTTGACAATTTTACGAACAAAATACTGAAATAATTTTACAAATAAAGTCACAAAACCCCAGAGACCCCTTAAGTTGATACCCTCCCTAGCATTTCCAGCTTTTCCCAGTCTGCTGACCTCCCACACAATGATGGTTTGTACACTTAGACCCTCGGCTTATTATGTGCTGACTGGTCCTTGCCCCTGACTGAAACTGTAATAATTAAAACATCTACATATGTGTAGTATCTAGACTTACACCACACATGAATAATTCTCGTAGGAACATCTCATTTCTCCTGTTCGCATATCCTGTCATGATAGTTAAAGTTCTAAGTCTATTGTCCGTCTTCACCCATTCTTCAAAACTCGCGGACATTGTTTTGATGTGAACATGTGCCCCATGTTTTAGGCTATGCGTGCTGTTCCGAAAAACAAAATTGTCATCACACGGCTGCACGTTTGGGCAACATTTCCCCACAGTTAATGCACATGTTTAGGGTGATGATAGAAACATAATTTCATTACATTACATTATAGTAAACGTCATTGTTCAAATCCTATTTTATAAAACATGAAAACATACACCGAAAAAAATGTGACACAAACATACAAGAAATAGAAATAGAAAACCACTTACCTAACTGAGATAACTGAATACTCACAAAGACATTTTTTAAGCAGAATGTGTATTTAAATAATAATAAAATATAGGGTAGAATAGCCAGGCTCATAACATATAAATAAAAGGTAAAATTGATATTCAATCAGACCTGGAAATATTCCAGCAGTTTTCTAAAGACTCACACAGCTAGAAGTACTTTCTGCTCTTGGTCTTAGTTGGTGGCAGCTGGTCTGCAATCTGAATTAAATTCAAACTCGTAGCTAGGTTAATCGTTCCCACTCATGTCAATTTGTAGAGCAGCACCTCCCCTTTATCGGTATCAACCCTTTTCCTTCAGGAGAGGATTTGAGCCAGCAAACTACAGTTATCATTTTTTTTTCTGATAGCTGATCAAAAATGACAGCACTTCTCTGATCAAACATTATTAAGTAGGCCAAATTTCGTTTTACCTAGTGTCACTGAAACGTGTGGGAAAACTGCCAGGGGTGGAGACACGGTGTCTAGACTTTCATGATGGTTAGACTTACTTTCTTTAATTAGGCCAGATCACAGTGCTGATTATGTAAGATTTCTGACACATCTGGTTTGTTTCCCTAGGTCGACTTGTAGTTTGTTGTAAAACGTACAAAAACCTGTGAGTTTTAGTGTATCATCTCCTAGGAGAGTTTCTTGCTAGGTGGAAGCCACCATGGTGTCGATCGACCGCACTTGCATCGAAAACACAGAAAAAGCACAGGGCATAATAATTACACTGACCTGGAACATATACTTGCAGTGTGATATATTTCTGCGCTGCTTTTAAACTGGTTTCAATATAGTGTAAATTAAATACGGCCGATAGAACACAACAGGGCTCCACCATAGGAAAAAACAGAATTCACATACATAATATTATTAAAAAAAATAAGAATTGTTAAATGCAATTATACGTCGTGGTACAGAAAGCTAGACAACTAACAGTTGGTTATATTTTCCTTTGTTGTTGTTAACAGCGGGTAAGATTAGTGTGTGGCATTGTATGATTCGGCATCAACTATTTGTATATCTGCAAACGTGTAAATTTAGAAGATAATTACGGATTTCTCTTCAGCCCTTGCGGTATCTTGTGTTCATACGGCGCTTTTCCATACTTGAAAACAATTCGCAGTCGACAGGTTATCAATCTATTCTTTAATAAACCTGCCCTTTCTTAACTCTGTGTAAATGCTTGGTACTCTTGTTTATAATGTGAGATTAGGTCAATCAATGCTGTGTGTACAATGCATTGCCTAATTATGAGTTTAGGCTACTTCTAACCACGGGGAAGTTGAAGGGAAATGGGGGGGGGGGGGGGAAATTAAACAGTGCGGTTGAATTTCGCCTACGTGAATCTTATTCTTTAGCTGTTAATCCTGTAGACTCAAATTCTGAAGAAAAAAACTAACTACCTGCATACCCGTTTGATGTTATATAAACACTGTGCTCCACTAGCCGTCAGTTGTATTATGTATGTAGGGTAACTATGCGAAACAAGCAATCTGTGCGCAAGTAACAATATGCAAGACCATTTGGTTAGAGATGAAAGCCTTTCATCCCACTACCCCCTTCCCCAAGTTATATTTCTTTTTAATGAGATTTCTTAAAGTACACGGACATAAAAAGAACTACACTTTTTATGTTTACACTTAAAAAACATCACACGCACACACACACACACAAACACACACACATAAATATATTTCTATATATATATATATATATAAATATATATATATATATATATATATATATATATATATATATATATATATGACAACAAATATGAAAGACGCGATGACTGGAGGTAAATTGTAATGGTTTCATTCGAAACGTCATAATGTTTTAAACGTAACATGTGATAAGAAAAGGGGTTGTTTTGGAAAGTTAATTTTTTTTACATTATTTCCTTCAAAGTCGGAGACATTAACCGCAAAGGTAGGGAACAAGAACGGCACACACAAAAGTCAGTTAAACGGATGTACACAGATAACGCGGGTCCTATTACAAGAACAAAGTTCAAATGGTCTTTTCACCGAAATTCACAGCTGGTCTACTGAGTATGAATCACGATTCCAATAAGTCGTGTTTTGCATTCGACTCGTGTTGCATTGAATCTTTTTCTAGGAGATGATATGTGTAATGAATGCTCTTAGCACACATTCTACGATGACATAACTGGGACAAGCCGACACCGACTTAGCAGTACGATACATCAGTTTATTGACATCTTAGACTTACATCAATGTTGTCCTGAGAAACAGCTTTCACACACCACATTACTCAGACTCCAACATGCTAGTTTCTCACGCGGTCACTGACAAGATTTTGCACTGATGTATCTAGTTCTTCTCCTTGACATCATACAGACTAACCTGGCTGGTCTTGGCTTCAAATGGATGACGTTTTCCTCTCACATCAATTAATCTCACGTTGGCATTCTCTCAATCAATCCCACGTCCTTTCACGCCGACAGTTCAACACATACTAACTTGATCATGCTAGGATCTGAGCAATACCCTGTGTTAGTTTTACGTGGCAACACGTGGTGGTCCTTTACTTCTACGTGGTAACCTGTGGTCGCTATTACATAATTCGGGCATTTCCATATGCGTTCCGTCCCCATCTTCAGCAGCCAGCCATCATCACATGTGCGGGAATTGTCATAAATTAGTTGTTGAATTTATGATTTTGCAGCGCCTTCTCGAAAATCCTTACATTTTCAACTATGATCCTATCTGCAAATATCGTCAGTGCAAGTATATCGTGTAATATTACTGTGGCCTATCGTGTACATCACCGAAACAACTGCATAGCTTCATGCTGTCTGCGTTCAAGATTTAACAGCCGATTACTTTATGTAGCGAGAATTCCAGTTGGATAAACTATCATCATTATTGATAAGAAATTTTGAATTAGGAATCGACGTCACATCACCCAGGACATTCGCATGAGCGCTCCGTATCCATCTGCAGCAGCTAGCGAAGAGTTCCACCACTGATGGCACCAGTAACTGTCTGTATATCCGTGTCGCCCTTCCCTTTAGTGTTGAGTATAGGCTAGATCACCTCGTAACCCCTTGCATCGCCATTCTTCTCAGACTCTACTGATCTATTTGTGCTTTTGCACTGTTTATTCCCTCCCAAAGGCTCTCACAACATATAGCTTGTCATGCATCAGTTCATCTGTCTGCTCATTTCTCAACATACCGGCATCACTTGGAGAAAATATCCGAACAATGATAACTACTCAGGACCCCGGAAGTGTGCTTGCCGCTGCATGGAGTATGCCTGTCTCCACCTATCTGGACATGCTCTGTGATTCAATTACAATCACGACTAGTATTTACAGCTGATTCTCAAACAAGCGAATTACAGCAGTGACTGCCTCCACCTCAATTCTCAAACTAGACGTCGCTACAGCATATGTAAGGCTTGGTTGTTCTAATCGACGTCCATTCGTGTTTGCCATGAACCCCTTAAATACTTTGTTCCTTAAAACAAAGTCATCTGTGTAAATAATTACATTACCTGGGCAGGAATTGTTATGAATCATTTGTTGAGCTTCTGATTCTGCAGAAACAGCTGTCCAGTCATCTGCACTCACGACCTTAAGGGACAAGAAACCATTACAAGACTGATTCTTGCTCAAACACTTTGAACTACTCATTTTCTCGCCTAAATATTTCCGGACTGCTCACATGTTTAATTCGGTCTTCAGTCTGCGCCATCCAAGACTTTCATCCTTTCAGTCTGTGACCCTTAGCTCCATGCATGAGATGCCTGGATATGTGCTTCCTGTATGCAGTTACTGCGAGATACGACTTTGTCTGCAGAACTTTGAGCCTGTCTGCAACAGTAGACAAGTATATGTAGCATACATACTGCAGGGGAAGCTATTGTATATCCCGGAATTAACCCTATGGCTTCATCCTGTTTGCGTTTAAGTTTCATCAAAAATGTTGAAAATATGGGGGTGACTGCAGTCAAGCTAATGCAAGGAATTCCAGACAAATTTGGCTAAAAATCTCAATAAAATGGGGAAGCAGAAAAACACAATGTAACGTTTCGACCGGGCAGCCTTTTTCAAACATAAGTGAACTACACAAACGTAACAACGAGGAGATAAGAGTATGTAGATCTCTAAGGAATGACATGAGCAACGTTTAAAAAAATGTGATGCGGAATAAATGAAATAAAGTAAAATAAACGATGGCTAAAAAATATATAGTCACACAAAAAATAAACAGTAGTATTGTTAATATATAACATAATACTGGAAATAAAAGAAATACAAATGATAATGATACATAAATGATACTGATAAGAAAAAGAATAAAGTAATAATATAAAAGAAAAGAAAAGAAAAGAAAAAAAAAATTGACAATTAAAATGTGATAAGAGTAGAACTATTTAGAAGAAGGTATGTTGAATATTGATACCACCTGGACTAAGAACGCCTAGGTTGTGGATGGGGCGATTTTCTGAAGCGAGGCGCGTAGTATAATCGCCAAAGCAAGATTTTAATGCTGTGACAGATGTATCATCTTTACCTCTGTGGTCAAAGCTATTAAAATGGAAAGGGATTGGTTTAAGTGTCTTTTTAACAATATCGGAGAGGTGTTCCCGAAAACGATCAGCTAGCTTCCTGCCAGTTCCCCCAATGTATCTTTTTATCAATATCAGAGTAACCCGGCTCTCTAGCGAAGTTGGTTAAACCTGACTTTCGCGGCGGCCGGGTGATGAACTCCTTGTGGTCCGGGTTCACTTTCGGGGGTAGGCAGAAAAGCCACATTTCTCCCAGATTAACGGTACTTATCATGGAATCAATGCCGAAGGGTTGCGATATCCATGGTACCGAGCCAAAAGAGTTTACAACTCATGGTTTCTGGTTATGTTAAAAAAAAAAAATCAATATCAGAGGGGTGTTCCCGGAAATGATCAGCTAGCTTCCTGCCAGTTTCCCCAATGTATCTTTTTATCAATATCGGAGAAATGTCCTTTCGTTGTCCAGACTTCTTCGGTCAGTTTCCCTAATGTTTCTTTCTAAATTAGGGATTTTTTTTTTTTACTTGTGAATCCCGCAAAGTAATTTATGCAATTATCTGCAAACGATGCAGCAAGGCATATATTTTTTTTTTAAATATTTGTTTGTGTGTGTGTTTGTGTGTGTGTGTGACTATATATTTGTTTACCCATCGTTTATGTTACTTTATTTAATTTATTTAATTTATTCCACATCATATTTTTCTAAACGTTGCTCACGTCACCCATAAGAGATCTACATAATCTCATCTCCTCGTTGTTACGTTTGTGTAGTTCACTTATGTTTGAAAAAGGCTGCCCGGTCGAAACGTTACGTTGTGTTGTTTTGTTCAAGTTTTTCTGCTTCCCCATTTTGTTGAGCTTTATAGTAAAATTTCTCTGGAATTCTTTTAGTTTCATCAGTTGACTCCTTTATATGGTAGCATTCCAAGTCCATAATCTTTCACCGACAGGATCACATGCTTGGACACAGTGAACAACATTCTCTGTTCCATGTCTATTGCTGCCATAATCTTGAGAACATTGAGTCCTTTTTGACATTTTACTGCAACTGTCTCCACTAGACCCCTAAAAGACCAGCTCCCATCGCAAATGATACCCAGGTACCTCAGTTTGCTTTCTCTTTTGGTGTTTCTTTTATTAATTTTAGGGCCTAGAACATTAGCTCTAACAATACTATTGTCTAGAGAGCACCACAAAACAGCCAACTTTTCTACGTTCATAACAGCAACCATCTTTGCTCGCCAGTCAGTTACTTTTTCTAAAGTTGCCTGTAGCTTTTGGGAATATATTATTCATATATTTCTTCATGACTCTGCCATATTGCTAGATCATCAGCGTACACAGATTTTTTGGCCTTGATCTGTTCTGGCAAGTCATTGATAAAGATTAGAAACAGTGTACAGATCAAAAATAAGCCTTGTGGCAAACCCTCCTCTAAGACTTCTTTGCAGTATCTAACTGTTGCTGTTTGTTCCCAGTGGGGGTGACTAAAAATGCTGACATAATTTCCATCTAATCCTATATTTTGGAGGCATGCATTTATAATTTCATGTTGCACTTATGTCAACGGTCTTGTGGTAATCTACGAAGCATGCATAAATACAATTCTGGATTTCAATATATTTTTCATTCAGCATCTTTAGACAAATTATAGCTGCTTTAGTGCCCGATTTTTAAATGGTTTTCGTGTTTTTTTTTTTTTTTATCCAAACTGTTTCTCAGACACGTCATTGTTTATTTATTTATTTTTTTTTAGTTCTTTCTTGTATGATCTGGAGAAATATCGTATATGATATGGTTTATCAAACTAATCGTTCTGTAATCTTCTACTCAAAGGCTTTTGAATTGTTGAACAGTGTGATCAAAATATACGTTTTCAAATCCCTTGGAATGTGGCCAGTTTTATAAATCCCTTTACAAAAGTCAATGAAGCTTTCAAACCGACCAGCTGCAAAATGATTTTATCAGTTTCGTTGTTATTTTGTCAGGAACTGCGACTTTTCTATGCTTTATGTTTTTCATAGAATTTCCACTACAGCTTTTTAAATGGTTTGATGCCCCTGTTATCTCAAAATAAATCCTTTGTAAATCTACTCTAATATATGATAATTTTACGAACAAAATACTGAAATAATTTTACAAATAAAGTCACAAAACCTCTGAGACCCCTTAAGTTGATACCCTCCCTAGCTTTTCCAGCTTTTCCCAGTCTGCTGACCTCCCACACAATTATGGTTTGAACACTTAGACCCTCGGCCTAATATGTGCTGACTGGTCCTTGCCCCTGACTGAAACTGTAATAATTAAAACATCTACCTATGTGTAGTATCTAGACTTACACCAAACATGCATAATTCTCGTAGGAACATCTCATTTCTCCTGTTCGCATATCCTGTCATGATAGTTAAAGTTCTAAGTCTATTGTCCGTCTTCACCCATTCTTCAAAACTCGCGGACATTGCTTTGATGTGAACATGTGCCCCATGTTTTAGGCTATGCGTGCTGTTCCGAAAAACAAAATTGTCATCACACGGCTGCACGTTTGGGCAACATTTCCCCACAGTTAATGCACATGTTTAGGGTGATCATGGAAACATAATTTCATTACATTATAGTAAACGTCATTGTTCAAATCCTATTTTATAAAACATGAAAACATACACCGAAAAAAATGTGACACAAACATACAAGAAACAGGAATAGAAAACCACTTACCTAACTGAGATAACTGAATACTCACAAAGACATTTTTTAAGCAGAATGTTTATTTAAATATTCATAAAATATAGGGTAGAATAGCCAGGCTCCTAACATATAAATAAAAGGTAAAATTGATATTCAATCAGACCTGGAAATATTCCAGCAGTTTTCTAAAGACTCACACAGCTAGAAGTACTTTCTGCTCTTGGTCTTAGTTGGTGGCAGCTGGTCTGCAATCTGATTAAATTCAAACTCGTAGCTAGGTTAATCGTTCCCACTCATGTCAATTTGTAGAGCAGCACCTCCCCTTTATCGGTATCAATCCTTTTCCTTCAGGAGAGGATTTGAGCCAGCAAACTACAATCATCATTTATTCTGCCAGTCGATCAAATATGACAGCACTTCTCTGATCAAACATTATTAAGTAGGCCAAATTTCGTTTTACCTAGTGTCACTGAAACGTGTGGGAAAACTGCCAGGGGTAGAGACACGGTGTCATGATGGTTAGACTTACTTTCTTTAATTAGGCCAGATCACAGTACTGATTATGTAAGATTTCTGACACATCTGGTTTGTTTCCCTAGGTCGACTTGGTAGTAATCTTATGTAATATTAGGTCAGGACCAGATTCTTTGTCTGGGCTAAGACTGGAAACAGTTTTAAATGCCACATGGTTTAAGTAATATTTGGGCTTAGTGAATAGTAAATGTAATTATGTGTCTAACTATTTAACATGAGAATTTATTAAACCTAATAACATCTGAAACACTGAGATTATTTCGTCACAATGCCGCATGATCTACTCCAGCATAAAGTTGGCTCCAGCTGCTTTACAATTTTTAGTTTGTTGTAAAACGTACAAAAATCTGTGAGTTTTAGTGTGTCATCTCCTAGGAGAGTTTCTTGCTAGGTGGAAGCCACCATGGTGTCGATCGACCGCACTTGCATCAAAAACACAGAAAAAGCACAGGGCATAATACTTACACTGACCTGGAACATGTACTTGCAGTGTGATATATTTCTGCGCTGCTTTTAAACTGGTTTCAATATGGTGTAAGTGAAATACGATGATAGAACACAACAGGGTTCCACCATAGGAAAAAACAGAATTCACACACATATTATTATTTAAAAAATAAGAATTGTTAAATGCAATTATACCGCGTGGTACAAAAAGCTGGACAACTAACAGTTAGTTATATTTTCCTTTGTTGTTGTTAACAGCTTTTGAATTGGGTAAGATTAGTGTGTGACATTGTTTTATTCGGCAACACATGTTTTTATATCTGCAAACAGAGCAAGTTTACAACCTACATTTATGAAGTAGAAGATAATTAGAGATTTCTTTTCAGTGCGTGCGGTATCTTGAGTTCATGCAGCGCTTTTCCATACTTGAAAACAATTCGCAGTCCACGGGTAATTAATTTATTCTTTAATAAACCTGCCTTTTCTTTACTCCATGTAAATGCTTGGTACTCTTGTTTATAATGTGAGATTAGGTCAATCAATGTTGTGTAAACAATACAGTGCCTGATTATGAGTTTAGGCTACTTCTAACCACAGGGAAGGGGGAGGGAAAAAAAAGGGGGGGGGGGGCGGGAAATACAACAGTGCTGTGGAATTTCTCCTACATCAATCTCATTCTTGAGCAGTTAATCCTGTAGAGTGAAATTCTGGAGGAAACAAACTAACTACCTTCTTACCCGTTTGATGTTATATGAACATTGTGCTCCACAGGCCGTCAGTTGTATTATGTATATAGGGTAACTATGCCAAACAAGCAAACAATATGCAAGACCTTTTGGTTAGAGATGAAAGCCCCCCTCCCCCTTTTCCTCAAGTTATGTTTCTTTCTAATGAGATTTCTTGAAGTACACAGACATAAAAAGAACCACAATTGTTTTGTTTACACTTAAATTACATCACACACACACACACACACACACACACACACACACACACACACAGAGAGAGAGAGACACATATATTCACACAAATATGAAAGACGCGATGACTGGAGGTAAAGTGTAATTGTTTTATTCGAAACGTCATAATGGTTTAAACGTAACATGTGATAAGAAAAGAGGTTGTTTTGGAAAGTTAATTTTATTTACAGTTTTTACGTCGAAGTCGGAGACATTTATCGCAAAGGCAGGGAACAAGAACGGCACACAAAATAGTCAGTGAAACGGATGTACACAGATAACGCGGGTCCTGTTGACTGGTCTACTGTGTATGAATCACGATAGTTTATCTTGACAATGCTTAAATACATATAATGTCCTCCAAAGCTGGCCACACCTTTGTGTAAACTAGATACATACAATGATCTTTTTTTCCCCATTGATCTGTTGATTATCGCACACGTTGGTCACCTCTGTTAGTTGTATGTTGACCACATTGACTATGGCATACATTAACAAAAAACCCTTTAAAAGGTGAAAAACATGTCTCAACATGACGTGTCCATGTTCATATTGCCACACATGAAGCGCAATGGTTCACACATTTCATATGATATCAAAGATGAAATAACGAACTGAGTGGTCACAGATTCTACTAATTGGATTTTCATTTTGGTAATGCAATTTTTTATTTCATGTTTATTAATACCACAAATTTATGTATAAGCAGTAACTGATGTAGACACAATGACCTTCCCCCCCCCCCCCAAAAAAAAAAAAACTGAAAGATGTAAAATTGAAAGGAAACGATTGGTGTGCCATATTTCTTTAACTATAACAGTCAGAGAGAGAGAGAGAGAGAGAGAGAGAGAGAGAGAGAGAGAGAGAGAGAGTGAGAGAGAAAGAGAGAGAGAGTGTGTGTAAAGCATTTTGGAGTCGGCAAGATCACAGTTAGTAGCATCCAAAAAAATAACATGAGAATCAACTAAAAGATTAACGCAGAAGGTCGTTTACGCAGAAGATTTTCAAGCATCCAGTGGTTCTTTTTCTTGTTTTTCTTGTTTTTCTTCTTCTTCTTCTTTTTCTTCTTCTTCTTCTTTCTTCTTCTTCTTTCTTCTTCTTCTTTCTTCTTCTTCGTCTTCTTCTTCCTCTTCTTCTTCTTCTTCTTCTTCTTCTTCTTCTTCTTCTTCTTCTTCTTCTTCTTCTTCTTCTTCTTCTTCTTCTTCTTCTTCTTCTTCTTCTTCTTCTTCTTCTTCTTCTTCTTCTTCTTCTTCTTCGTCTTCTTCTTCTTCTTCTTCTTCTTCTTCTTTATTTCTTCTTTCTTTCTTCTTCTTCTTCTTCTTCTTCTTCTTTCTTCTTCTTCTTCTTCTTCTTCTTCTTCTTCTTCTTCTTCTTCTTCTTCTTCTTCTTCTTCTTCTTCTTCTTTTCTTCTTCTTCTTCTTCTTCTTCTTCTTCTTCTTCTTCTTCTTCTCTTCTTCTTCTTTCTTTCTTCTTCTTCTTCATTTCTTCTTCTTCTTCTTCTTCTTCTTCTTTCTTCTTCTTCTTCTTCTTCTTCTTCTTCCTCTTCTTCTTCTTCTTCTTCTTCTTCTTCTTCTTCTTTCTTCTTCTTCTTCTTCTTCTTCTTCTTCTTCTTCTTCTTCTTCTTCTTCTTTCTTCTTCTTTCTTCTTCTTCTTCTTCTTCTTCTTCTTCTTCTTCTTCTTCTTCTTCTTCTTCTTCTTCTTCTTCTTCTTCTTCTTCTTCTTCTTCTTCTTTCTTCTTCTTCTTCTCTTCTTCTTCTTCTTCTTCTTTCTTCTTCTTCTTCTTCTTCTTCTTCTTCTTCTTCTTCTTCTTCTTCTTCTTCTTCTTCTTGAATGTCCTCTTCAAATTCCAAACAAGGTTTGATTGGAATTTGTTATTGGTAAATGTTCTGTATAATTGTCAAACTGTTGAAATAATCTTTCCAAGTATGCGTTTTTGTTGTGATTCTCTTTCTACTTGTTTTGGCGATGTCATCAAATAATTGGGACAATTTATTGTAATACTATTGCCTTCATCCTTGTTCACAGAGACTTGCAAACGTATGCACTTTTTTTGTAAATGTATTTTTTTTTGGGGAAATGAATATTCAAACTATGTACAAAAGATTGTTCCCTCCTGAGCTGACCGTATGAGTCACGAATGGACAAAAGTAATATGTATACGCTCGAGAAATACAATGACCTGGCGACTGGTATGGGGAGAGACGAAGTGTACACAGTCAGAATCTTCATCGTCGAGGTAGGCGCAAGAGGTCTTATCTCACCTTCCATGTACAATGTGATAAAGCAGCTTGGCTTGCGAGGAAACGAACCCAAACGATCACTAAAACAACTTGGTGAAGCTATTTAAAGGACTTCAAGCTGGCTCTGGACGCAACAGGGACGTCGTAGGGGACGGACCACGGTGGGCTGGTAAGGATGTCTAGTTGAAAAGAAAGTCTTTTCTATGAAGTCCATCGTGTCCGAATTGTCTGCCAGTGTCCCTCTGCCAATTGCCAACAAAGTCTAACATATGTCCAATGAACTAATCGCAAGCTTGCCACTTGGTCGTTAAGGTATGCCAGCTGATCTAATTACCTACCGTAGCAACTATACACATATCTAACTTCGAATCTCACAGTACACGTTGCATAGTCACCATTTCGTCTTGTCCCTGTCCGAGAACTTCCAGTAATACGTGCAGCAGGAGCAGATGAAAGCCTGGATTCATGACCCAGTCTGGCCTACCATCTGAAATTGTCTAGGAGCTCGTGGCCGAAACAATTGTTGACGAGGGGTCTTCTACTGATAATTGGTAGACTCCTGCTGTACATGCCTCCCTGTGGAGTTCTTTATATAAGTCTAGTTTCCTATTGAACACTATTATCATTAGTATTATTGTATCCGTTAAAGACTTCAGACACTGTTCACTGTCTGCAATTAACAAAAAATCATCTGCATATATTTACATTTCGTATATTGCTTTTGGTACATCCTGTCACGTTGATTCCCTTTACGTCTTGCAAACTTCGCATACTTATTCTGGACACATTACACATCCCTATCTTATACCTTTCTTGACTGGTTCATACTGACCTATTCAGTGTCAATTTGAACAGCAGCATATTGTTTAAAGGATATGTTCTTAATCAACTTTCTATCCCATCCGTTTGTAAATGAGTAAATTTGTCATTATGTCAGTGTGTTTTGTTCTATCAAAAGCTATTGTGTAATCAGTAAAGTAGAGATAATTATTATTTACTTCCATTGAAAATTATATTCTTTTTCTCAGAAAACATACAGAACTTGTGTTGTACTCTTTACCTTGTAGGAATCAGCATTGTTCTTCGTCTATTTCTGGTTGTACTATATTCCTACATAGAGTTCTATAGTTTATTTTTTTTTCAGGGCTTAACTAGAGGTTGATGTCACACCCATGCCATGACCTAATTGTTTTCGCTGGTTGTCTTCATCATCAAGAGTGCTACCTGAATTATGCAAATGGTTCTGTTGCTCTAATTCATTCATCTGCTTGATCTTTTTTTGGAAGCCTTCTGTGTTTGTCTTTTTCATTACGTTCTCTAGAGCTACTCTTGATGCAATTAACGTTGAATCAGCTGTGTTACTTTGCAATCATTTTTGTTCCTAATGTTTCTTACTAGCACGTTCATACATCCACATATTAGTAGGCACTCAGATACACCTTGTATACGTACATAAATACATGCCTGAATGATATCGATCGCACATATACTCATGCACACACTCTCATAAATACACATTATTCAAATATGCACAAGCATATAATATACACACGCATATGCATCTGTCCATTTATATATAGTACCGTCATATATGTATACTGACAGTTAAGCAGACACATAAACAAGGAAGTCGATAATTCATTATTTTAAAAAAAGGAGCTAAGAAACCATTAGGTAAATTAGATTATTTAAACCGTAGGAGAATATAACACTTTTTACAGTTTCAATAAATAACAGTTTATGCTTGTGTACAGCAACAATTATATGTAAGTAACATCTATTTAAAAAAAAACACATTATTAGTAAATGTACCCTAGTGTGGCGCAACTGCCAATTTTCAAATAATCGACCCCCGATGGCTGGTGCTGTTATTATAAGGGAGGCTAGCTAGTACCCATGTTAGACCGGTTTCACATTGGAGCCTCTATAAAAAAATATTGGTAGACTGTTTTAAACTTTTTAGTCTGCATAATTCATGAGTATTAAGGAAGAAAGCTTGTCGGAGTTGGCTTCAGTAGTAGTATATTTTACCCCACTAGGATATCACATGACAGAAGTCATGAGCATAAGTAGAAAGCAACAGACCATCGACATAAAGATTCTAGATCACAGCCTAAAATAAGTGCAAGAATTTAAATACCTGGGAAGTATCTTTACATCCAATGGTAAAAAAGACAGAGAGATCGAAGCAAGAATCCAACAAGCCAACAATGTCGCATATCAGCTTGCCCCAATTTTAAAACACCCTGCTGTCCCAGCTAAGATAAAAAGACAAATTATAAATACAATCTTTATACCGACATAAGGTTATCAATGTCAGACTTGGACATTAACAAAAGAACATGAGAGAAGACTAACCACCTGTGAAATGAGATGTTTGAGAATGGCTGCGAATAAAACCAGAAGAGATCGAGTGAGAAACGATGTGATTACAAGAACTATTGGAACCATACCCATCGTTAAATTTATTGAGAAGCAAAGAATGAAATGGTTTGGTCACCTAATGAGAATGGAACCAGCGATGCCAGCATCAAGAGCATACAACATGAAAATCGAAACAACAAGAGGCAGGGGAAGACCAAGAAGAATATGGATTGAAGGAGTCACGGACAACTTGAGACTTCATAAC
Organism: Candidula unifasciata; assembly: GCA_905116865.2. Lineage (NCBI taxonomy): Eukaryota > Metazoa > Mollusca > Gastropoda > Stylommatophora > Geomitridae > Candidula > Candidula unifasciata. The sequence goes on from CAJHNH020004326.1 coordinate 25,179, forward strand.
ATCACGGCATATGAAGCGACTGAGCGCGCCCTGGCTCGGTTGCCGATCATCTGATAGACTGCGACGCCTAGCGGCACAAGTAGATTTTGACAAAAGAAGAAGAAGAAGAAGGATATCACATGTGATAAACACCCGATGACACAAGGTGCCACCCTGTGGATGAAGATCACCCGTGGAGAGGTCCTGGAAGCCGCGTTCACCCATTAGGCCATATTTATGGCCGGGCTATACTGCGGCCCCAGGCAAGAGCCAGAGTAGGGTAAAAAATAACGAAAAATTGCATCCCACAAGGGGATGACTAGTTAAAAGTCAGTTGGCTTTGACTTTCATCAACAGAACCAGAAAAGCGTCAGTTCCCCAGGACTGGGTGCGATATTATTTAATCCTTTTTTCCAAAATCACGTTAAGATTATTCAAGATACATCAACCGTTTCGTCATCAATATACGGATTGCTCTTACAAGGCATCGTAGAAGACCATTGCTTTAAAAGGTAGGCGTTTTATGAAAAGGGTCAGCGTTTCCCGTAAGTTGACGGCGGTGATCGGCCAGGGAAAGATAAATGAACAAATGCAGCCACCTTCGCTTTTGATGTTATGAGTATGGGTAGATGGTCCACAGAATACAGACCATAGTGACAACACTTGATCGACACAATGCATGCACTTGCCTACTATTAAAGAAAGAGTAGAGGGTCTACCCTGGCTTGTATACTGGTTAGCAGATGACCTGTATTTCCATAAACTACCCTTCGTCTGGGCACCTGTATATCAGAGCTGCGAAAAATCGTCCTCGGACTTCCACGGGGATATGCTCCTCAATATTTATACGAGCAAGACTGCAAAACTGGAAGCACCGACTGTGTGGCGGATATTCAATTTGCTGATAATTGCCTTGCTTATAGACAGATCAGAGATAATAAACAGACAGCCCAAGAGACAGCACAGTAGGAAACGGGACTGACTGGTGTAAAGATAATTTTTTTTTCATTATCAATCTATAATAATAAAAATGTTAATTTTCCGAGTTTGTTAACTCTAAACTCGGAAACTAACTGAACCGATTGCTTTCAAATTTTCACACAACGTTGCCTGTGACTCAAAGCATGATATCTTGTGAAACAAATTGCACAAACCACGAACGACGTAGCTCCATCAACGGTCAAATCATTATTTGTTTCGTTGCTGGTCTGTATTTGTTTATAGTTGACTAGCCACCTTCGACTGCTGAGCAGGACTGTCAATAGATGAATTCCCCCCCCCCCGCCCCTTTTCCAGGATCAATTTTCCCCATTTCTTTACCGATCGCTTTTAAATGTTCACACAACGTTGCCTTAGACTCCGCGCGTGTTTGTATGTATGAGTTTTGCACAGACCACGAATGACGTAGCTACAGCAACGGTTACTTCATTATTGGTTTTATTGCCGGCCCGAAATTGTCTTCAGTTGTTGGCCACCTTTGACTGTGTGTGTGTAAAACACCGAACTTCACATTATTATATAATTTCATTTCTACTAAAGGCTTGAATAGTTGATAGCGTAGTTAGTTGTCAGCATTTCGCCTTTCGCGTATTGGGAGTTCGATTCCCCGCTGGGTGATACCATTTGTTTTCTGGGTTAGGGGAAGGGGGGGGGTTGGCCCTAACTGGTTGGCTGCCACGTTTTGTTGTGGTTTATAGCTAGGCTGCAATATCTATGCTTTTTTCCGCTCGGTTTTGGGATTTACAGCTAGCGGTGACAGGATGATCACTGGTCATGTCACGGGTAACATTTGTTCGCTGTCACAACCCTGTGAGTAGAGTCAGTGGCAGAATGTACCACACCGTAGGGTGTGCCGTGTTCAGATGACACCCCAGGGTTGAAACAAAGGTCAGTGCCGTGACTGGCAAAGGCTGTGCTGTTCACGGTGAAACTATCGCTCAGTGGAGACCAATTAAGGATGACGGGAATGAGTGAACTCTGTTGCAGACAAGTTCGCAACACGATTACCCCAGGGGCAGGTGAACGGGTCAAAAGACACGAGATGAATGAACACAGAGGATTGAGTGTACAGCGTTTGGACCGAGAAGACGTGTTAGCGAGACAGTGATAGTATATTAGAGTTAGGATACTTCTTTAGTGACTGCATAGATTATTTACAGTGTTCTGTTAGAATAGGATAGTCTTGTGTGCTGTGAATTTAACTGGTACAAGGTATTGTGTTGTGCCACAAGAAGTAAATAGTGTCCAGTTACTTCTGACCAGTTAAATCGTTTAGGTACATGTTCTGTGAGAGAATGTCTAATCTTGTCACTCTGACCCTGCACTAGACAGAGGCTGTGACATCTTGGTCGGTTAGTGTGTCAATAGGAAAGAACGTATCTCGCCCAGCTGTGGTTTGTGCACCAGGAGATTGCCAGTAGAACGGACTGGAGAGCGAGGCGATTGTAAAGCTCGTTCTGCCAGAGGGTCCAGGCAATAGGTGGCCACACAGCGGAAAGTCAACTTTCTATTGTATTACCTGTACTTGCAATAAAGATTGTCGTGTGTGCTCTGGGTGGGTAATGTGGTAGGTGTTACACTGGGCACATTTACTCCTCAGTACACATTATTTCTACCCATTGTTGTCTGGGAGGACACGGATGCAAAGCTCAGTTTAGTTACAATATTTCGTCAGATGATGACTTTCCCCATCCTTCGGCGAGGAAGATATGATTAGTTAGGGGGGTGGGGGGGGGGGTGATGCCAGACACTGTTAAATGAGAGAGCTTAAAACATTATTTTAAAGTTATCATTTTATAACAATTGATATTTTAATAATTTTGTCACGTGATGATTTTTCATTGCTCCGGAGAGAGAAATATTATTTGGGGAGGGGAAGGCTGGGTTATGCCAGTCACTGTTGAGAGCTTAAAACATTATTTTCAACTTCTTATTCCTTATCTATTTCTTTTTCAATGCTTTTGCCAGGGATGATTTTTCAATCCTTCAGAGAAGAAGATTTGACTGTGTGGAGGGGAGAGGGAAGGGGGATGAGGGTTATGACGGACTCTGTTATCTGAAACCTATTTTCTTTCTTTTCCATTTCATCATTCTGCGCCACAGCAACGCGTGACCGGGCACAGCTAGTTTATAATTGAAAAAGGTGTATATGATATTCATGTGTGTGTGCCATATACATGTGTAGGTTGTATGTGTTTATTTATGTGAAGGCGTGCTTGTTTATGTATGTATGAGTGTGTGTATCGGTAATTGTAAAAGTTTTTGCTTGAGTGTGTGTGTGTTTGTGTGTGTGTGTGTGTGTGTGGCTGTAAATCTACATGTGCGTGTGACTGTGTGTGTGTGTGGGGGGGGGGGGGTTGTGTGTGATTATGTCTCTGTGTGGGCATATCTGTGTCTGCATGTCTGTTTGTATGCGTGTGTTTGTGTGTGCGCGCGTGCGCCTTGTCATGTTTTTGTGTGTGTCTATGAGTGTGTGTGTGTGTGAGTGTCTCCGTGTGTGTCCTATGTGTGTGTGTGTGTCTGTGTGTGTGTCTGTGTGTGTGTGTGTGTGTGGTGTAAATGATTATGTGTGTGTCTGTTTATATATATATATATATATATATATATATATATATATATATATATATATATATATATATATATATATATATATATATGTTGATTGCTGTGTTTTGTGTGTATGTATGCATGTGTGTCTACGCGTGCATGTCTGCGTTTGCGTGTGCGTCACTATGTATGAGTGTGTGTGTTTCTTTGTGTGTATCTTTGTTTCTGCGTATGTTTGTATTGTGTATCTGTGGGTGTGTATCTATGTATGTGTGTTTATTTGTGTGTATGTGTGTGTTTGGGCGTGTGCGTTTGCGTGTATAACTGTGTGTATGTGTCTACCTGTGTATCTGTGTGTATGTGTGTGCACGTGCCTGTGAATGTGTGTTGCGGGTCTGTGTGTTCTATGTGTATTTGCCTGTGTGTATATCTGTGTCGGCGTAAATGTCCGGGTATACGTGCGTCTCTGTGTATAAATATATGTGTGTATATGTCTGTGTCTGTCTCTGTGTGTATTATCTCTGGGTGTGAGTGCATGTATGTGTATGTATATGTGTGTGTGTGTGCATGTCTGTAGATATGTCTGCGGGTGTGTGTCTGTGGTAGTGTGTCTGTGTATGTATGTGTCTGCGTAAGTATCAGCGTATGTGTCTGATATTGTGTGTGTGTTTGTCTGTCTGTGAGTGTGAATGTGTGCGTGTATCTGCGTGTGTGTATGTATGTGTCTGTCTGTTTGTGTCTGCGCTCATGTCGGTTTGTGTGTCTGTGTCTGCGTTTGTTGCTATATGTGTGTTTGTGTGTGCATGTGTGTATCTCTCTGTATGTATGTATGTGTGTAAAATGTGCGTGTTTGTTGTGTGAGTAATTAGGTATATATATAATATATATTATATATATATAATATAGTATAATATATATTATATATTATATATATTAAATATATATATATATGCATATGGGTGAATAGGATGTGTTTAAGTGTGTGAAGGTATTTGGGCGTGTAGATATGCGTGTTTAAGTGAATGGATGGGCGTGTGCGTGGGTGTGTATATGTCTATGTGTGTGTATCTGCGTGTAAATTATGTGTTTACGTCTGTGTCTACGTATGTATGCATGTGTGTGCATGTCTGCCTGTGCGTCTCTGTGTATGTGTGTGAATGTTTGTGTGTGTCTGCGTGTGTTTGTATTGTGTGTCTGCGGGTGTGTATCTATGTTTGTGTGTCTGTGTGTGTTCCTTTGTGTGTTTGTTTGTGTGTGCCTGCGTGTAGGACTGTGTGTATGTGTCTGTTTGTGTATCTGTGTGTATATGTCTGCATGTGTCTGTGCGTGTGTTTGCTTGTCTGTGTTTTCTACGTGTATGTTGCTGTGTATTTGTCTGCATGTGTTTGTGTGTGTGTGTGTCTTTTTATGTGCCTGTATGTGTCTGTGTGTATATGTATATGTGTGTGTTTTTCTGTGTGTAGTGTCTCTGGGTGTGTCTACATGTATGTCTGTGTATGTATTTGCGTTTGTGTATCTGCGGGTGTGCGTCTGTGTGTGAATGTATGTCTGCGTAAGCTTCTTCGTGTGGGTGTATATATCTGCCTGAGAATCAGAGTTTGAGTGTGTCAGCGATTTTTGTGTGTTTATGTGTGTCCGAGTGTGTCATTGTGAGTGTATCTGTGTGTGTTTGTGTCTGCGTGTGTTTGTGTATATGTGTCTGTGTGTGTCTGCGTGTGTGAGTCTGCGTGGGAGTGTATGCCGGTTTGTGTGTGTGTGTGTGTGTGTGTGTGTATGCATCTTCGTGTCTGAATTTTATGTACGCGGATGTCTCTTTGTGTGTGTATCTGAATTTGTTTCTATGTGTGTGTTTGTGTGTGCGTGGGTATATATGTATGTTTGTATGTGTGTGGAATGTGCGTGACTGTGTGGGTATGTATGTATGCATGTGGGTGAATTGGCGTGTGTGTGAAGGTTTGTGGGTGTGTTTAAGTGAGTGTGTGTGTGTGTGTGTGTGTGTGTGTGGGCGCGCGCTAGTCTGTGCATGCATTTTACCATCCATGCTTTTGTGCTTGTTCTTTTTTTTTTTTTGGTCTCTTTTGATATTCATAATATGCATATTATCATATGAATTTAACATGCTTATTGATAAAATACAGTTGCAGTGTGAAAGACCTGTGTTTGAAAGGGTCGAATGTAAGACCGGCCTGCATGCCCAATTTGTGACTCTTTCAAAATAAAGTTCGTTCGTTTGTTCGTTGTCTTTAATCCACCAAACGTTGCTGTTTTATGGTGCTCTCTTGACAACGAGATTGTTAGAGCTGAAATTCCAAGCCGCAGTAATAAAGATATAATCATTACATGAGAGGACTTACCAAGGTTTCGATGTATCTTCTTCTTCTTCTTCTTCTTTTTCTTCTTCTTCTTCTTCTTCTTCTTCTTCTTCTTCTTCTTCCTTCTTCTTTCTTCTTCTTCTTCTTCCTCTTCTTCTTCTCTTCTTCTCTCTTTCTTCTTCTATTCTTCTTCTTCTTTTCTCCTTCTTCTCTTCTTCCTTCTCTCTTCTTCTATCTTCTTCTCCTTTCTCTTTTTCTTCTTCTTCTTCTTCTTTTACTACTATACTACTAATACTACTACTACTACTACTAACTACTACTACTACTACTACTATTTACTACTACTACTACTACTACTACTACTACTACTACACTAATACTACTACTTACTAATATATACTAATACTACTACTACTGACTACTACTGCTACTACTACTACTAAACCTAACTAACAAAACTACTTCTCTCTTTTCTTCTTCTTCTTCTTCCTTTGTTCTTCTTCTTCTTCTTCTTTTCTTCTTCTTCTTCTTCTTCTTTCTTCTTCTTCTTCTCTTCTTTCTTCCTTCTTCTCTTCTTCTTCTCTTCTTCTTCTTCTTCTTCTTCTTCTTCTTGCTTTTCTTCTTCTTCTTCTTCCTTCATCTTCTCTCTTCTTCTTCTCCTTCTCTCGCTTCTTCTTCTCTTTTCTTCTTCCTTTTCTTCTTCTTTTTTTCCTCTTCTTATTTAGGGGGAACAGAAAGTTCGCGATTAAAACAATAACAAAGAATCCTGTCTATAAGATTTATGTTCTCAGCACTCTCCTTTATGACAGTTAAACTTGGTTAACTTATTCACACCAGGAGAAAAGGTTAAACAGCTTACACATGCGATGCCTAATAAGTATACTTGACATTAAACAAGAATATAGGATCATAAACATTGAGGTATTGAGAAAAGCAGGTATTACCAATTTTCTCAATGCTTATTCGATAAAGGTTCTGTTGACTTGGTCCACCTGAAGTTGGAACTCTGTGCTGGCTGCTGAAGATGAGTACAGAGCACGCAGGGAATGCCCCGAGTGCGGTGATGTCAATTCTGGACTCAACTCCAATCAACTCAACCTGAAGATTGAGGATGGTATAGTTTCTAAGGACATTCTCTACGGTGAATTACAGATCGGTAGAAGGCTGGCTCCTGCTACGTAATAAAGATGTGTGCATGCGGGAAATACATGTTAGAAGTATTGAGGTCGTTCGTGGAAACAAAATACCATAGCCCGTGTTGTGGGTAGGTGGCAATTTAGGAATGGAATAAGAATGAAGAAAGACAAGATTGCAGAAAAGATGAGAGCTGAGGGTCTGACAAGAAAACTCATTAAACATTTTTAACTGTAATAACAGTCCTGAAATCATATTCTCCAGTTGTGGAAAACGTGTCTTAACTCTTTGAGTCCTTTGGGGCTTGGCATCAGAGGTCCAAGGCGTGGTAATGCATATTTTTTTTCCTCTAACAAGTTTAACACATTAAAACAGACCATACTAATTGAATTGCCGCGCAACATACACATTTAAAACAAACAATGTGACAAGGGATTGTCGAGGAATAATTAAAGCATACAGCTGCAACAAATAATTGCGATAGTAATTAAATATCAGTGCATAAACATATAGTACGTTTAAAAAAAAAATTAGTAAAATAAAATATAAAAAATTCCACATACCACTGTGGCACTCAAGAAAAACTGGTTAAAAAATATCCAAAATGAATCACAAAGGAATATGAACCACTCAGTAATGAATAATTAAAATATTAACACAATCTTTACGATAGATTTTGTTCCAAAGAATCTTTTGAATCATCATGCCTGAGAACTATTATTTGGTAAAGAAAACTGTCTCCCGAAACAATCAGTATCTTCACACAAAACGAAGTTTATATAACACTCAATTTGCCTGTAATTTTGTAGCTATGTTCCAAAATTACAAGGGGAATGGCACTATAACTAACTGATACTGAAGAAAATCGTCTTTTACCTTGAGTGTATTCTATTTATGCCAGCTGACTTTGCTATCGTACTTTCGCGTGAGGTACACATAAGCCATATCCCTCATCAAAGTTTGACTCTATAAATGGCTGAAACACATCTAATTCGCAACGTTATCTACCTAACTTCGGATAAATCGAATAAACACGTACTTTTTTTAATTTTGAGGCTTCTAAAGCCGTAAAGAATTTTGGCATGCTTATAGAATACTGCTTGGCGACCATATTCTTTTTAAACAAACACTTAGTAATCCGGTAAATCTGAACAAACAAATTCTATATTTTCTTACTTCAGACCAAGTTTTTTTAAATATGCACGCCTGATATCAGACACAAAGAATTCAAAAGAAAGTTGAAATTGAGACGTCAGCGTTTTATGACCGGTCAGCGTTAAATTAAAAAAAACCTTCGCTTGTCACGCGTCGATTGGGCGGGTCTTGATAGTTACACTCGCTATCGTCATGGACTGCTAGTCTGAAAACACTGAAAGGTGCCACCAATACAAAATTATTAGCTAAACTATGAGTCACATACTTCATCGTAAATTTAAAAATATAGGATCAATTTAACACAACACATAACTTCGTATGCAATACACATTCTATTCTTAGGCAATAATACATTGCATGGTGAGGGCTTCATTTCGTGAACAATATACTATCCTTTAGCACCCCACAATAAAAATTCAAATTATTTCCCTTGCCTGCCACCTTATTTTTTTCACATTTTGCGTTTTTTATGGAGGAAACATGAAAAACACTATAACTTTTTGGTTTATGAATAATTTTGCATAATTATTTAAACTGAAAAAAACAAATGATTTCTGCATACATTGATATGAGTTTTGTTGGTGTATGTTTGATAGGTGATGTGTGAGGACAGAGTGAAATGGGAAAAATGTAAAAAAAACAGTACAAACATAAAGACTCACCAATTAGTCATGCATCTCCTCGTATTCCGTATCCTAAAAATCTGACACACTGTAAACAGAACAACCTTCACTTACGTCTCCAGACATATCAAACATATCAACTTCGCGACTGATATCGGCTGCAGTAAAACACAAAATCTCATCGTCAGAGTCAGAATCCATGAAGATTTCAGAAAAATTTAATTCCATTTCGAAGGATGGTGATGGATATCGAACCGGCTCATACAAATTGAGCAAACAAACCCACTATCGGCCATTACAGGAAGTTAAACCACTGTAAAATAGTTATTTATAGTTTTCAAGTGACGTCAAACGCGTAGCTCCGCTTAATCTACGTATTTTTGAACCATATATAGATGTCGACTATACTCGACTGTGGGAGGCAACGGGGTGAACGGCGGAAGTCCAGTATACTCGACTGTGGGGTGCTAAAGGCTATATACACTGTGCTGTTAAGGCTTGGCAATACATAGTAATCATGCTATTCGCAGAACCCACACAACCCCCAATACCAATACCACAGGACAGGGTGTACACTTACTCAATACTTTTTTTAAAGCTAGGCAAAGATCATTGTAGACTGAACGGTTTCAGGACTATCACTCTTTAAAATCATTGTTTTTTTTTTTTTTGCAAGGAATTTGAACAGATTATTGCTGTTAAACTGCAGTCATTTTAAGAAACGAAAGATCTTGATCTTGATCTTGATTGGTGAAAACAAAAATTTAAAAGTGCGGCGACGCTTAACCGGCTCCTATCTGAGCGTTGGTTATCTGGTCGGCCGGGTTTCTTTGCGGTTTATTTTTGTAGGTTCTCTGTCATGTGTTGTCACATCTGAGTTCTGTTTTTGTGCTGTTTCCGTTGGTTGCTTCGTATTGGGCTGGAATCTGGCGTGGTTCGGGCGGTAGGTTGTCCTTCGGCATGGTAGGGTAGGTGGGGGGGGGGGGGAGGCCTTTCTGAAAGGAACGGTTACGTTGCCAGGGCAGGCTATTGTGTGGGAAAATGGGCGGGACTGCTGAGGTTCGGTTTCGGCTGGTTGGCTGTGCTTCTTCTTGTCAGTGTTCCTCAAAGATAGCGGCGTATTCGTTTAGGGTTTGAGCTTTCGTTTTTGGTCTTCTGATGTTTTTGTGTTGGCTTTTTGCTTCCTCTTAGTATTGGCGTCAGCGTTTACCTCGTCCTCCATTCGTCTGTCACTTCCCGGTGGCGATCGTGGTAGGGGGTTCCACTGGTGGGCGTCCTTTGTGGGCTACTCGCTGCTTGTGCTTCTTCTTCTTCGATATCGGTGGCGTTTCCGGCGGCTGACTGTTCTGCTTCTTCTGCTTCTGAGTAATGTGCCGAGTTTTTGTATTCTTGATCAGATTCCTCGTACACTGGTGTTTGTGGTTTATGGGATGCAGCCACGATTTTCTCAATTCTATATACTTCATGTGTCATCTTCTGCTGTATTATGCTGAGTTCTTGAAGTGATTCGCGAGCCTTAAACAGATCGTCTCGCATGTTGCAGATTTTTTCATCTTTGGCCTTTTTCGCTTCCTCTATGGCTAATAAATTCTGCAGTCCTAGCACTGTAGAGAGGGTTTCGGATTTTTGATTTGCCAGTTTGACGAATTCTAGGTAGGCGCCCTGGCTGACTTGTGTCAGTTTTCCCATTTCCTTTATTCGCACCGCCCCTTCTTCTTGTCGTTGCTTTTGTTCTGCTATCTGGGCTTTCTTCAGACTTTCTATTAGTTCTTTCTTTCGTTTCTGTATCTTGTTTGTGGTTTTCAATGTGTTGTGATTCAGCTAGTTTTCTCACCTCCCCTTCTTCCTGTCGGCGTTTCTCGTTTGCTATCTGGGCCGCTTCGAGTCTTGTGAAAACTGCGTTGGTGTTTTCTCTAGCAACTGTGGCTTGGTTCTGGTGTTCTTTTAATACTTCAGCTTGTGCTGAACTGACCTCCTTCAGTACTTTGATTTCCCTCAGCATTAGGGTGATCAGTTCATGTGTTTCAACTTTCTTGGGTTTGGTTTTTTGAAATCAGGGTCCGCCTTGGCCAAGGGGCACTCCTTGAAATCATGCGCCTTGGAGCAGTATCGGCATGCTAGGCTGCTGCAGCAATTCGCGGCTGTGTGCCACGCCTTGTTACAGCGTGAGCACTGTAGGCTTTCTGGACTGGTGGCTCCCGGTCACTGCTGCTGCTGTCTGTGTGGTCGGGTGTAAGTGAGCTCCTGCGCCACGAGAGGGGCGACTTCTGGTTGTAATGCTGCCTCGACAGGGGCTACATCGGAAACTGGCTGCGTCTGGGTGGGCGAGGCTGGCGTCGCGATAGGGACGTCAGTCAGTGCTGGCATCGTCTGCACCGTAGGGGCTGGTGCGACGTCAGGTGCTGTCTCCTTGCTAGCCGATGTAGATCTGGTATCACGGCGCTGTATCGGGTTCTTCTTCCCACGGGCCATAGTGGATGTGGCTGTGGCTGGCAAAGGCTGTGCTGATCGGGTTGCTGTTGAAAGCTAGATCCCTTCGGAGTCAGCAAGGCTTGTTGAGTGCTCTGAAAAGAACACCAAGCGTGCTTTCTCCTCAGTTCTCTAGACAATCGTTCTACCAAAAAACTGGCTGTGTCTTCAACAATTGTGTGTTCACGGGCTGCTAATAACCCAAACGCAAACGACCCCGATAGCGTAATCGAGACAAACTCAGCTGAATATCAAGGGAGTATTGTCCAGTATCTAGCTATCGAGAATCAGGCTACGAATGGGTAGTGAGCGGGCGACGAGTCGAGACAGCGCGTTGGTCTTTATCCTGGCTTGGTCCACAATATCCGCTAACTATTGTATTGTGAGGCCAAATGTATCTTCCCTGGCCTAGGACTTTTCTGCATGCAGACAATACGTGCTCGAGCGTCTTCTTATCTCTACACAGTGGGCATGTCGGGTCGGTAGTCACATGCCATTTTACCACGTTGACGCTAGACGGAAACACAGATCTTACGACAAAGCTCAGCCGCAGCGGGGCCATTCGCCTGTACAGAAAATGTATCAGATCTGAGTGTTGACTCAAGTATTATTAACCCTTCTACACTGGATTATCAAAACTTATATATAGATATAGAATAGAATACTAGTGTCTTTTCATGATTGCTTGCAGCTGGTGGATGTTGGCAGTACTGATGTGGAAAAGTTATTAGAAAGCAGTATTAATGATTGCATCACTAAATGGCTAGAAGGAACTTAGAAAGGAGCATTTTATGAATTGCAGGGTAAAGTCTTCAGCAGAGTTTGACGGAAGAGAAGATATTTCAATGTCATTGATGACATAAATGCGTGTGGAATAGGGTGAGGTAAGAAGCTTATAAGGAGAAAGTGACAATGTCCAAACTGTTGCAAAACTTTAGTTCAAATGATGATGCATTGTTTAACTTTAGAAAATGTTCAACAGGCAGCGGTAAGAACAAATCTCGGGGAACATATTTTAGATACACAGTTAAATATAGTCTCAAACGGAATCGAAAAGTACCGAATTGAAAAGTGAAAGAATGATATAAACGGACGTTTTAGTGCAACTTTATACACATTTTTAACAGTAACATCCCTCTCTCTCTCTCTCTCTCTCTCTCTCTCTCTCTCTCTCTCTCTCTCTCTCTCTCTCTTCTCCTCGTCACTGTCGTGAAGTGAGCAGCCAATCCTACACTATGGACGAGTCGTTACTCTGACTTCCCTAGCGGGCAGTCAAATTTCAAACTTAAACCCGCCAGGAAGGGTATATAGTCTACCATATTGATATATACCTATATCTGGTGAAATATTTGTTTCTAGACCCTCTAGTTGCTTTGATAAATCTTCATTTTCAAACTTGAAACTGAAGGTTGAAGATTGCTGATATTTAATTCAGAAATTCATGTAGGCCGGTTTACTCCTTAGGCATGAATACAGGGGACTTCTTTCCTAGTGACGCTAAGTTTGGTTTTGAGAAGGCATTCTTTCGCCTGATCCCAAAATGTCAAGACGTGTATACAGTCTATGTAGAAATTGGCGCATTCAAAGTTCCAGTTCTATCTTGGAAGAATTCCTAAGCTTGGGATGATACCTCCTTAGGGATCAGGTCGACGAATCACAGTCCAGCCAACACCACCAACCCATACCATTCTGTCTGGGCACCAAGCATACCCATAAGTCCTGCATATCGGGCCACTACCTCAAAATGGCAAGAGCTTGTTTGTGAGTTCCAGGACCAGTGGACCATTGCAGACACCTATGTCATCAATCCAGAGAACCAGTCTTCAAGAGCTTTATTGGGCTCTTATTCAGTTCTTGTGTTATCACCTGTGAGACAATCAGCTTGTACCAGATCAAATCGAGGCATAGATACCTGAGTCAACTACAGTCGAATCACCATGGACTGAGGGGAGCATTGACCTATGAACTGGGATAAGTGATCTATTATTCAAATTCATGCGCTCTTCCCACAGCACCTTATGATTCCTATGATGAACTCAGGTACACCTCAAGACTAAATCTGGCTGCTTCAATATCTGGGTTGTGTCATTGATTCCTGAGCTCCATTCACTGAACTCTTGTTTATCTATTCATTATTATATGTATATATTGTGCTGATTACATGCATAAATTTGCATGGCTGACTTGGGTGTCCCTGTTTCACCCTTCTAACTGTCTAGCTTTGATGTTTGTGTGAGTAAAAAGTGTTATCTGTGTTAACATGGCTATGATAGTATACTATCATAACCTGGGAGCTACCTTTTTATAGTAGTGGGGGTGGCCAGCCAAGTGTGCCTAGGAATATTATATATTTTGTAGTGCCAAAGCTTGAGTTGACCTACTCCTGAAATAAGTTGAGCGTATATTGGCCACGCGATATCCCTTAGATCAATACGAGCTAACGACTCAACATAATTATTTCAGAGTGCTGTTGGTTCTTAAGGAAAAATTCTTAAATCAGGCACGTGACCGGAGCGATATGTGACAGCCACTCACGCAGGTTTTCTCTATAAAATACGTTTAGTGTTGACCTATGTGATACATTTTTGATGTTTATCATTAACTGAATACGAATAAAATACGCGTACACTGTGTTGGGGCAAGATGGTAAACTTGGTTTTAACAAATATTTGTTTGGCGAACTGCATCGTGAACTGCCTAATCTTATAAACAACAAGGAGTTTGCGAAAACAGTTTCAATAAGTGAACTTTTGTTTCGAAGTCTTGAGGAAGAAAAACATATTCAAGAACCAATAATTTCACAAACTTACGACTAAGGGGTCGAGAGACTGGTCGCCAGATCAAAGCACGTGTTTATAAAGGTCATTTAACTTGCACTGACCGACGTGTTCATTTAAACTGGTTCTTTTCACCTCCAACTCCCTGAGCTTGATGAGTACCGAGAGTTTTGAGTGTTGTCACATATTCCACTGTTGAACACTGCAATCACAGTCATGACGACAACACCAACAAACTATAAGAACGTGGTCACAATCCCCACGAGAACATTTGATGTAAATACAACATGTTGAGCTATGGTCTGCCTTTATTATTCTATCCTTTCTTCATTGTTCCTAATAATTCAACATATTATCTAAATCTGTCTAACTCAATAACTAAAACCATTACTCACGCGGCATGGCCACATTACAGTTGTGCAGACCGTTCGCTAGGACGTCGAGTCGGCGACTGTCCCCCAGCCGATTCACAACCCGAGCTCACTTGTCCTTACATCAGGTAGTTCACGTGGCCTCTGTGGCCCGTGTGCACATCATGACAATCACACATTTAATGCTTAGACAGTAGTTCCACATTCCCCTATCTCCACCCTACCCTGATGATGACAGTTTAGTTAGACCACTTATAATGGAATACGTGTATTATATAATAGTGTGCCCATAAACAAATGTTTGGTGTGTGTTTGTGTGTGTGTGTGTGTGACTTACATAGCATGTTAAAAAAGGTGGAGACACGTATGCTCCGTGCAGAGTGGCAATCATTACTTCAGAGGTCCCGGGTAGTTAACATCCTGTAGATATTCTCTCCAGGTTATGCCGGCGTGTTGCGAAATAAGCAGACAGTAGACTGGCTGGTTCTGCACCGCTTGGTGGTGAACTGATGTATGACAAACTAAATGTTGTGAGGGCTCTCTGAGAGCGAATGAACAGTGCAGAAGCGCAAACAGATCATAACGGTCTGAGGAGAATGGCGCTGCAGGGAGTTAGCAGGGGACCTGTCAAACGCTCAACACTCAAGAGAAAGTCGAGACAGATAAACAATCAGACAATTACTGGTGTCATCTAAATCGGAACTGTTAGTTTGCTGCTTAAAATGGGGACGAAGCGCTTATGAGAGTGTTTCGAGTGCAATGATGTGGATTCCGAATTCAACTCAACAAATGTTATTTCTGAACACAGTATCTGCTGTTTGTCTACAGTCTACTGTATGTATCACTTTTGTTAACTTTTTTTTCCCGCACGCAATTATTATGTAAAATGCACATATATTAAACAGAAGTTTCCAGCTAATTAAGATTAGCGAATTCGATCTGTAGATCTTGTTACCTTCATTGCTACATTTAGGTTAACCATACAATAATGAGTTTTTTAACCTCATTTTGAGTGGCAAACCAAAGATCAGACCGAACACAACATCCACGGAAGTTATTACTTTCTTAGCAAGGTGTTACCTTCAGTTATGTGCGGGCAAGGACGATCAATTATATTTTTCTTTTTTTTTTTCTTTTTTAAACTGGAATCAAATTAATATTGGGGTCAGCACTAACTACCACCAGAGATGTAATTTTGTGGATTCAAACAGAAGTGTGATGCTCTGGACTTCATTGATGACATTTCCTTTTTGTGCCACTCACACCATCAAAAGTGTGAGAAATTAAACATATTTTATGTAAGATCACAGCATTCAGGTCTAAAAATACATAGGGGACAGACAAATCTAGCGATAACAAACTCAACAAACACCATTTTTTTTGAGATCACATAACTGACATTTAAAAATACATAGGGCTCAGACAAAAACAATGATAAAAAACCCGACAAACAATAGACCAGCTCGTTCTCGTGATATCCTATAGTAAGATGTGGTTTCGTACAATCAAATGCTAATTAATGTAGACAGAGATAGGGAAACTATTATCAAAATACAATTGCAAAACTCAAGAAGAAACTGTGTGGCAGTCAAATGATATTAAACCACTACGGCACTTAAAATATTAAACTCTAGTGTCAAATAAGTACTGCTGTCTGGGGTTGGAGGCACGAAGGACGACTAAAACAGTTGTTTAACAGACGTTGAATAATATGGTCAAAGAAAAATATATCTAAGATGGTTTTACACTGAAATTAACTGGTCATTAAGAAAAAAGACACACAAAAACACTTTTAGATTGTAACTATTGAGCAAAGTTAAAACGACAGGAAAAGGGGGGGGGGGGGATATTAAATGTGCTGCATCATATAGCAAAAGACAAGACGACGTAATGTGAGTCGGCTGAGAGCCTATGCTCTATTTGGAGATTATTAGCAGAAACAGATGGTATAATGTGAGTTATAATAGCACAACAAGATAATGGTGATAATGGTGGTGGTCATGGTTATGCCAGTAGGTCGGTTTGTGTATGGCAGCATAACTGGAAACTAGTTCTTATATAACATCTGTAAATGCACAATCACTAAATTTGGCAATTAAGTTCCTTTGAAATCTGAGAATTCTGTTGATTAAAATATGCTTTCTTTCTAATAAATCTTTGATTTCTGGTAATGTGTTAACGTTTTTATCATTTATTACATGTAAAGAAGGAATGAATTCGCATTTCAATGTTTTAATTTCTTTAAACATGTCTCTGTCTCTTTCTTTTAATAAATCAATTGTGTATTTAACTTCAGGAAGAGTCTTGTCAACAAGGGCTTCACATTGCAGCAATGTTTAGGAGTGCACAGTTTCCTAACGTCCATGTGATTTAGAAAAATGTTGCCTTCTTTCTGGGAGAAGTCCGGGTAGATGGAACCCGTTAGCTTTGCACAGCATTCCATCTAGAAGACAGCAAACTCCGAATTTAAACCCCCAAGTTCAAGGTGGGCCAACGTGCTGAGAAACTGGATGGCCACGGGTGAGCTAGTCGTGAACGTTGGACGTCTGGCGAGCGTGCGGGGTGGCACTAGGCGTATGGACTCCTACGGGACATCCATTGCCCCTTCCCTAGCAGGCAGTCGATACTAGGGCGACTTGTTATTTCCTGCAGTACTCAATTTTTTTTCGTATGGATTTTAATAATATACATAAGAATCGTCACCGGAGCTACAGGGCACGTGCTCTGCGCTTGACACGTTATTCAGCGGTTAGTGAAGAGGGAGTGAGGAGGAGACGACGAGGAAATGGGAGAGAGATGAAGGCATAGAAATAGGAGGGCGGGTGCT
>CAJHNH020004327.1:0-42357 GCA_905116865.2 Candidula unifasciata
CTTCAATAAGCTAGGGCAGCTTTTATCAGAGGATGGACAAGCTCTTTACCCTTCTAGACCTGGCAAGAATCATTCAAAAAACCCGGGGGCTTTAGGATCATCCCTACAAAACACCCTTTGGGAATCTGAGAAGATATTTGGGGAAGCTACAAAATTTCGCAGATTGTGGGGATGCTGATCGCCCACCCATCCGAAGGGCCCCATGATATAAATGGTGCAGGTTTTTCATATTTTGTTTAAACCCTTAGTTTTTATTAGTTTGTTAGTCTTTTCCTCTTGTGTCGAGTGCGGACATAGGGGGAAAGGCGTGACTCTCCATCACGGCGGGGCCTTTGAATCCCTTTAGGTTTTTGGATGTTTGGTGGGCCCATGAGGGGCCCTTCCCCGATGATATTTTACGTAGGGGTTTCCCTTTCTTCCAGGATCTTTTCCCTGGGTGTCCAAAAAGGGGTTGGAAGAAATCTTGATTTACCATTCAAGGACGGGGTCGCTAGTTTCCGCGGCTTTTTGTAAAAATTAGACACTACCTTGCCCCGGTTCTTGCCTTATTTGTGTATTTTTTTTTTGGAAATCGCCATTTGAATTTGTATTCTTTTAAGGGATTATTTTTTAAAACTGTCTAATTTTTTGTCTGAGTTTTCGTTGTTTTCAAATCTCGCTCCCTAGGTTATACTGGAATCCACAAATTGTTTAAAAACCCGACTCCCAATTAGGGGTTTTGAATTTGGTTGACTTAACAATGGGCTGGGGTATTTTGCATTGTGGGTTTTTCCCCCCTTTCTAAAAAAAGACTGGTGCCATTTCGGGGGGGTTTTTAAATGATATTCCGTATTCCTAGTTGTGAATTTCAACTGTACATAGGGCAGGCCAAAACGCACCTTTTTTTTTGGGGGTGCCTAGCTGCCCTGTTCTTAGGGGACTTTATTTTGGCGAAGGCCACGCCGTCGGGGTGACCGTTCAAATTTCCCCCCGGTAACATAGCTTCGATTTTTATTTTCAATCGTTCCTATCTTTTTACTTCTTTCTATAAAATGCCGACATAACATTTTTTACTTGATTAATTCTAAAACTTCAAAAAAGGGGGAAAAAGTTCTAAATGACCGTTTCTTGGGACGAGTCCCCTGTCGCTAACACAAAAGGGAAAACCGAAAACTCTAGACAGTATGATAAAACCCCTAGAAGATGGAATGGCTTTGGCCACCTATGAGATGATCCTTTATACCCCCAAAACAGCTCTCACAAAAACCCGAGGAAAAAAAAAAGGGGGTCCAAAAACAACTGGAATGAAAGGTTGAGAGTGACCTAGTGTGGCTCTCTACAGGAAAACTGCATGAAGATTTTTAAAAGCAGGAAACATAAAACCCCTCTTTGAGCCTCGTGTGCCACTGGGGCACAAGAGAAATGATGACGATGAGTACTTCGCCCAAAAGGGGCATTTAAAAGATTTGGCCACTTCCCCTTTACTTCCAAATAATGCAGTTATGTGCTTATTGAGAGAATTTTTCTCTGTTATTTTTAGTTAAATCAAAGCAAAAAAATAAACAAGATTTTCTGTGCTTGTGGAACTGTTGATAGCAACATATGTTGAAAAGACGTCACCCCACCTAGAGAAGCAAAAGATTTCACATCTAAAAAGCTAACGTGTATCTTCCATTATTCCGTAAAGATACTCAATCCTTTGGAATTTTCTCAAAAGTTACCCGGTCTTTTGGGGAAAGGGGCAGGCAGATGACGGGCCGGTTTCTGCCCCACTTGGGGGAAAACGATGTAAGACGCGGGATTTGTCCCCTTTTGGGGAGCGGGTGAACATGCCGATGACAGATGATTAAACGGTTTGGTAAGAATGGCACTTGAGAGAAACAGTTAGAGGTTTTGGCCGACGCTCAAAATTTGGGGAAAAAGGAAAGACGGTTTTCATCAACATTACGGGTCCATCTAATTTTTTAACTCGCCCCTTGCTGCTGGAGAGGGGCCGGACGCTTAGGGGATATCGATTCTTCATTAAACATTGAAAGTCGGGGAACCAATCTTCTTCTTTCGTTCGCATGAAAAAAATTTTTGTCTTACTGCAAACCGTCTCTATATAATTTCACTGTTTTTTTGTATTCACTAGCGGCCCGAAAGTTTGATTTCCACAATGCCCTTTTTTGGCCCAAAAGGTTTTCCCTAAAAGCGTTGAATCTGGACGTCTTAAAGGGTGTGATCTTTGTTTGGGGGTGCCGCCCAATACACAGGGCGATTGGCCATTTTAAATTTGTTGTACTGTGGGAGCGAAGTCTTTTGGCCCTGTTCAAAGGCAAAGGTATAAAAAACTTGCTCTGGTCTGTCCAAAAATATGGTATCATCTTGTCCATTTTTCGGGGGCTTTAAATTTACAATTTTTACCCCTTTTTCAACTAATTTTTTTGTTATTTGGGGGCCCCCCTCTGGCTTTTCCCAGGGCCGCAAATAGGCAGGCCATAGAAAGGGCCCAAATGTCAAACGCGGTTTCTGGGACCTCTCCACGGTGATCCTCATCCACATGGGGGCACGTTTGTGTCATCGGGTGTTTATCGCTTGTGTGATTGTCCTGGTGGGTGAGAAAGTCACTCCTCACTCGTGGCATTCTGATTGATTTGATCATTCTCTTCTCTTTTGATAAAGACTGTATTCAGGTTTGTTTCTTATTCAAGTGCACCTTCTCGCTAGTTTATCAGCTTTTTCGTTTCCGGGGAACTCCAACAATGGGAAGGTATCCAAATGCATAATTAATTTACAGCGGCTTTGCTAGGTTCGGATAATAGTGTCCGTAGCTTGGTCATTCCAGCTGGAGTGACTGAAGTACTGCTTTTGCATCTGTCAGGAATACCACTGGTTGGTGGACAATACCCTGTATTTAGTAGTTTCTCTACCGCTAATCTTGATGGCTTGAACTTCTGCATCATAGTTGTGACGTGCTTTCCCGTATGGTAATGTGGCCTGTACCCCTGGTATATTAGGATAACTCAATGTACACTCCTGCATGTTAATCTATCATCAAACGTTACTCCGAGGTATGTGGGCTCCTTATCCTCTCTCAGGGGTACTCCATTTATGTGTATGACGCCTGATTTTTGTTTAGGAGAAAGGGTAAAGAGGTTGGTGCTGCATTTGCCTATGTTGATGCTGACACACCATTTGTCGGCCCAATCAGCCATTGCATCTATGGCTCTTTGTAGCAGTCTGGTGGCCACTGTCGCATTTTCATTTGTATACCAGAGTACCAAGTCATCAGCATACATTGCAGCTTTAATTCCATGGGGTAGTTCAGAAAGCAGGTCGTTGATATAGACTAGGAAGAGTGTGGGGGACAGGACACCTCCTTGTGCGACGCCATGGCGCAGCAAAACTTTCTTACTCTTAAGTCCATCTATCTGTACTCGGGATCTTCTGTTATACAAGTATGCTTTCACCCATTTGTACATACTCCCATTCACCCTGCAGTCTCTCAGTTTCTTCAGTAGACCTTCTTTCCAGACCTTGTCAAAGGCTTTCTTCAGATCTATCCATGCCGTTAGCACTAGCTTCTTTTTCTGGAAGGCATCCTCAATTTCTCGTGAAAGGTAAGTTGTCTAGTCTTCTGTGGAGTAGCACTGTCTAAATCCTGCCTGCTGCGGCGTGAAAATGTTTTCACTTTCCAAGTACCATTGGAGTCTAAGGTTGACAATACGTTCCATTGTTTTACAGAGGCAGCTGGTAAGACTGATCGGTCTATAGCTGGAGGCATCAGAACTGTCCTTTCCTGGTTTAAGCAGAGGTATTGTGATTGCTTCTCTCCATATTTGAGGAACTTTGCCACTTGTCCAACAATGATTAAAGATCTGTAGCAGCTTTATTTTGGCAGTTGCTCCAAGGTTCTTGATCATTTCGTTGGTGATTCCATCAGTTCCAGGTGATTTTCCCATTCTCAGCTTTGATATTGCTAATTCTAACTCGCTGGATGTAAATGCTGCCACCAGTGCCTCAGGAATTATATCTTTTTGTCTTGTATGTTGTTTGTTTTCTTGAACCTCTCGCTGTTTCTCTGGGCTGACATTAATGTTGATGTCTTTTGCAAAGGAATCTGCAAAGTGGTCAGCTGCCTGTTTTCTTGTTAGGATGGCTCCCTCTTTGCATAGTGCAATATTACCATTTCTTCCTGTATTCTCATCATTAATTTGCTTAATTAACCTCCACAACTTCCTTGTGTCTCTTTCAAAGTTTAGAGACTTTGTCTTTTCCTGCCAGCTTCTCCGTCTAGCCTGCAGTTTGGCTCTTTGAAATTTGGCCTTTGAATGTTGGTAGTTGTTAAACTGCTCTTGACAAGGTCTGGTCTCAGCTTGTTTTCTTTCTGTTTCCATATTGTTGTGCAGTTGCTCCAGATCGCAATTCAGGTACGGTTTGTATTGTTTACGCGCACCTCTTGGAACTGCTTCTAGGGCTGCCTGCAGCATGTGTTTGCTCAACTCTTGGACTTCTTTTTCCACGTCGTTATCTGTGTTCAGATTTTCCAGCAGAATCCAATCTGCCATTTTTCTTTGACAAAAAATATCCAAAACGATGTCAAAAAATATCTAAAAAGATCTAAATTTGCGTGGAAAAGATCTAGAAAAAACATCCAAATTGAAAAAGTCAAAAATTACATAGCTTTTTTTATGACTTACCCTACATAATCATGTCCTCACCTTCACGGATGTCTGCCTCACAAGATCCACATGATAAATTTAGCTTGGATAATCAAGTTGAAGCTTCAGATCCAAAATGACCCTGGTATGCTTTAGCTGTACAAATTTCTTTTTATCAGGCCGAATTTTAATGGCACGATAGCATTTAAGAGGTCAAATTTCATCCTGTTTTTTAGGTTAGATTTGATATAATTCCTAGCACTAAAAACTCTTTCCACGACAGCATTTGAGTGGGGTAGTATCATGGCAGACATGGCACTTTAAAGAGCTTACAGAATGGACTGTTTGATGAGGCATCTTTAAATTGTCTGTTTCTGTTTTCTTTGTCCATTCATTCATTCATTCAGTAGCATGTCCCTCGCGGAACCTCGCTGCCATAACAACCCTCCGGAAAACCTTCCTATCCTGAGCAAGATGTCCTGCGTCTGATACACCCATCTGGAGATCATCTGCCACATCCTGCACCCATCTTCTCCTTGGCATTCCTCTTCCTCTCTTCCCAGGCATATACCCCTCCATTATTGTTCTCTCTAGACTTCCATGACGTTTCAAGTGACCAAAATATTTAAATTTTCTTTGTTTTATTGTCTTTACTAACCAACCCTCTTCAATATTCAGCTCTTGAAGTATGGATGCATTTGTTCTTTTCTTTACCCAAGATATTCTTAGAACCTGTCTGTAACATTTATATTCAAATGCATTTATGCGCTGTTCCGCTTGTTCAGTTAGTGTCCAGGTCTTACAGGCGTATGTTGCAATGGGAAAGATGCATGCTCTTAAAAATCTGACCTTTGTAATTCTATCTGTACAATTCCATAATTTATTCAGTTGTTTTAGTCTTTGAAGAGCAATTGATAGTCGCCGTTTAATTTCTTTCATTGTGTCACCATTGTTGGTAACCAGTGACCCAAGATATTCGAAATTTTCCACCACTTCTAATCTTTCCTCATTAACATATATATCCTTCTCCATGGCAGTTTTGTTTGTATGCATTATTTTTGTTTTTGCTATGTTAAGAAATAAGTTATGATTTTCACTATTTCTTTGGAGTGAGGTTAATAAGTTTTCTAAACCATTTTGTGATGTTGATAGTAATACTGTATCATCAGCATAACGAATTTCTGGTATTTCATGACCACCGATGTTTAGGGTATCATATTGTTCCTTGTTTATATCATCTCTTACATTTCTCATTATATTTTCGGCGTACAGGTTGAACAAATACGGTGACAGCACACATCCCTGACGGACTCCTTGCTTGATGCCAAACCAGTCTGATGTCTCTCCATCTATTCTGACTGCTGCTTGTTGGTCTTGATAGAGCATTTTAATGAGCTGCACTATATGTGATGGAAAGCCCATATTCCTCATGATTTCCCAAAGCTTCTGATGTTGTACACAGTCAAATGCTTTTGAATAATCCACAAAACATAAGAACAGATTTACATTAAATTCTCTACACTTCTCTATTATTAAACGCATGTCGAATATGTGATCTCTTGTTCCTCTTACCTGTCTAAATCCAGCCTGAGCTACATTAATCTCTTCTTCCATTTTCTTATGCAGTCTTCTCATTATAATTTTTAGTAGAATTTTACTTGCATGACTGATCAGGGCAATAGTTCGATAGTTTGTACATAATTTCAGGTCACCCTTTTTTGGTATTGGAATGAAGATAGTTCTCTTCCAGTCTTTTGGCCAAATACCATATTTCCATATCTTTTCACATAATGCATGATAGATTTTTATGCTTTCTTCTCCTCCCGCTTTAATCAATTCAGCTGGTATCTCATCACATCCAGGTGATTTACCATTTTTCAGGCTCCTTATTGCCCATGAAATTTCATCTAATGAAGGTTCAGGTTCTGCCTCTACTGTTACTGGTTCATGTATATCATTCATATCCTCACTGTCATTCATATCATACATTCCGCTGCAGTATTCCTGCCATCTTCCTAGAATTTGTTTAGATTCTGTTAAAGTATTTCCCAACCTGTCACAAATAACATTTAACTGAGGTTGAAAATTTCTCGTCAATAACTTCATTTCCTTGAACATTTCGTAATCTCTTCCATTTTTATGATGCTGCTCTATTTTAATACAGCAATCTTGTACATACTGATTTTTATCCTTCCTTGTGTACTTTCTTATTTCTCGTGTTAAAAATTTATACTTCATCCTACTGTCATTGGTTTCTCCTTTCTTTTTCAGTTCCCTTCGTTGTTTTATTAGTTCTAACGTGTATGGTGTGATCCATGGTTTATGTTGCTTAGTCCTGGTGGGTATTAAGTCTTTAGCTGCTGTTATCAAGATATCCCTAGCTTGTACCGCCAGTTCATCAGGTGTCATTTCCTCTTGTACAGACATCAAGACCTCAAAACGGTTCTTCACTTCTACGTTGTATGCATCTTGTATTTTTGTGAGATCAAATCGAAATGGCCTTGGTCCTCGGGTAAGCTTTTTGAGTTTTAATTTCAGATCTGCTTCTAGTAACTGATGATCTGTATCGCAATCTGCACTTCGCAGGGTTTTTGCAGATGTTATGCTCGATCTCCATCTTCTTTGTATTAAAATGTAATCTATCTGATTTTTGGTAACACCGTCAGGGGATGTCCATGTGAAAAGCCTTCTAGGGTGTTGTTTATAAAGTGTGTTAGCTATTGTTAATTCATTTTCTATGCAAAATTCAATCAATTTTTCTCCTGTTTCATTTCTATTACCCAATCCAAATTTTCCTAAAACGTGTCTCTCATTTTCAGCTCTGCTTGTACCTACTTTAGCATTAAAATCTCCCATTATTATTATTATATCATTCTGATTAATTTTATTTAATGTGTCTTGCAGTATGGCATAAAAATCTTCAATTTCGCCCTCCTCTGCCGTTGAAGTTGGTGCATATACCTGCATGAAAGTTATGTTTTTTGGACGGCCTTTAAGTCTGATAGTTAGGATTCTATCACTAACTGGATTATATCCCATAATAGCTTTTGCTGTTGTTTTATCTAAACAAAATGCCACTCCGCTCTGGCCTCTTACATCTCTACCAGAATATACGAAAAAGCTTCCATATTCATTAATAAAATGTCCCTTGCCACTCCAACGATGTTCACAAATTCCTAAGATCTGAATATTTAATCTTTCAATCTCATCACATACTACTTTAAGCTTTCCTTCATACAGACTTCTCACATTCCACGTTCCTATTCGCATTCTGTTTCTTAGTCTGACACAGTGGATTTCCTTGTTAACACGGTCAGGATTAACTCCGTCATCACGATTACTAGTACTGACCCCTGTATCACACTCTTCCCCAGTGTTATCTGATCTGCCTGGCCTGGGGGTCTCGCCACCAGATCTCTTCTGTGTTATGTTTTCTTTCATGATTGTTATGGATTCTTGGCAAAATTTGCAGAAGGTAGTTTGCCGTTGCTTTCCTCCTGAGCAGTGACTATACTAGTCGGTGGCCATAGCCATTGTCTCTACTGATGAGATCATCTGCCTATCGCCGCAGAGTGCAGACCATAACCAACAATACATGTCGGCTGCTCTTACACTCCATCCACCACCTGCTTCCATGGCTTCACGTAACCCTGAATGGGGGGCTAAACGGGTACTCCACCTTGCCCAAGGGTGTCCCGTAGACTAGCGGAGGAAAGGAGGCGTCTTACTTCTCCTTTGGTAGGGGATACCCCTACCCCGCTAACCGATTTGTCCATTCAGCTAACTTTATTTTGGTTAACTGATTTTCTGCTTCCGCGACACTATTATCAGTAGCCCCTAAAAATTTCACAACTTTACAATATTTAGGTATGTCCTTTATTGGCTGAAGTATGTTGCTCACAGAAAAAAGTGAAATATTTTTCAAGACATATAGATTTTCAGGAAGTCTCTGCTTCAATTGCTTCAATAATGAGATGAATAAATCTTGACAGCATTTTCTTAAGTTGTTCTCTTCATTCTCTGTTAACAGTCCTTTTGTTTTTAAATCATCAATTTTTGATTCGATTTAATATCCATGGTGTGGCTTCATAATTCTTGCAACAGCTGGTTAAATTGATAACCATCTAGTTTTGCAATCTGACAGAATTTTCGGCTGTATTCAAGGCTGTATATTATGTATTGTATTGCTGTTGTCTGACAAATGATTTGGAAAACCAGTAAAGTGTTTCAGCAATAAGGTATTCCAAATTCCTTGGTAAATATTGAGATGAAGCATGTGATAATGCTAGCTGCAATGAATGACGCATACATTTTATAAGTATTAACGATGGGTTAGCTTCCTTCAACTTGGCATAAACGCCATTGTTTATACCAACCATCACTGAGGCATTATCAGTACCAATTACAGCCAAATTCTTCAAGCCTAACTGTTTGCTGATTAAAAGGTCCTTCAGTTCCTAAACTATACTTTCTACATCACACTTTTCAAATTGAACTAGTCCAAGATTTTTTACAAATCGATCAAATGGTCACAGTTTGAAATTGCGCAGTGATAAATTAAAAACAATGCGACTGATACTTCAACTTTTGATGATTCATTTATCAGTATAGTTCTGAAAACAGATGTCAGCGTTGTAATATCTTTAAATGAAACTGCAGTTTTATGCTTTTTTAGTATCTGCATGACTCTTTGAGTTTTGTATTTTTTCTTTAATTTCACACTTGCAGTACTTACAACAAGCTTTGTTCATATCCCCAGTTTTTAATTTTGTCATCATGCAACCACTCTTTCCAAATTTGTTGCTCATACTTTACTTTAGGCATGTTGAAAGGTTTTTTTTTTTTCAAAGTGAAAGCCACATAAGAAGGTGAGCAATAATTTTTTTTTAATCACATGAAAAAGAAACGCAAAGTCAGCCCAGTGAGGATACGGTTGAAACAAATTTAGTATGATTTACGCGCATTTTTATTAAGCAGTACCGGGGCTGCCAGATATTTATGCGTTGACCCCAGTGAGAGTTCAAAGTTCAAGTAATGGCAGTTGTCACAATGTACGTGCCAGACCAAAACAAAAATATTGTAGTAAGTATTTTACACATTAATTATTAAATTGACAATGAAAGAAAAAAAATCTATAAAATATGTAACTCAATATGAAAAGATTCTAGAAAAATATTTACGATCTAAACGTCAAAAGCAGTATCTAAATGCAATGAAAAAGATCTAAATTTGGATATAAAGATCCAAAGTGGCAACACTGGAGTACACAGTTACATTTTATTTGGCCTTTTTTTTTTCTTTCGTATTTGGGTAGTTATTTGGCTTATAATGAATGTTTTTCGTTTTATCTGGCAACCCTTTAGGGCCGGTATCCGACAGGGCTGCCAATGCTCGAGTTTTCCCCCCAGATATGGGTTTTTATTTGACGCCTTGGGAAAATCTGGGTTTAAAAAAAAATATCATTTAAAAGTGGTAAATGTTTCGTTTCGTAACTATAAATTTTGTACATTTTTAAAAAAAAATCCCATTGGCAGCCCTGGTATCCGGTATCACGCTGAGAAAAAGAAGCGACAAACAAGCAGGGCTGCCAATGCTGGGTTTCCCACCCCCCCCCTCCCCCCCCCCCCCCCCAGATCTGGGTTTTTCTTAAAGGCCTCAGGGAAATTTATGTTTTTTTTAAATATATCCTTATATAAAAGTGGTAATTGTTTCGTTTCGTAACTATAAATGTTGTACATTTTAACAATCTGCGTTTTTTATTTTTTGTTTTGTTCTTTGTCAATGTATTGCTTGGGTTTTTGTTTAGCGAAGCTGGGTTTTTCAAAAGAATCCTATTGGCAGCCCTGCAAACAAGCCGACAGACAGACTGCGTGTGGTTCCCTTCAGCCGTTGTTCTAGATCGTCATTTCTGCATCAAGGAGGAGGATGATCACAAGTCACAGGTACTTTTTAGTCGAGATTTAAAAAAAACCTTAAAAATAATGCTAGGTAGTAAGAGTTTAGTAAAAATTTCTGTTTAAATAAGAAACAGCTGTGTAGAATATAATTAATTAGCACTACAAGTTACTACAACACAATAACAACAGACAATAGAATAGAGGTTGAAAAATCCCAGCGGCACCTCATTGAAACCTGTGTGTCAGTTCTAAGCTGGAAAATTCACATTTTACTGACGGAAAATACTCCCTAAAACGATAACATGAAAGAATATGACAGAAACAGTTAGTAGTTTCCGAGTCTAAATAAACAAACACACAAACATTGATTTTTGAATATAAAGATTATTTTTATGCACATTTAGCTATTCTTATTAATCAATCATCAACATGTCTTGTCTACTTTAGCCCAACTTTCAAAATCATTTTTAACTAATAAAACAAGTACAGCTGGATACAAATTAAAAAGCTCTTTCTAAAGGTACCTCATTCATGTCCGAATGTCAGTTCTAAAAAGCGCTTCAATAACCATGAAAATTATAGTTATTACTATTACGTAATGTCATATAATTGTTAGTCAAAATGGCCACGATTTATCATCAGCTTAACCCACTGACTACCAAGCCCATTAACCCTTGCATTTCCCCAGATACCACGTATTTTAGTGTTTACTAAAAATGCCATAGCTTCACAACTATTTGATATAATCTTACAATTACAATATTTTGTATTTTTGCACCAAAGTGAATGAAGAACAGATTTCAAGAAAAAAAAGTTGTTTATTTTGTTTTGCATCATCATCATGTGGCTGTAGATTGGTGCAAAAAAGGAAACCGGAAAATCTTTTATCTGACAACAATAAAGACAAATAAAAATGTCTTATTTTCAAAAAATATTTAACACAAATTTATAATATTTTGTATTTCTGCACAAAATTAAACCAAGAACACATTTAAAGAAAAAAACAATAAGGTTTACTCTGACATAGTCATCATCATCATGTGGCTGTAGATTGTTGCAAAAAAGGCGACTGAAAAATTCTTTATCTGACAATAATTCAGACTCCCAAAAAATGTCACAGCTTCACAACTGTTCAATATCACTTATCCTATCTGATATTGTTTGCACAAAATTAAATAGATAACAAAAATCAAGACAAATGTAGATTTACTTTTTTTATATCATCATTATGTGGCTGTAGATATGGTGCTAAAAAGGCAACAGAAAAATATGTTATCTGACAGCAATATATAGAAAACGCCCCCGTGACATGATGGTGGCAGCAAATGATGAGTGGAGAGATGGATATAAACTCTGGTAGTCTGAAATAGCTTTTTCACAACACATGTGACACAACAGTACAAGAAACCCTGTCACTTCATTAGGGGTTGTGTGTTTCCAGTTCCAGCACTAATCTTTGTCTCAGCATAACGGTTTGTTTTTTTAGCAAACACAGCAAGTATGTCTTTACTGAAGAAAATATCCAGTGGTTCATTTGTTCCTTCTAGCAGAAATAAAACAGAAGTGCCAGTAAATGGGGGTACTCCAGGAAAGCCTTCTAAATCACAATGCCAGTCATCAACCATTTGGGGGCGT
The DNA here is from genome assembly GCA_905116865.2 of Candidula unifasciata. Lineage (NCBI taxonomy): Eukaryota > Metazoa > Mollusca > Gastropoda > Stylommatophora > Geomitridae > Candidula > Candidula unifasciata. The sequence continues at coordinate 12,155 of CAJHNH020004327.1, forward strand.
GGCACATCTTCTCCGGACTCGTTAGATGATGATGATTCTGAATCAAAAGCGGCAATGATATTTTTGTCATGTGCAGACTCAAGCACAAAATCTTTATAATCTGTGGGCTTTGACTGAATACTCTTACAAGAACTATCAGCATCCTAACCTGCGGCACCAGTACTTGCAGCCGACAACACTGTGACTGTCTTTGTCAGACTTGACTTCGAAGCGTCATACTGTCGTTTTACAGTCGACGATGTTTTGAATGGCACTTCGTTAAATTTATTATAGTCATAGCCATCAAACTGTTAAGAAGTGTTTTCAAATGAACTTTTTGAAGCAAAATCAAGAAAATCGAATGCATCATTAGAAAAATTAGGAGAGATATGGTCACCACGATGGTTCCGATAATTTGACGCCATGATGAATTTTTCGTCAATGTCTCACCGTCATGGGAGCTAACTAAAAAAATTCGTAAAATATTTACTTCAAGCACTACAGAGTTATTTCCCTTAATTAACCATACAGAAATGAATAAGCTAGAGGTTTCAACTAAATCCATCATAAAAATAGTGATTTTAACATGACGGCGAGCGTCCAAAGCTAAAATCGCAAAGGGTGTGACGTTGGCAGATGGAAGTAAACGTCGCCTTGTCGCATTACGTGCGACGCTGGTAGTCAGTGGGTTAACGAAGTAGCACAATTTATGTAATGTAAATATGTCTAAATCACTTTTTTTTGCAGCTTGATAAAACAATCAAAAAAAGGTCATATTGAAACGTATCACAGGCTCTTGCCATAATTCTTCTTCTTCTTTGTGTTTACCAGCTGTAAACTCTGGTGGAATGTTCTGGTTGTTCGTCCACTTCTGGACTGCAGTCCTGTTCCAGAACCTGAGTGTTGCGTGTGCATCCGTTTGACAGATTGATTTGATAATAGTCGTTAATTATTAATGACTAAAAACTAATTATTTAAACCAGTTTGTTTTACTAAACTTTAAAAAAAATTTATTAATGGTCTTTAAATTTATTTCCTGGGGAACTTCATTAGAAAAACAAAAGCCAAACTCAATAGTTATGAAATGTTTAAACAAAATTAACTATCCGTTTTGTGTGTATGAATTAGGTGGAGTCTTAACAGAACAGTCAAAAAGCCATTTACATATTTGTACAAAACCTTTATTGTCGATCAATATGTTAATCTCTGTTGTCCGTAACTGCATTAATTGATAATGCCGCTCTTCCTGTTACATGACCAAAGGTAAGGTTTGTATCTTTCTACATCAGTTGACTCTGTAAATTGCTCTGTAATCATGCCAACCTGAAAAGAGGGGCACACGTAATTATAATAATACAAATAATTCAGTAGTTATTTTAAAAAGTTTTTTTTTAAATTGTGAAATCTGTACTTTTGAAAAAGCATCAGTCACAATGTACTACTGATCTTTTTCACTTGTCCATGTTTGCAAGCAGACTCGTGATACCCCTTGCCAGCCTGAAAAACAAATAATTATAAATATATATTCTAAGAATATTTATATCAGGAGTTAAAGTAGTTATATATATGTGTATGTATATACACACACATATAATCATCATCATCATGTGCCCTGCCAGCTGGCGTAGGCGCTTATGCGTCTCCACAGATTACGATCCTTGGTTGACTGGAACAGCTCTCTTGATGATATCCCTCTATGCCATCATTTAGGCAGTCCAGCATCATCTCTCCTGGTTTGCCTCTACCCCTTTTTCCACTGATCTTTCCAGTTGTCGCGATGTTCTCCAATGTTTCTTCTCATTATGTGGCCAAAGAACAGTGTTTGTCTGTTTCTTATTTTTGTATATAGAGATCTACTTTTATCAGCCTCTTTCAAGCAATCATTGTTAGTTACTCTGGCCGTCCAAGGTATTCGCAACATTCGTCTCAGAAACCACATCTCTGTTGCTTCCAAATTCTTCTTAATTTATTTAGTGACATTCCAAGATTCACTGCCATACAGCAAAACAAGTTCTATGTAACATTTTAACACCCTCTTTCTGACATGAAATGATAGTGATTTATTGCAAAAGATATTTTTCATTTTCTGAAATGCAGTTTTCGCTTGTTTTTCGATATATACACACATAAATAATTCAGTAGGCATTCGAAAAACAATTTAATTAATTGTGCAAAAATACATTAGAAGAAGCATCAGTCACATCATTTGTATGTGTTCGTATGTGCATAGAGGTCAATAAGATAAGAAATTGTTATAAAGAAACAATTTTATGTGTTTCATACAAACAAATTAGATAAAGAAAGTATAACTACTTATCTGTTTTCACCATCTTTGTTTGAAAGTTGACTTCTACCCTTAGAAGCCTGTATCATCCCTGACACTGTTCTGAAATAAAAATGGACATTGTGCTTTTTAAAATTATTGAACAATGCACACAAAAAAGGTAGCTGTTTTATGGTCAGCTTGATGTTGATCTTAATTATGATTTGTTTTGAAACTCGGGTATCCTAATGGAACAGTTCTTCTTCGATCCTTCTGTCAGAAAACTTATATCAGGATGTCGGTAGCCTTTATAAAAGCTTTTGTGCAATCCATATCCTCCCGTGTACCACACCGCTTCGTCTTCATTGTGCTTGGAACAGACCAGATTGCATCTCTGTTGACAGCTAACAGTTGACAGTGTTGGAGCACATGCTCAGCATTTTCGAGTACCACACTGCAGGGACATGTCTCCATATTTCTTACACCGAAAAAATTGAACATATGTTGATGAAGTCTGTTGCGCCTAGTCCTTAGTCTGAATATAATACACTGTCCCTTCTGTAGTTGATTTCAAATCAGTGCTGATCATTGATGATTTGGAGGAGATCCTGGTTACAGTGGTTCTAACTGTTTGCAGGCTGTCTCTAAGCCAAGGAGGGCAGTGGTTGTAAGGCTTCAGTGGAACATTTGATATTATGGGAGGGTGTTTGAGGAGAGCAAGCTTGGCATTTGCGTTCTTATTGAAACAGGATCTCTTTGGTCTTGTCGTTTCGGGTTTCTGCAGTTAAGGGAGGAAAGGTGACAGGCCCAGATGGTATCCCAGCTGAAGCCATTAGGGCCAACGTAAACACTTCAACAGAATTGCTACATAGATTTTTTAATAAAGTCTGGGAGACCGAAGAAATAGCAGACTGGAGAGAGAGATATCTTGTGAAACTGTCCAAAAACGGTGATCTAAGGAGTGTGAAAACTATAGAGGGATTATGAGACCAACAGGCAGGTTTTTGGTCAAACAGATCTTGTACTGACCAGATAGCCAGATTATGTATTATAGAGCAAAGCATTGAACTGAACTCACCACTACATTAGATCTATAGAATATGAAAAAGCATTTGACAGCAATGATAGGGAATCTCTGGAAATTAATGGGGCACTATGGAATCCCACAGAAAATTATCAACTTAGTAAAGGCAACATATCATTATCATCATGTAGCAGGTCCTTTGTAGAACGTCGCTCTCATCACGGTCTGCCTGTAAGAAACTCTGTCTCTTGCCAGTACTCTCATACTCAAGGAGTCACTTATATCCTGTGCCCATCTATGTGTTGGTCAGCCCCTGCCCCTCCTTCCTGGTACCATACCTTCTGCTATAGTTTTGCTATAGTTTATATATAAAGACATAAAATGTCGAGACATAAGGCAACATATAAAGACATAAAATGTCGAGTTCTTCATGAGAGAAAGCTAACAGATACATTTGAAATAAAAATAGGTGTGCAACAGGGATGTCTTTTGTCGCCTCTCTTTTTTAAAATTGGCTATAGACTGAATTATGAAAACACAGTAAATGCTAACACCAAGAATAAAAATCAGTGAACCCCTACAAAACAGCTTGATGATCTGGACTTTACTGGTGATATTTCTTTTCTCTCCCATTCACGGAATCAGATGCAAGATAAACTAAATATACTTTATGCGAGATCACAGCAGCTAGGTCTGAAAATCCATAAAGGAAAGACAAAGATAATGAGAATAAATAAGGCAATTAGTACTATGGTTTCTCTAAATGGGACCCTACTCCAAAACATGGAGTCGTACACCTATTGGGGCAGTAATGTAGATAAAGATGATGGAACTGATAGAGATAATAAAATTACAGAAGGTAAGAGGAGCTTTCATAGCACTAGGAAATTTATAGAGGTCGAAAAAAATCAAAGGAAATACTAAACTAAAAAAGTTTTTTTATTCTAATGTCAAATCAGTTTTTTTGTATGGGGCAGAAACATGGAGAACAGCTAAGGCAGTTACTAATAAATTACAGACATCCATTAACTAGTGCTTGCGCAGAATAGAAGGAATTAAATGGTATGAAAGAATAACTAATGTAGAGCTTTAGGAGAGAACTAAACAGGCTCCAGTGGACCAAGAGGTGAGGAAAAGACGCTGGCGTTGGATAGGACACACACTGAGAAAACAGAACAGCATAACTAGAATGTCTTTGCATTTGAACCCACAGGGGCATAGGAATAAAGGAAGGCCAAGAAACACATCGAGAAGAGAGCTGGAGAATGAAGTTAGAAAGATGGGGAGAGTGTCATGTAATGGGGAAGGATAGAACGATTTGGCGTGAGATGGTTGAGGGCCTATGCTCCATTGGGGGATTGATAGGCAGAAGAAGAAGAATGTCTAAGCACGGTTCTTTGTTGCAAATAAAATGTCTCTTTTTCACAGTTAAATTGTTCAAATAAATGTATTTACTTGGATCTAACAAGTTTATTTTTAAATTCACTTGACACTATACCGCACTGAAAATGTTCAGCTGAATATGTTCACTCACATGTTGATAGTTTAGTCTTTACTGTCAGTGTCACTATAGTGCACTGAAAGGTTTGACTAAATGTGTTTATTCACTGATAAACATAATCTTCTTCACAGTAACTGTCAATATAATGCACTGAGTGGTTTAACTGAATATGTTTATTCGCCGGCAAACAATTTCTGCTTTAATATAAATGTCACTCACTATACAGCAGTAAAAGTGTTCAAATAAATGTGTTGTTGGTTTCCTAGTAACGAACTGCTTCCTTACAGTCTTTTTCAGAGTTATAATATCTTAACGTTCGTACTTTACCTTTTATAGCGTTCATTCATTCACATGTAGACTCCTGCTACTGTTGTGTTGACAGTTTCATTCACTCACATGTAGACTCCTGCTACTGTTATGTTGACAGTTTCATTCACTCACATGTAACCTCATGCAACTGCTGTGTTGACAGGTTCATTCACTCACATGTAACGTCATGCTACTGTTGTGTTGACAGTTTCATTCACTCACATGTATCCTCATGCTACTGCTGTGTTGACAGTTTCATTCACTCACATGTAGCCTCATGCTACTGTTGTGTTGACAGGTTTATTCACTCACATGTAACCTCATGCTACTGTTGTGTTGACAGTTTCATTCACTCACATGTAGCCTCATGCTACTGCTGTGTTGACAGGTTCATTCACTCACATGTAACCTTATGCTACTGCTGTGTTGACAGTTTCATTCACTCACATGTAGCCTCATGCTACTGCTGTGTTGACAGGTTCATTCACTCACATGTAGCCTCATGCTACTGCTGTGTTGACAGGTTTATTCACTCACATGTAGCCTCATGCAACTGCTGTGTTGACAGTTTCATTCACTCACATGTAACGTCATGCTACTGTTGTGTTGACAGTTTCATTCACTCACATGTAGCCTCATGCTACTGCTGTGTTGACAGTTTCATTCACTTACATGTATCCTCATGCTACTGCTGTGTTGACAGGTTCATTCACTCACATGTAACCTCATGCTACTGCTGTGTTGACAGTTTCATTCACTCACATGTAGCCTCATGCTACTGTTGTGTTGACAGGTTTATTCATTTACATGTAGCCTCATGCTACTGCTGTGTTGACAGGTTCATTCACTCACATGTAGCCTCATGCTACTGCTGTGTTGACAGGTTTATTCACTCACATGTAGCCTCATGCTACTGTTGTGTTGACAGTTTCATTCACTCACATGTAACGTCATGCTACTGTTGTGTTGACAGTTTCATTCACTCACATGTAACCTCATGCTACTGCTGTGTTGACAGGTTCATTCACTCACATGTAACCTCATGCTACTGCTGTGTTGACAGGTTCATCCTTCAGCTGTTGCACATGTTCAATCTTCTGGAGACTGGTCGTCTGATCACTGGCCTAGGACACACTTATAGCCGTGGTAGTCACTTCTGATTCTCCGCCTGTCCCCAGTTGTATAAAAAATGAGGGCCTCCATTCACTGTTTGCCGGAACTTGACCGTATTTCTTGTCCGCACTGTCCGTGGAGACTGCTGGGTGAAAGTGTGTTGTTAATTAGTGCAGTTTTTTTGGCCCGCTCTCTTATTCTCCTGCAAACTGAAGTTACACAGATGTTAGTTACCCTCTGGCTCGTGACTTACAGTTGCCAACGCCTCTTATGTGCGTTCTAGTGGCTACTATTTTCTGCAGGTCGAAAACACTAGGCACAACCAAGTCGCTGTTCCAGGGTGTCTTTCCGTTCATTTAGTTCTCTAAATGAAATGTTTTTGCCCCTCTGTCTTCCTTCGCTAGTTAGCGAAAACTTTTAGTAAGGCTGTCTGTTTGCAGTCTGCATGTCACCAATTGCTGATCGTCGAAATGTGTCAGCAAAGTGTTAGTATACAAAGTTCCTCCACCACTAAGCTAACATGCCCTTCTAGAAAATTCTTTAAACCTTTCCACTTAAGGCTTATTGCAAGCATGGCTTTCTGGTGACGGTGTCTTCTGGTGACTTTGCACCCCCTCCCACTTCTGTTTATCGGTTACCACTCAACTTCGGTTTCTTTTTACCAGTGTCTACATCGTCTCAGTATGTCTTTTTATTTTTTTATTTTAGAGTGTTTGGTCAGATTGTTGTCAACCTAATGTAAGGTGCCAAACGATTTTGAACCTAGGTAGTTTCTGTCTGGAATTATGAAACTTAATTGTACTTTCCAGCTTTTGTTTACTGGTAACTAGCAACATTGAAGTTAACACTATGGTCTTCATAGCAGAGGGCATCTCACATATGTCTGGGACCTAATGAAACCCATTATTGGGTAAATATTTAATTCTGCTGGAGACCATCAGCTCTGTAGGAGATCTGCAAATTTAGTACTATTTGTGGCAACTATTTACTTGACAAATAAGATTAAAATAATATTCTTTCTGGTAAAAATAATTAACAGCTTACTTGGTTAAAAATCTGTATTGGCATGGGCCGTATATGGTTGTTAAGTGAGGTCCAAGTCTTCCGTCTAAATAAAACTTTGTGTGGAGCATAGGTGATGTGGTTACAATACATATAGTTACTTAACCCACTGACTACCAAGCCCATAAACCCTTGCATTTCCCCAGATACCACGTATGTTAGTGTTTACTAAAAATGCCAAAGCTTCACAACTATTCGATATAATTTAACAATATTTTGTATTTTTGCACCAAATTGAATAAAGAACAAATTTCAAGAAAAAAATAGTTTATTTTGTTTTGCACCATCATCATGTGGCTGTAGATTGGTGCAAAAAAGGCAACCGAAAAATCTGTTATCTGACAACAATAAAAACAAATAAAAATGTCTTTTTTTTTTCAAAAAATATTTAACACAAATGTATAATATTTTGTATTTTTGCACACAATTAAACCAAGAACACATTTAAAGACAAAAAAAATAAGGTTTACTCTGACATAGTCATCATCATCATCATGTGGCTGTAGATTGTTGCAAAAAAGGCAAATGAAAATCTTTAATCTGACAACAATAAAGACTGATAGTGATTATTTTTTTTCAAAAATATTCAACAAACATATATTACATTTTGTATTTTTGCACAAAATTGAACCGAGAACAATGCGAAGACAAAAAATGGGGTTTACTTTGTCTGACAAAATCAACATCATGTGGCTGTAGATTGTTGCAAAAAAGGCGACTGAAAAATCCTTTAGCTGACAATAATTCAGACCCCCAAAAAATGTCACAGCTTCACACCTGTTCAAGATAACTTATCCTATCTGATATTGTTTGCACCAAATTAAATAGATAACAAATATCAAGGAAAATGTAGATTTTCTGTTTTATATCATCATCATGTGGCTGTAGATATGGTGCCAAAAAGGCAACAGAAAAATCTTTTATCTGACAGCATTATATAGAACCCCTGTGACATGATGGTGGCAGCAAATGATGGGTGGATAAATAGATATATACTCCGGTAGTCTGAAATAAACAGCTTTTTCACAACACATGTGACACAACAGTACAAGAAACCCTGTCACTTCATGTGGGGTTGTGTGTTTCCAGTTCCAGCACTAATCTTTGTCTCAGCATAACGGTTTGTTTCTTAAGCAAACACAGCAAGAATATCTTTACTGAAGAAAATATCCAGTGGTTCATTTGTTCCTTCTGGCAGAAATAAACCAGAAGTGCCAGTAAATAGGGGTACTCCAGGAAAACCTTCTAAATCACAATGCCAGTCATCAACCAGTGTGGGGCGTGGCAAATCTTCCCTGGACTCGTCAGATGATGATGGTTCTGAATCAAAAGCGGCAATGATATCTTCGTCATGTGCAGACAGGCACAAAATCTTTATAATCTGTGGGCTTTGACTGAATACTCTCACAAGAACTATTAGCATCATAAACTGCCGTACTAGTGCTTGCAGCCGACAACACTGTCTTTCTCAGACTTGATTTCTAAGCGTCATGCTGTTGTTTTACAGTCGACGATGTTTCAGTTTTGAATGGCACTTCATTAAATTTATTATAGTCATAGCCATCAAACTGTTGTTCAGAAGTGTCTTCTAATTCACTTTTTGAAGCAAAATCAAGAAAATCACATGCATCATTAGAAAAATTAGGAGAGATGTGGCCACCACGATGGTTCCGATAATTGGACGCCATGATGAATTTTTCGTCAGTGTCTCACCGTCATGGGAGCTAACTAAAAAAACGTGAATCAAATATTTACTTCAGGCACTGCGAAGCTATTTTCCTTAATTAACCATACAGAAATGAATAAGCTAGAGGTTTCAACTAAATCCATCATAAAAATCGCGATTTTAACATGACGGCGAGCGTCCAAAACTAACATCGCAAAGCGTGCGGTGTTGGTGACAGGAAGTAAACGTCGCCTCGTCACATAACGTTGGTAGTCAGTGGGTTAATTGATACTTTGACTGTATTACATCTGCCCCTATCCAGACTAGAATGTTTTGTTGGGGGCAAGCAAAGAAAAAAAATATGCAGTAGAGTGATTAGTTGGACCAATGTCTCCCCATCATACAGATATTTGTTCACCTTCATTATTATCATTATATCATAAAAACAGTTTGCGAGTATAATTCTTTCATGTTCATGGAAGAGAAAATCTTACTCCTCGTGATTTTCTTCACTTCTGCTGTTTACATGACCGGTAGTTATCATATAATTTATTTTCGATAGTGTCAGGAACCTAATTGTCTACGGTTCAATTCCAGTGACTCTGCTCTTTTTTAGTTCCTTGAATCCAAAATAAAAGCAACTCCCTTACTTTATTCCTTCCCACCCGAGTAAATAATTCTGTACTGATCTGAATACTTTTCTCCTGCTCCTGGCCATCGCATTTCACTAATTCCTAATATGTTGATGTTCATTCTCTTCATGTTATCCAACTTTCCCTTTTGTACGAGTGTTCTGACATTCCATGTACCAATGTTCATGATGTTTCTACTATTTACTTTTTCTACAGTAGCTGGATGAAGGTCGGGTATCAAATGTAGAACATGATGCTCCCTCCCAGACGAGATGATTCCAATGGAATCCCCATTCACGTTGTTATCTGAATCCCATATTATTTTGAGGCATGATTTTCAACGGTTTGTATATAGTTTGACTCCAAAAGCCCTTGTCTAAAGAGACTTACCCTGCAAGGCAGCAGGGGGAGGAGAGGTTATAGCGCCTCTTACCCGCTGATGGCCATGTCGTAGAGTTTTTAGGTATTTTATAGAGTTAGCTGTCCCACCAACTAACTTGCCTCCTCTCAATGACCATCACCTGTTTTGGTCCACGGCTACTTATTCAATATATTCGTGGCTGACCTCTATATCTAGAAGCCTTTCCACCATCCGCCACCTGGTGGACGCGCCTAGTAGTAGGATCTGTCATACTTTAGTTTCATTCTTTACTCTGCTGAAGTATTTCAAATGATCTTGATTGATGCAGTCATCTACTCCGGTTCATTTGTTTAATTGTAATTAAGGAACATGGTACTCATATATACCTGGATACTTATATAATGCTGCTATTGTTCTTGAATACTGTTCAATATGAATCTGTCTTTGTAGAATTTTAGATCAGCTGTTATGAAAATCCTTGTCCAATTCAAGCATGGTGTTCTAAACAGTGTAAAGTCACATTTGCTTTGTCAGACAGTTAATCATACACGCACTGACTCTTCACACAGATTTTGTCTTTTTCTTAAAACTGCTTGTCAATTTCTGGACACAAGGAATTGTCAATAGCCAGATTACTTTTTTGCTGTCATCTCAGTTTTACAGGCGGCTTAACAGATCCACAAGGTTGTTGATGCTGCCTTTGATGTGAGTGATGGTAAACTGGAGGTCTTGCAGCAACAATGCCCATCTTACTTTATGACCAATAGTGGTCTGTTGTTGGTCTGGCACAGGAATGGCATGCTCAGGAGGTAACGCTTGAGTCCTGTTGAGTATCTTTTCTCAGCTGTACTTACTTTTCTGCTTACATAGCAGATAGGATGCAAGATGTTTCCATCCAATTTTGCAAGGCATCCCGCAACTGCAGTACCAATGGCATGACATCTCCAACAAAAGGCAGTAGGACGTAAAAAAAAAGATTTTAAATAAGGGAACTGGAGCCCAGAATTGGAGGAAGACAACAATTTTGTAATGGCTGCCGTTTCCTGGCTAAAGTTTGGAATAGACTTGTGATTGTTAATAAGATCGCTTAAACTTCAGACCTCCCTCTTGACAGGGGATGTTATGATTTAAAATTTTCCAAACATCCTCAAAATAAATTTTTATTTTTGGATGTTGCCCAGTAAATACAAAATGTTTTTGAGTGCAATTATTCTGTGAAAACATATTGTTAAAATTTTACATGTTATCAGTATAGATTGCAACAACAGAAGTAATCAATACATTTAGATTTATTTATTTGTCTCTTTGTGGTATTCAATCTGAGCGCATCTTTGAGAAAACTCAGAGAATTTAGTACAGCATTTAGCAATTTCTAAGTTTTTGTAACCGCAGCATTCGTTCTGAAATTCCTATATGTTCACATGAACTCTGAGAAGTGGAAAGATTGGATGCAAGAATTTGTTTGAATTAGATACAGATTAAAAGTTTCTCCATACACTCTTTCATTTTCATCACTCTCTGCCACTGCTTGGTATCTAACCAACACAATTACAAACTTTCAACCTTTTTCTTTTACTTTAGGTTTGGTCTATTTTAACAGTACTGGCAAATAATGAGACTTCCCATTCCTCTATATCTTTCATGGAACAACCCTTTGGATTCTCTCTCTCTCTCTGCAAGGATAACATCTGCTGGTTGTTTTCTACATGCAGCGCATTTATTCTCCTACAAAGCAATGGAGAGCCACCATTCAAACTTGCCATTAACTACACAAATGTCTTGCTATTCACTTTATACTTCATACCCCTGTGTAATCTTCCTCATCCAAAAAGGACTTTTGAATAATAGAGAAAGATGTGCCAGCCATTGTTAGCACTGATCCTGGTTTACCGTTAATAATACCTTGACATTTTTTCCTATATGTTTCTGCCTTGTATGATGCCATCAACCTTTCTTGGGGTAGGGTATTATCCCATCATCTGACAGCAATGTATCTTTGTCAGAAGATACTGTTGTCATTTCAATAGGCACATTTCGGAAGCACTCTTTTACCTGACATGAAATAACTGCTACAGCAGCTTCACCAGTTTGTTCATGATATGGGGAGTGTGGTTTCTCTCATTATCTTAGATGTTCTACTTACAGCTCCCTTTTACCATATTATTTCTGAGCCAGCATTACTTTCTTGGTTGATGTTAGTAGTACCACTATTTGATAATTTATCAGGTTGATCAAAAAGCTGAAAACATTACCTAAGACTATTAATTTTTAGTCTCCTAAGATTGTAGCTACATGTTCATTAATGAAACCCTTAGTGAGCTTCAATGGTCTATCAAAGCTGGTTGCAGTATTTGCCTCGTCTAGTACATTGTGGCCACATGTCAGATTACCATCCTGATTAAATGATCAGGCAACTGGTGAAATGCAGTTCAGCTTAATTTGCAGTACGTTCTTCTGCCAAACTTGCATCAGATAATCTACCTTCACTGTCACTTTCACAAGTCTCAGATATTTCGATGGCAATGGCACTGTATATTCCGTACATGCTATCATGTCCTGCCTTCCTTTCTCATTTTCTCAGGAAATGATCCCAGTGTTTTGGGTCATGACTACATCACTGCCGTTGCATATGTTCCTTTTTACGGTAAGGACATGTCACCATTGGACTCCTATCTCTCTGATGTCTGAAACTCTTCTGCTATCTCGAGTACTCTCGTTTTGTCTCGTGAGTACACTGCTTATTTCTGTATACTGTTGCACCTGATTTTTCCATCTCCTTGACTGTTGATGGTTTCTGTTCTATCAAAAAGGTCATCATGCTGTTCAGAACAATTGCTAGCACCTTATCTCTAATAATAGGTCTTTCAAAAAGTCATAAGATTTATCAACTTTCGCTGCTATTATCCACTTGTCAAAAGTGGATTTAACCTCAGAAATATAGTCAAGGAATATCTGTTCAGCTTTTGGAATCAAATTCTTAAAATTATTTCTGTATGATTCCTCATTTAAGGAAAAGTTGAAATGTTCTTTCTTTGACAAAATAATAATCATCCAATTTTTCAGTTAGTATTGTATCTAGCAATTTCAAAGCCATCCCCTCCCCCTTTCACCTGAGTGACCATTATTTAGGTGGAACCTCAAAATGTTTCACTATGTCTTTAAAATTGTGTGTCCAGGCCGAGATGGATTCGCCCTGATTAAAGAATTTTAATAAGCCTTGGTACTTTTTGAAGGATTATTTTAGCAGCCTTTATCTCACCCTTCTGTATCTGTACCTCAGCCTCTCTAGTGCTTCTATCTCTTTGGCCTTTAGTTCCATCACCAGTTTCTCTTTATCTAACTCTGAGTTACATATGAGCTATTTCTGTCTCAGGATCGAGGTATGTTCTTATTCCTTATCCTTGATTAGTAGCTGTACTCATATCTCTTTACACCATTGCTAAGATCTCTTGCTGTTTCAGATATTTGTGCTGCTACTTCCTTATCTTTCAATGTCATTTGCAATAATAACTCTTGCTGTTTTGTGACCTACTGTATCTCTCGAGTAATAGCTTAAATCTTCTGTCCTTTCCTCTAGGTTTCTGTTTTTCTATGGTAATAGAATCTCCTTGGCATTTTTTTTTTTTGAGCTTCAAGTTCTGATTTCTTAAGCTCACTTTTATTAGCATAATTTTGTCTCTTTCGGTCATGCTCCTCTTTCTCATTTAGCTCTGTATATTTTTTATCAGCCCATTCCAGCACTTTCTTACCAGTTAGATCATGCTGTCTGGCCATCTCGATGAATTCAGCGAGATTTTACATCTTTCAATCACAACGAAACAATAACCTTTCCTTCAAAATAATAAATGGAAGCAACAGCTAACCAACTGATTATCCGTAGCAGCCATACACAAAAATGGCCAAAATTACATGTGGCAACCCCAGGAACCAGGAATCAAAGTACAAATAGTTTACACATACAGCAAAATAGTTAACAATATAGAAGAATATAATTTTTGAAATAATTTGGCTTGTTCTGTTTCAGAAAAGGGGGATGGATCACCGCAACTTATGCGTTACAATTTCAGAATGTGGATAGATAAAATGAACAAGACTGTTTTTTTTCCATATGGAAAGTAATTGTTAACTATTGTTACTACGGCCTCCATTATCTCTTCTAAGTGGGAGGTAAGCAATATTGGTCGGTATGAGTCGACTCTCTGGGGGTCAAGTTTTAGGACGGGTACGACTGTCGCTTGTTACCACTGTTTTGGTATTACGCCTCCTCGCCACACCAGGTTGAATAGTTCTGTGAGAACCGCTAGTGTTTTTGTCGGCTGCATTTTTAGTGGGCTAGTTCAGGATGTACGAACCCATCTCTTGGCCCACATTAAATAACCCTTTACAAAAATGGCAGAGAGTGGTCTATAAGAAAGGCAGTAAAGAATGTAATATACTTCTAATTCCTATAAGAGTATTTTTTTTAAAAAGAGAAATGAATGTACATGTTGATTATGATGATGAGTGTATGTTTAATTTTGTTATATAGTTAGTAGGAAAGAATAATTCAGCAGGTGGTAATTTTAGAAAAAAAATTCTTCACTCACCATAGTTTTGCAGCCAAAAGAGTAGTGAATATCAAAATTTGAGAACAACACGTCATTTTTTGTACAATTGCCTGACAAATTCCAAAGTTATGCCAGATCATCCCATGAAAAATAGATTACAGAACCTAGCCTTGGGACGCTTAAAAAGTAGCAGCTTTATACACCAAGCAAAAAGAATAGATAAACTATTGACCTTCCAGAAATTGATTGTCTACTTAAAAGTATTCCAGAACAAACCCCATGGAGAGAAATGCAAATTAACAGTACAAATTCAGACAAATGTGAAATGAATATTTGACAAGAAAGAGCAAGATAGTATACAACACAGAGTGGCCACTCTGTTATATAGATGAAGAATACCCACAAGAACAATGGGTCCCAGTCTATACAGATGGGCTCACACAAACTGCATTTTGAAGTGGTGGTGCTGGAGTGTACATAGAATTTGCAGATGGTAGTAGGGATAAGTCCAGCGTACCAACCGCAGTAATGCCATAACTATAATGCAGAAACTCAGGCTATCAATATAGCAACAATGAAACTGCTAAATACCAATCTTGGCTCACAGTATGTGGTAATGCTGACAGATGCTAAATCAGTACCTGCAGAACTCCAGTCTAGGAAACTACCAGAATCAGCAAACACTGCTGACAAAACTCAGCCTTCAGCGAAGAGTGGTAATGTAGTGGATACCGTCCATGTGTGGAGTGCTTGGAAATGATAAAGCTGATCAGCTGGCGGTGGAAAGTGTGACAAAAGAGCAGCTTGACGTACCAGCTACATACCACCTAACCCTGGCCAACTGCTGCTGTACAATCAGAAGTTTAACAAATCATTTATGGCAATTCTTGCCCAGGTGATGTTATTATCTATACAGTCTATACAGATGGCTCTGTGTTTAGAGGTAGACGAAGTGCAGGGGGTTTCATAGCAAAAGCGAATGTATGTTGCTCAGAGCAACAAAGCCTATTACAACAAAATGAGATTAAAATCACAATTTATTGGAGAAAAAAATATATCTATATATATATAAAAATCAATGTGTGTTTGTTTAAAGCCTATAGACTCAGAAACTACTGAACCGATTTAGCTGAAATTTTTAGGATATGTTTGTTTTGATACCGGATGTTCACCCATCATGGTTTGAAATTCAACCTGTCGTTGTTAGAGATAGTGTGTGACAATTTGTTGGAAAAATCTTCGAAACTAATATTTCCATTTTTAGTGACATTTAATTATAGCCATGTTAGTAAATGCGCATGCGCCGTAGTCAGAATGCAAGACTTCCACCATTCGCCGGCGAAATACGTGCAGCCAACGCCTTCTCTAATATATATAGAGTAGGTCGTGGTACAGCAAACAAGACTATCTCTATATTTGTGTAGATTACCACAATAAAAATATTAGACACGATTTCTATTTTCCGTTTTTTTCAACCTTCGATGAGTTGGAAAGTAGCCGATGGATTGGTAGGGAAAAGGGGGAGGGGGCATCAAGGACTATCTCGACGTCTGTGCAGACATTAACTGCGACATTAACCCTGTTAGACACGTGCGATTTCGCTTGTTGTGCCGTTTCATTAATATATTTGGAATATCTGTCTATGAGAAAACAATTGCCTGCTGTTTTGAATTGTGTTATATCATGACACTGCAGTAGGGACACACATCTCAAATAGTTATGTTCTATTTTCGTTGCTCCGATGGAGTGGATGCTTGGTTGAATGGTTAGAACACTGGGCTCCTGTGCGGGAGACCAGGGTTCGAATCCGCAGTAGCGTTTTTTCTTAACCCGGGGCCAAAAGAAAATCCTCACTTGCACTGTTGTGGCAAAAGCACTAGCCATATGGCCCTTAATGGTAAAAAGAAAAAGGACAGGTATGTGGGTAAACCAGTTGATAATTAAATTTGACCATTTAACATACTTATGATTTTATTTTAAACATTTCGATTGCATGGTTATGCTGAAATTTCATAGCTTTCCATTTATTTTCATTTAGATTTAATTATTTCATCTGCGTTGGAATTTTAAGCTGTGCTGTTTACCATAGCGTTCATTTCCTAATTATGGTGTATTTTTCCTGTTGTCATTGCTTTTCAATTTGTTTTTGTTTTTTTCCCAACTACTTTGATGAGGGAAAGAGTAGTCGGTGAATTTTTTGGAGGGGGGGGGGGGGACAAACTGATTACTGAGAGAGCTTTAAGTCACAGTAACTGCTTTACCCACTCAAAGTAGCAGTAGTAGTTGTGGGTGGGCGGTTACACCGTAGTGCTCTCATGTGAAGACTGCCGGTAAGGTTATGGCGTTCTTCTGTTGGGTAGCGAAATTATACATCCTAACCTGACCAGTCCGTGGCGACAGAACTAGCCATGTGGCGCCAAATCTTCTGGGTCACGACTCCCTGTCTACTCCGATGGTAAAACAGATAGCAGTGACATTATTTTAGCTACTGTGGTGGTGGTCGTGGTAGTAGTTGTACTGGTACTTGAAGGATGATGTGGTAAATATTACACTAGCCCCATTCACTACCTATTACAATTCCTGCTCCCAATTTAGTCTGAATGGACAGGGATGTCAATGTCTGTAACAACAACAAAACATATCGCCAGGTGATGATTTTCAAACCCTTCGAAGAGTGAGAGAGCAGTAGTGGGTGAAAGAGGGGAGGGGAGGTTGTAATGACTGAAATTTAAGAGAACCTGAAGAGCTTTACACATGATTTGCAAGTTCTCATTACTTACTTTATTTGTTTATATTTTACTATCGCTACCTCCGCTATTCTAATTTTTTTACGACTTACTTTGTTATTTACAAGCACAGTAGTAGCTTTACTTACGTCTCCTTTAAAAATACAAACAGCATAAGCATGTGATAACCAAATAACCACTTTGTTACTGTGCTAATAACACCATTATAACGACCACTAATATAAAGACACAATTATATGGTGCATCTTCTAAAGTTGGAAAACCAGACTATCTCTATATATATATATATGTGCAGAGAATGATTGCGACATTAACTATATTAGACATGTGCAATTTCCATTGTCTTTTTTTTCCAAAAACCTTTGATAAGGGATAGAGTAGTAGGTGGACTTAGTTGTGGGGGGGGGGGGGGATCAAAGACTATCTCTAAATCTGAGCAGACAATGATTGTATTAGACACGTGTTATTTCTATTTTCTTTCTTTTGCATTTAGCCAAACTATGCCACAGCAACGCGTGGCCGGGTGCAGCTAGTATATATATAAAACCAGAGCAACAAAGCCTGGCTTATGATATCATAATGTCTTGTTTTGGATTGGAAATGGCGGCAGTTACTGCTGCCAACCGCTCGATTGAGAATCCGCTATGGCATAACTGTAACTCACTGAAAGATCAAGTTAAGAAAGCTGCATAGTGTCAAGCATTGCTTTAGATGTCTAGGGTAGGTAGTGTCATTTGGCTATTTTCTCCTGGGTTTATACTGGTGTGTTGGGAAATGAGCAGGCAAATAGACTGGTTGGTTTTGGACCACTTGGAGATGTATTGATGTATGACAAGCTAGATGTTATGAAGGCTCCCTTAGGGAGCAAATGATTACATCATTATGATCTGAGGAGAATGACACTGGAGAGTTGCCATTAGATCTGTTAGATGTTCAACACTTGAAGGAAAGACGAGATAGATATCCAATCAGACAGTTACCGGCAGCATCGGAATTGGGAACTACTAACTTGCTGTTGAGTGGGACAGAGTGCTTTGGTGGTGATTCTTGAGTAAATATTATAGTCAAGCCTCGTTGTAAACCAGTTGCTATAACCTTGCCGCTTCAGTGACTGTTGCTGTTTGTGACATACCGGAAGTGTCAGTAATTGTTATTTGTGGAGTAGATGGGTAAAAATGCTGAAGGAATTTGAAGTGTTTTGAAGAGAAAGAAAAGGATGCAGCGTAAGTATGCTGCTTAGATAAGATTTGTCTAGTTATGAATGTCTGCTAACTAATTTTTGCACAACTTATCAGTTAACATTGTTGTAGTTATGAATTTGTATTAAATAAATGTTGGTTTGGTGAAAGTTTATGTATATTTTTTCAGTTAACAGTTATGAATTTGTGTTGCATTATTGTTTGTATAATGAAAGTTTTTGCAACACATTACAGTTGTTAATCTGTAATCACACTTTGGCAGGTGTACAACTGCTTAGATGGCTTTTGAAACTGGGACAGTCAGAACAATCTTGGTTTACATCAGTGCACTAGTGCTACGCTAGACTGACTTACTGGGATGAAATTACCAAGATCGGACATGACATCAGTAAAGTGCATGTGAAACCAGGTAAGATGATTTACTACACTTTAATAGTGATTCTCTTTCTCTTGGAGCCACATAACAGCTGTGAAAAGACTATTTGTTTTATGTTTTCAAGATTTTTAGGTCAGGTTACTTATTTAAGTAGTAAATTTGAAAATCTCAGGAACCTTTAAAAAATTAAAATGTAATATATCTATGTATGGTAGAACTTAAAGAAATGTATAATGATAGCGGCTTATTCTTGTGACAAGTTGAGTTGGTAAATAGTTGCCCTCCACTGACTAAATGATATCTGCATCCACACAAATGGTTTACCTGAACATTATCTAAAGTGTCTACAGGTATTGGTAATACACACTGAATTTCAGCCCATTGAAATAAGAAATTAGTAGCTTATGCTGTCAGTTTTTGAAACACATTTTTAGGGAAACATTTAAACAGATGTTTCTGACCTTTGTCAGAACTCCCCAAAAAGTGAAAAGATCTGAGTTGTCACAGTTGCATGATAAAACTGCAGAAAGATAAATTATTGCTTGCAGTGCAGCGCTCACCCCCCCCCCCCCTTTTCCCCCCAGCAGCCATGAGGCAGGTGAATATATGCAATAATTCTGTTGCTGTCTGATACTAGCGGACACAGCAATTGTGTTAGCTAAAACATGTTCAGAAATGTTAATACCTTTTTGGTTAATATTTTTGGTTAATATCACAAAAACTAACCTGCACCACAGAAAGTAGTACAATTGAAAATGGGGCAATAGCAACAGTGGTCCGAGTTCCAAGAGATTTTAAAAGTACTTGTTAGGAAAGAGCTTGTATTAACTGACTGTCTCTTATAAAATTAGTCACAATAGATGCCCCCAGTAATGCTATGTTGTATAGAAGAGCACTACAGATATCTCCATTTCAGTTTTAAATTGAACACCTCAAAAGAATGTATGATCACCTACCTCATATCATGTCCAGATTGAAAGAATAAGAAAAGAGAGAAAAAAGACTTGATTGAATGTATTTTTTTTTAAGGAATATTGTCCATTGCAGATTTTGTCATTAATGTCAAAGTTAGTTAAGAACAACGTAACTGGGAAATAGTCAATCAGTCAAACAATATTGGGTACTCAAATGTAATTTGCAACAGATTTGGGTATGGTAATGTGAGGTATTGATGTAAAATTTGATGCATGAATTATGTTTGTCCTCAAATTAGCATCTTTGCAGTTAATGTGAGACATTAACAAACAAAACACTGCAGATGTTTATAATAATAATCTGTTTGAAGTGGATTGTATAACAATAAATAATTTTTGATCGTTGTGAAGTGAAAAAGGGTTTAGGAAGGGGTTAAATGAAGAGTGAATACATTCAGACAAGCATCAATGCACGCCAATCCATCACTGGGTGGCATGCTAGAAAATGGCGATTAGAGCACTGTTCAGATGAGGCCAAACAGATATACCAGGAACCTTTAGGGAGTACGTAGGAACAGGTGCATGGACCAGGGCTAAATAGAGTACGTTTATCCAAATGAAGCTGTGACATCTGACAGTGACGGATGTATACGCATGATAAGCAGTCAAGCGAGCAAACTAGTTAGATAGAACACTGCACCACACGGAGATGCACTCCGAACAGATGTAGAGAACAGGTGTCAGGAAGAAGACGACGGACTATAGCCTCAAGAGGGACCACGTACGGACGATTGCAAATGACCACCTGGGAATGATAAGATGGAAGAGGATAAAGGGTGACAGGCGGTGATTGATGACCCATGCATACAGGAGAACGAACGAACGAACAAACAAACTTTATTTTCAAAGGGTTACAAATTGGGCACGCAGGCCCGTCTGACATTCGGCCCTTCTAAGTACTCATTTTTCAGAGTACCAGTACCTGTTATCACTAATGCATGTTATGGATTTTAAAAAGAAATATAATTTGTAGTATAATGCATACACACATCATGTGTACACAATCACACATCTCTGAGGCCTCCAAAATCCAGACAATGTTCCTTACCCGTGTCCTCTGCAACAGGGCATGTCACTCTGCACGAAGCATGCCTGTCCTAATCTTCCTCAGCATGCTTTCTGAGTCAGTTACAATCACGATGTGTGTGTGTTGTGTTCTCTAACCAGCGGAAAGCTGCAGTGACCGCCTCCACCTCCATTCTTAAGATGGATGTTGTGGTATCTTATGCTAGGCTCTCCTGCACCAAACGTCGACCATTCACTTTTGCTAAGAAACCCCAAGCATTTCTTTTGCCTCTTGACACTGAACCGTCTGTGTAAATGATTAAATCCTCTGAGCGAGCATTATCTTGAACTAATTGCTGAATTTCCACCTCCGTGGCACCTGCTGGCCAGTCTGCATTCCCGGCTCAGTGTGATTATGACCTTACAAAAGTCTTACTGTTCAGGTGGCACTTTGACCCACTCCTCTACTCACCTACTGTTGTCAAGGATGCAAACCTGTCTAATTGTGTCTTCTGATTCATGACTTCCCTCTTATCAGCCCCTGACCCTTAACTGCACCCAGAGTATCATGCAGAGGGTGGTCTGTGTCTGCAGCTACCCTGAGACATGACTTCGCCTGCATCACTTTGTGCCTACCTGCAACCGTCGGCAAACCAAGGATGTATCTCATACACACCACTGAGGTGTCTCTGGTGCAACCCAGAATGACCTGCATAGCCGCGTTCTGTATACGCTCTAGTTCTGACTCTCCGAAACGATAAGCAGTCTCTGGCCATAATCAATGACTGACAGGATCAGGTGCTGATATAGTGTGAAAAGCAATCTCTGCTCCATGTCAATAGCAGCCATAGTCGTAAGTGCACTAAGTCCTTTTTGGCATCTTGTCACAACACTCTCCATATGGTCCTTAAAGGACAGGCTCCTGTCATATATAATTCTCAGATACTTCAGTTTGCTCTCTCTGTTGATGTTCCTACCATCTATCATGAGACTTGGGACATACATTGGCCTTAAAGAGTCTGTTGTCAAGATAACACCACAAAGCAGATGCTGTTTAAAGGTGTACGGCAGCCCTCATTTCTGTACACCACTTAGTCACTTTGTCCACTGTCGCTTGTAGCTGCTGGGCTGTTTGTTCCGTCTCTTCCTTGCCTATATGCAAGTATATTATCTGCAAAAGTCAGTATCCTTCTAACTCCTGGTGCTTCTAGGTTTGCAATAATGCTTGTATACACATTAAAGAACCCTTAATATACGACTAAACCAAAAGTGGTCGCATTTGCCTATGTGTTCTTTCCTGACCTGTATTTTCCCAGACCTCTCGGGAAAAGACTTCCCCTTTACAAAATTTCTTTAACTGCATCCCTGATGTCTACATCATTATGATCTGTCTGAGTTATAAACCTATGTAGAAAAGCCTCACCTTTTTCTTTGAACTGCTGTCATATGCTCACCTACACTAAATACACCCATTAAAGACAAGCAGGGTAAACTACTGCTGTCCGACTACCAACAAACAAAGCGATGGGCAGAACATTTCAATGAAATATTCAATAGGCCAAATCCTGACATCATTCCCAATCTAGAAGAAGAAATTATGACACCAACACTAGTTGCCTCCAGCGAGTCATTCACAATAGAGGAGATTAAAATAGCTATTAAAAAATTAAGAATAAACAAAGCTACCGGAGAGGACAACATCTCAGGGGAAATGCTCAAAGCAGCGGATGAAAACACCCTGCAACATTTGCTCCAGCTGATGGATGAAGTCTGGCAAAATGAATACCCACCACAACAATTGAAAGATGGTGTAATCTTCAAATTACCTAAAAAAGGTGATTTATCCGATTGTAACAAATGGAGAGGCATCACCCTGCTTTCGATACCAGGGAAACTAGTTTGTAGTATGCTACTAGAAAGATTGAAAAAATCCATAGATGAAAGATTAAGGGAAGGACAAGCCAATTTTAGATCCAAGCGGTCATGCATAGACCACATCTTTACTCTTAGAATAATTGTTGAAGATTCTACAGAATTCCAGTCGAAATTATTGATCAACTTTGTTGACTTTCAAAAAGCCTTCGACAGTATCCATCGTCTAACACTCTGGAAATTGCTTAACATCGATGGTTTCCCCATCAAATATATCAACATCATAAAATCTTTTTATAATGAAACACGATGCTGTGTAAGAACTGATTCCGGCAATTCTGACTGGTTCCCGGTGGAAACAGGAGTGAAGCAAGGCTGTGTCCTATCGCCGATGCTTTTTGGTATAGCAATCAACAGGGTCATGCGCAAGTGCATAAATAACGCAAATTTAGGCATTACATGGGTTGACAAAATTCTGGAAGACCTAGACTTCGCCGACGACATAGCACTCCTGAGTTCAGAACACACAGACGCCCAAGAAAAAAATCAATCGACTCCAGAATTTCTCAGAACAAATTGGACTCCAAATTAACACCGCAAAAACAAAAATTCTAGACCTTACCAACAGTTCAGTTGATATCACGCTGAACAACAGCCTTGAAAAAGTCAACAGTTTCACTTATCTAGGGAGCAAGATGTCATCTACAGGAGATACCGCACCAGAAATATCATTTAGAATAGCACTGGCATTTAGTGCCTTCAATAAACTGTCTAACATCTGGAAATCAAAGACACTTAGCAAACACACAAAACTCAAGATCTTCATTCCTTGTGTGATTTCAGTACTAACCTATGGATGCGAGAGCTGGAAATCAACGAAAACTCTAGACACAAAATTAGACAGTTTTGAAAATAAATGCCTTAGAAGAATACTAAATTTCAAATGGTCAGATTTCCAAACCAATACACAAATAAGACAAGAATCCAGGCAAGAGTATGTGTCTAATTTTATACGAAAACGCTGCTGGAACTATGTCGGCCACGCCCTTAGAATGTATAAATCAAGACTTCCTTACCAAGCCCTCATTTGGACACCACAGGGGAAAAGATCTCGTGAAAGACCAAGGGAAACCCTACATAGAACTATCATCAGGGAAGGCTCACTCATGGGCCACTCAAACATCCAAGACAACGGATTGCAACGGACCGCCGTGCATGGAGAGTCGTGACCTCTGCCCTATGTGCCGCACTCGACACAAGAGGAAAGACTAACTAACTAACTAACTAACTAGCTGTCATATGCACACCATTGTCTCGACAAATTGTTCCCACTGTTATAGGATGATCTTTTCTTTGCATCTGCCTTTGTAGTTTCCATAATCTCCCCAGTTTTATCGCCTCCCATGTCATTCACAAAAGTTTTCTACTTTGCTCTTTTGGTCTTCAGTGCTTGAAAACTTGAAAACCTCCACTTTATGTCTTTTCACATTCTCCGCCACCTCCATTTCCTTTTGTGAGCTTAGAGTGTCTGTCAAACTTTTTTTTAGCTGCTTCCCTGCTGCTCTCTTTGCTTCCACGCCTGTTCTACTTCTGGAGTCCACCATAGAGGCTGTAGAAAATTAGTTCTGGCATTTCTGTTGCATGCTCCCTGTCTGAGGGTCCATGTAGGTTCCACTTATACCGGAAAGTCTTGCATGCTCTCCCAGCCTTAACTGTACTGGGTTTAGAAATCAGGACTGAACATGGTAGGTGATCACTGCCATTGTCACTCAGGACATTATATTTAACATCTAAAAGTGACCACTGGGAGACACATGTCAAGTCATTGGCTGTGTCTGCATCACCAGACCACATTGACATTCTAGTTGGCCTCCCATCATTGATGCAGACCATATCGGAGTCGGCATGGCCTCTGCAAGAGCAATTGCCTGTCGGTTTTCTCAACTGCTGTCCCATTCTCTGTTCCTCGCGATGAAATCCCCACATATGAGTAACCTATAATCTGGTAACTCGTCCAATTCCTTGAGCCAGCCTCATTGTTCCTTTCTGACAAAACAATTTGCCCTGGCATATGTATTTATGAGGTTCCAACTTAAACCACCAATCTCCACCTGTATCCCCTGAACCTCTCTTCCACTGTGGTTCCACTGGCTCAAGTCAAGCAAGACATGCGTCACTCCCTCCTGTACCACCAGACATTGTCCATGTCTCATCTGTCTAACAGGGTTTGTATAACTGACGTACCTAGGGTAATGATATCTGTCTGTATTAGCTGGTGTAGCATGATGACATGAAAATCAAAACTCCACCTCTGTATTACTAACATATTGGAATAAGCAGTTCAACAGTGTCGCAGCGCTCAAGTGGCTGGGTCATATCTGGAGAATGGACAGATTCTATAGTGAAGTACAGAAGGGTAGACGGTGTTGAAGCAGACCTCTGCTATGATATAAAGATAGTTGCAAATAGGACATAACACGAATGAAATCAGCATTGAGGCGGAAACAATTCCATGGACTGTATTATTGCATGCAGGGAGCGTGTATGTATATATATATATATATATATATATATATATATATATATATATATATATATATTATATATATATATATATATATATATATATATATATATATTATATATATATATATATTTCTATATTTCTCCAGCCGAAATAATGAAATTATGGGTAGTTGAAATTTAGATTTTTAATAGTTGGGAAGCTGACTGTCTCACTGGTCGTCATTTGTAGCAATGTTAATTCAAAGAAGAGTGTAATGTCTATACTGCATATTGTAACCAATATATGTGTTTAATGTATTTAATCTATTTTGCCTGTTAGGCGTTTATGACCCTAATTTGCTACATTCATAGTCAGTTTGGCACAGTGCCTAAAAGTTTGAAATGTTGTCCATCTGATAGTAAGTATTCACATGTAATATTATATTATATGCTAAAAAGTAACATTAAAGCAAGAAGATTATTTCTGTTAATAGTGCCAAGATAGTATTAGTAATCCTAACCTGTACGTCCCACAAGCATGGATCCAAATGTTTAAGCACTAGATATGCATATCCTCCAACTATTTTAATTGAATGTTTTTTAGTTGCTATTGACATTTCTGCATAAATTAATGTGTTTCATTACATTTCAGGTATTTACAGAACTGCACACTACAGAGTAGAGGGCTCACACACCACAGAGCTGGAGGCACAGTCTGTCAAGAGGGAATCTGTGAGTTGTAAATACTGTTATGTATGAAGTTCTGGTTAGTGATCTCAGAAAATGGGAGACATGTTGCTTGGTTCATTTGTACATGACTACACCGTAGAGTGTTTCTGTTAGAAATGTTCCAGTTGCAATTTCTCCTGTCCTCTGGTCAGTGAATGTTGTCCAGAAGATGTGTGAATACAGCTGACAACTGTTCTTGCACTTCTAGGCTGAATATAACATACACTGATTATGAAGACAGTTGAGCAAGTTTCTATTTTGTGGATTATAATGTAGTAGTCTCTTATAGTGACATGTCTTCTGCAGTATAGTAGTTAGAGACAGGAAATGCTGGTAATGCTTCTGACTTACCCTGCATTGCTGGATGTTGCGTGACTGTTTATATTGTGGTTCAATGGTAGCCCATTAACTTTAGCACTGGACCTAAACAATTCCACCCTCAGTTTTTTTCTATTTTGATAGACTTCACTATGCAGTAGCTGTGTAATAAAAATGGTGTAGGTGTAAGTTGTCATCCCTTCGCATTTGTCAATGCTTTTGTCTACTACTTTATGGCCTATAGTGAGAATCGTTGATCTCGTCCTTTGGTTGTTTGCTAGTCTGTTTGTATTCTGTTGTTCATGCACAATGCTTTGCCACCACCCTGGGCGATGGTGACACCAGACAGGAGCTTGTTCAACTCCTCGTCATTGCGGATGGCAAGCTGAAGGTGACGAGGGATGATTCTGGTTTTCTTGTTGTCGCGGGCAGCATTGCCGGCCAACTCCAGGACCTCAGCGGCTAGGTACTCCAGCACAGCAGCCAGGTACACGGGTGCGCCAGCACCGACACGTTCAGCATAGTTGCCTTTTCTCAGCAGACGGTGAATACGACCCACTGGGAACTGCAGACCTGCCCTGGAGGAGCGGGACTTGGACTTGCCTTTAACTTTTCCGCCTTTACCACGTCCGGACATGTTGATTCTGAGGAGAGGTAAGCAAACTTGCAAAATGCAAAAGAAGGAATAACAGCTTTGGTTAAAATACGCTGCCGAGTTGTTCGTTAAATGCCCGTGCCGAGAAATGACGACAAGTGGCAAAGCGAAAAGGAGAGGTGGGCGCGCGGCCCAGTTTTTCGTAACTCGATTGGCGACGTGCTTCCTATTGTTGAAATGTGGTCGTCCTTTTCCACGGCGGCGGCGGCATGAAATAAATGACACGGAGTCCTGCCGCAAAAATATCATTTCGTTCGCAACTTAGACATCATGCCACCCAAAGTTAGCAGTAAGGGCGCCAAAAAAGCCGGCAAAGCCAAGGCAGTGAGGACTGGAGACAAGAAAAAGAAGAGGAGGCGAAAGGAGAGCTACAGCATCTACATCTACAAAGTCCTGAAGCAGGTGCACCCAGACACTGGCATTTCTAGCAAAGCCATGTCCATCATGAACTCCTTCGTCAACGACATCTTCGAGCGCATTTCCGCCGAAGCCAGTCGCCTGGCCCACTACAACAAGCGCAGCACCATCACCTCCAGGGAGATCCAGACAGCTGTCCGTCTCCTCCTGCCCGGTGAGCTGGCCAAGCACGCAGTCAGTGAAGGTACCAAGGCAGTCACCAAGTACACCACGTCGAAATAAATAAGCCGCTAGCATTGAGCGAGCGCCCTAACACAAGGCCCTTTTCAGGGCCCACATTTAATTTAACAGTTTAAACATTTTCCCGAATGCACGAGAGTTTCGTTTGCCTTTGATCTCGTCACCGGCGTCATCCTTTTATCTGTAGTGTCCCTGAAATTCGTTCCCGTCCGTACATTCTGCGGTGGTCGGCTCGAAGCGATACATCAAAGAAACGTGCCGCGCGCGGCGAGTAGCCGCCGATCAAAGGCGGAAATCCGAGCGAATGTGGTAATCACGGGTGTGCCTGGTAATAAGGGATTGTTTCGGGACTGAAATAGTGTTGGTCGGCTCAACACAGTGAAAAGCCGCTATCATTGAAGGTGCGACTTAGTTTTTTGTTATCTATGTAGATGCGGCACCCCACGCTTGATGTGTTTAGTTGTGGTAAAAGACTGGATGAAATTTGCGAAGATGACTGATGCGTGCAAAGACACTGTATGATAAAGTATGCACGCGGCACAAACGGCTTGTTGCGTTGCGTCGACTAAACTAAACCATACGCTAAGTTATTTTATCTTGTGTGTGTGTGTGTGTGTGTGTGTGTGTGTGCGTGTGCGTGCGTGTACGCGCGCGAGTGTTTGTTATTGTATGCAACAAAAGCTTATTGTTTTATTGTAAAGTGTAGCTTGTTAAAGGTTTCTTTCTTTTGTTTTATTTATTTGTGAGGGGGAGGGGGAGAGAGAGAGAGAGAGAGAGAGGGGGGGGGGGGGAGAGAGAGAGAGAGAGAGAGAGAGAGAGAAGCGCCCACGTGGCGGCGAACAAACAAACAGCCAACAACAACAATGTGCGAACTCGTGGCAATCTAGCAGAGAGGGTGTTAATTAGAAGCGTTGTGGGGGCCCTGAAAAGGGCCGTATTTTATGGTCTGACTTCGGTAGCTTGATTAACCTCCAAATCCGTACAGAGTGCGGCCTTGGCGTTTCAGGGCGTAGACGACGTCCATGGCAGTGACGGTCTTCCTCTTGGCATGCTCGGTGTAGGTGACGGCATCGCGAATAACGTTCTCAAGGAACACCTTAAGAACACCTCTGGTCTCCTCATAGATGAGTCCAGAGATACGCTTGACACCTCCTCGCCTGGCCAGACGGCGGATGGCTGGCTTAGTGATACCCTGGATGTTATCACGCAGAACTTTGCGGTGACGCTTGGCGCCACCCTTACCCAGACCCTTGCCTCCTTTACCTCTTCCTGACATTGTTGTTTCTGTAACTGACTGACTGACTGACTGACTGACTGACTGACTGACTGCACTGCGCGCGGTTTTCCCATTTATAGATTAGGCGGCGGTGTTCAGGCAATATGGCACAGCACCTGGGGAGTAGGCGGTTGAACGCGCGAGCACAATGAGACTATGGTCGCTGAAACTAACAATTTTGTTGTTGTTGCTACAGATGGTGTCCCTCGCCTGACACTCGCTGACTGCCGATGTTACACCGCAAAGCCTTGTAAGTACTAGTTTTAGTCGTGTTAGTATGTATGCTTTACAGCTCGATTATGGACTTGCTAGCAACTCTCTATAGGGATAGGGTGGTGTTAGGTTAGGGGTTTAGGGTTTTCAGTGGGGGTTAGGTTTTTCGGTTAGGGTTGGGTTTTTCGGTCAGGGTTAGGGGTTTCGGTTAGGGTTAGGTGTTTCGGTTAGGGTTAGGGGGTTTCGGTGAGGTTTTTTCAGGGTTGGTAAATTGTCGTGGCCGTGCCAGGTTGAACGCGGTCGAGTTTCGAAGTTTTGTGCTGAAAAGGGGGAGTAGAATTTTTTCCCGGCAATTCAACTCAAATCCGCTGCGTTGTTTGTCACAACCGTCGTCGAAAAACAAACCGCCGGAAAATGGAGGCAAAGCTTCCCCGTAAACAGCTAGCCGCAGAAAACCGGCTGGAAGCCCCATCGTTACAGGCCTGGCACCGTGGCTCTGCGAGAGATCCGTCGTTACCAGAAGAGCACTGAGCTGCTCATCCGCAAGCTGCCCTTCCAGCGTTTGGTGAGAGAAATCGCCCAGGACTTCAAGACCGACTTGCGATTCCAGAGCTCAGCTGTTATGGCTCTGCAAGAAGCCAGTGAAGCCTATCTGGTGGGTCTCTTCGAGGACACCAACTTGTGCGCCATCCATGCCAAGAGGGTCACCATTATGCCCAAGGATATTCAGCTGGCTAGGCGTATCCGCGGAGAGCGCGCTTAAGTGCAGCGGTCCTGCTCCTACACACAACGGTCCTTTTTAGGACCACCCATTACACCCCTAATGGCATCTACCGCTGATTGCATCCACGAGTTCTCACCTTAACCCTCACCCGAAAACCCCCGTCAGTCTGCAGTGGGCCGTTATCTAAACGTAACATTAGGTCATGCTAATTTAAACAAAGCCCGGTGATTCGATTGCATAATAACGACGACCACGTGCTACCCGGAGACAGGTAGGCTCTCTCCGCCCATTTTAACTATATTAATGGCAACCAATCAAGTTATTGTTTCACCCGGCTTTGATGTGTGCCGTCTGGCCTCCGTTGAATAGGCGGGAAACGCTGGATTTTTTTTTTTTTTTCTTTCTATTCCGACTAACACGTGGACACGACAACAAAGGAGTATTTTCAAGAAAGTACCCAAAAAAGGTGTCTACAACACGTGCTGTTCCCAAGCGGTCACCCATCTAAGTACTAAACACGCCCGACGTTGCTTGACTTCGGTGATCGGACGAGAAC
>CAJHNH020004328.1:0-30000 GCA_905116865.2 Candidula unifasciata
TCAAACCGACGCAAAGCCGTTTGCTGTCAAATCACCGGCAGTTGTGATAGCCCCCGGTACCTCGGCGTTTGCAACGTCAGAGCCACACATACTTGCTGTGATATATCATGTTTCATTTCTCGCCTTTAAGAACTTCTGAAAGCTTCCTTGCATTTTGTTTTCTCCAACAAATCAATAAAATAAAGGACAATTTTTCGCGTTTTCGGGCATATAAGGCTAGAACTATATTTTATAGACCAATCGGCACTCACTGTATCAATTGATCAACATCACACTGGTTGCCTTCACTTCTCAGGACCTTACCTGGTACCCGGTTAAGGCTGAGTCGAGCCAAGGTCATTTTTCAAAACAGTTTTACTCCGTTCGGGTTTGAACCCACGACATTCTGATCGGCAGACGAAATCTAGCCGCTACACCACATCGGCTCCCTGAGAAATGGACGAATAATGTTGCTATCGACCGCCTTTACTTTCCAGGAATATTCCAGACACGGTTTAGTTTGCGTTCCCTTTAAAGTCTGTGAACATTGGCCTCCTTGTCAGTGGACCACTGGAGTGTTTCAGTTTCCGAGACTTTTGCCGTGTTTGTGAGCATTTCATTTTTATCGTTGATTTGTTGTCAGTGGACTGGTAGTCTCCTGGACTGGTTGGCTAGTTGACTGGTAGTCTCCTGGACTGGTTGGCTAGTTGACTGGTAGTCTCCTGGGCTGGTTGTCTAGTTGACTGGTAGTCTCCTGGGCTGGTTGTCTAGTTGACCGGTAGTCTCCTGGACTGGTTGGCTAGTGGACTAGTAGTCTCCTGGACTGGTTGGCTAGTTGACTGGTAGTCTCCTGGAGTGGTTGTCGGTGGACTGGTAGTCTTCTGGGCTGGTTGTCTAGTGGGTTGTAGGCTGGTTGGCTAGTTGACTGGTAGTCTCCTGGGCTGGTTGGCTAGTGGGTTGTAGGCTGGTTGGCTAGTTGACTGGTAGTCTCCTGGGCTGGTTGGCTAGTTGACTGGTAATCTCCTGGGCTGGTTGTCTAGTTGACCGGTAGTCTCCTGGACTGGTTGGCTAGTGGACTAGTAGTCTCCTGGACTGGTTGGCTAGTTGACTGGTAGTCTCCTGGGCTGGTTGTCGGTGGACTGGTAGTCTTCTGGGCTGGTTGTCTAGTGGGTTGTAGGCTGGTTGGCTAGTTGACTGGTAGTCTCCTGGGCTGGTTGGCTAGTGGGTTGTAGGCTGGTTGGCTAGTTGACTGGTAGTCTCCTGGGCTGGTTGGCTAGTTGACTGGTAATCTCCTGGGCTGGTTGGCTAGTGGGCTAGTTGGCTAGTGGACTGATTCGCTAGTGGGTTGTTGGCTAGTGGGTTGTGGGCTGGCTGGCTAGTAGACTAGTTGGCTAGTTAGCTAGTGACTTGTTGGCTAGTAGATTAGTTAGCTAGTTGCTAGTTGGCTCATGGGCTGGTTTTTGTGCTGGCTGGCTAGTTGACTGGTTGGCTAGTGGGCTGATTGGCAAGTGGGCTGATTGACAAGTGGGTTGGCTAGTGGACTGGTTGGCTAGTGGGTTGGCTAGTGGACTGATTGGCTAGTAAGCTAACTGGCATGTGGGTTGGCTAATGGACTGGTTGGCTTGTGTGTTGGCTAGTGGACTGGTTGGCTTGTAGGTTGGCTGGTATGTTGGCTAGTGTGTTAGCTAGTGGACTGGTTGGCTAGTGGCTTGTTGGCTAGTGGACTGGTTGGCTAGTGGCTTGTTGGCTAGTGGACTGATTGGCTAGTGGCTTGTTGGCTGGTGGACTAGTAGGCTAGTGGCTTGTGGGCTGGTTGGTGTGCTTGCTGGCTAGTTGACTGGTGGGCTGATTGACAAGTGGGTTGGCTAGTGGGCTGATTGGCAAGTGGGTTGCTAGTGGGCTGATTGGCAAGTGAGTTGGCTAGTGGGCTGATTGGCAAGTGGGTTGGCTAGTGGGCTGATTGGCAAGTGGACTGGTTGGTTAGTAGGTTGGCTAGTGGATTTGTTTGGTTAGTGGGTTGGCTAGTGGACTGGTTGGTTAGTAGGTTGGCTAGTGGATTTGTTTGGCTAGTGGGTTGGCTAGTGGACTGGTTGGTTAGTGGGTTGGCTAGTGGACTGGTTGGTTAGTGGGTTGGCTAATGGGTTGGCTAGTGGACTGATTGGCTAGTGGGTTGGCTAGTGGGTTGGCTAGTGGGTTGGTTAGTGGGTTGGCTAGTGGGTTGGCTAGTGGGTGATTGGCTAGTGGGTTGGCTAGTGGACTGGTTGGTTAGTAGGTTGGCTAGTGGATTTGTTTGGTTAGTGGGTTGGTTAGTGGACTGGTTGGTTAGTGGGTTGGTTAGTGGACTGGTTGGTTAGTAGGTTGGCTAGTGGATTTGTTTGGTTAGTGGGTTGGCTAGTGGACTGGTTAGCTAGTGGCTTGTTGGCTGGTGGACTAGTAGGCTAGTGGCTTGTGGGCTGGTTGGTGTGCTTGCTGGCTAGTTGACTGGTGGGCTGATTGGCAAGTGGGTTGGCTAGTGGGATGTTTGGCAAGTGGGTTGGCTAGTGGGCTGATTGGCAAGTGGGTTGGCTAGTGGGCTGATTGGCAAGTGGGTTGGCTAGTGGGCTAATTGGCAAGTGGACTGGTTGGTTAGTAGGTTGGCTAGTGGATTTGTTTGGTTAGTGGGTTGGCTAGTGGACTGGTTGGTTAGTAGGTTGGCTAGTAGATTTGTTTGGTTAGTGGGTTGGCTAGTGGGTTGGCTAGTGGGTTGGCTAGTGGACTATTTGGTTAGTGGGTTGGCTAGTGGACTGGTTGGTTAGTGGGTTGGCTAATGGGTTGGCTAGTGGACTGATTGGTTAGTGGGTTGGCTAGTGGACTGGTTGGTTAGTGGGTTGGCTAGTGGACTGGTTGGTTAGTGGGTTGGCTAGTGGACTGGTTGGTTAGTGGGTTGGCTAGTGGACTGATTAGCTAGTGGGTTGGCTAGTGGACTGGTTTGTTAGTGGGTTGGTTGGCTAGTGGGTTGGTTGGCTAGTGAGTTGGCTAGTGGGTTGGTTGGCTAGTGGGTTGGCTAGTGGGTTGGTTGGCTAGTGGGTTGGCTAGTGGGTTGGCTAGTGGGTTGGGCAGTGGTTCTGTTTGACAAGTGGACTGATTAGCTAGTGGGTTGGCTAGTGGACTGATCGGCTAGTGGGTTGGGTAGTGGGTTGGGTAGTGGACTGTTTGACAAGTGGACTGGTTGGCTAGTGGGTTGGGTAGTGGACTGTTTGACAAGTGGACTGGTTGGCTAGTGGGTTGGGTAGTGGACTGTTTGACAAGTGGACTGGTTGGCTAGTGGGTTGGGTAGTGGACTGTTTGACAAGTGGACTGGTTGGCTAGTGGGTTGGGTAGTGGACTGTTTGACAAGTGGACTGGTTGGCTAGTGGGTTGGGTAGTGGACTGTTTGACAAGTGGACTGGTTGGCTAGTGGGTTGGGTAGTGGACTGTTTGACAAGTGGACTGGTTGGCTAGTGGGTTGGGTAGTGGACTGTTTGACAAGTGGACTGGTTGGCTAGTGGGTTGGGTAGTGGACTGTTTGACAAGTGGACTGATTGGCTAGTGGGTTGGCTAGTGGACTGATCGGCTGGTTGTTAAATGGCAAGTGGTTACATTGCTAGTGGAGTGGAGTGTAAGTAAACACCAGGATTCATTGTTGTAAATAGTGGTTTTTTTTTTTTTTAATTGTGAGGTACATGTTGATGATGACGGCTCTATGACACACATCTTTTGGAGCAAGGCGTCATGATACTGCAGACTTTCCCACTATGGAGAATCAGTCTTCTTCTGCCTTTCCAAACTCCGATGGAGCATAGTCCCTCCACCAACTCAGGCCACCAAGTCGTTCTATCCTTTGCTATCCCAATGTTGGAAAAGGGTGGGGGTGGGGGGGGGGGGGTCTTCCTTTAGCGTTGTTTCTTTACCTATTTGTTCACTGGAACTTGTTTAGTTATCTCCCAAAGCTTTACATTAGTGACTCTATCAGACCATTCAATTCTCTCAAATCTGCGCAGGCATCAGGTTGTTGTTGTTTTGGTTTTTTAAAATCCAGAAAAATGAGTTGTAAACCCTAAGGCTCCGTACTGTGGAAACCGCAACCGTTCAGCCTTAATTCCATGATGAATACTGTAAATCTAGGAAATATGTGGTTTTTCTGGCTACCCCCCCCCCCCCCCCCCCCCCCCCCCCCCGAGTGTGAATTCGGACCACAAGAAGTTTGTCACCTGGTCACCGCGCAGTTACGTGAATGTTTGTAAATTATTTGTAATAGCCTTAGTTGTTCTCCATGTTTGCGCTCCATACAACAGTCTTGTCTTGTCTTGTCTTGTCCACAATTGCCTCACAGCGTAGTGGGGAGTCGCAGTTTTCTATCCTGGGCCAGGTGTGTTGCATGTGTTGTTGTTAGTCCGTGTTGCCTCAGGATCTCTGATATATTGTCTATCCATCGTACTCTCGGTCTGCCTCTTGCTCTAGGGCAGTAGTGTTGTTCGTTGTATGCTCGTAGAGGCAGTTGGTCGGTTTGCATTAGCATCAAGTGGCCAAACCATACAACAGTACTGATTTGAAATTAAAATTATTTTCAGTTTAGCCATTGTTTAAATTACTTTTGACCTTCACAAATTTCCTAGTGCTATGAAAGCTCCTCTAACCTTTTGTACTCTTTTTTAAATATCTCTATCAGTTCCCCCATCTTTATCTTCATTCTTCTTCTTCACTTCCTCTTTTACCGCTGTGGGTGTCGAGGGAGATATAAGGTTCTGTTTCTAGCTCTTCTGGCTGCCTCGACCATAGGCACATCGTGCTGTTGTAGAGTTTCTCTGATGTTATCCTTCCATCTTGTTCTTGGTCTACCTCGTGCTCTACGCCCTTCTTCTCTTTCCATGTATGCTTTGTATGGTATGGTGTCACAAGGCATTCTCTCTAAGTGGGCAAACCATTTCACTTGCTGTCTTTGTATGTAATTTAGAATTGGTTCTGTGCCGACTTTTTCTCTTATGATCTCATTCTTGATCTTATCTCTTATGGTCACTCCTACAGCTCTTCTCAGACATCTTATTTCCATGGTTACTAATTTTCTTTTATGGTTTGTTGTGAGTGACCATGTCTGGCACTGACAGAGTTCGTATAAATATGCTTTGAATAAGATGTCTCTTTGTGCTGATTGGGATTGTCTTATGCTGTAAGAGGGGGGCTAGCTGTCCCAATACTTGGTTTGCTTTACTGCATCTAATGTTAATTTCTTTATCCAATTTATCTACATTACTGCCCAAATACGTGTACTCCTCTTGGAGTGGGATACCTTTATGAGAAACCACGTTACTATTTGCCTGATTTGTTCTCATTATCTTTGTCTTTCCTCTATGGATTTTCAGATCTAGGTGTTGTGATCTCGCATCAGGTATTTTTCATTTATCTTGCATCTGATTCCGTGAATGGGGCAGAAGAGAAATATCATCAGCGAAGTCCAGATCATCAAGCTGTTTTGTAGGGTCCACTTAATTTCATGCCTGGTGTAAGCAGTGGCTGTCTTTATAGTCCAGTCTATAGCCAATAAAAATAGGAGAGGCGACAAAAGAAAAAAGAAAACAAAAGATAAATAGAGACAATAGAGTTTGGAACGGAGAGTAACAGAGAGGTAGGAGAGTGAAGAAGAGAGAGGGAGAAAGAGTGATGAAGTGATAGAGATAGGGGAGAGAGCGAGATGAGAATTACAGGCAGAAAGTGGGTGAGAGAAAATCCGAAATACTGTTCGTCTAACGAATGCCCGTTGCCCCTATCTGACACCTGAGAGCCTTGGCAGAAGCCGGCACAAGAAAACAGTTAAAACAGATAGCTAAACTGTAGACACCATATTGAGTACATAGAACATCGTGGACAAAACACAGAACATCCTACACAAAACACAGAACATCATACACAAAACACAGAACATCATACACAAAACACAGAACATCGTGGACAAAACACAGAACATCCTACACAAAACACAGAACATCCTACACAAAACACAGAACATCATACACAAAACACAGAACATCGTACACAAAACACAGAACATCGTACACAGAACATCGTACACAAAACACAGAACATCGTACAAACAATACAGAATATCGTGCACGAAGCACAGAACATCGTACACGAAGCACAGAACATCGTGCACAAAACACAGAACATCGTACACAAAACACAGAACATCGTGCACGTAACACATAACATCGTACACAAAACACAGAACATCGTACACAAAACACAGAACATCGTGGACAAAACACAGAACATCGTACACAAAACACATCAGATCGTGGACAAAGTTCAGAACATTGTACACAAAACACAGAACATCGTACAGAAAACACAGAACATCGTACACGAAAGGTGAACATCATACATAAAACACAGAACATCGTACACGAAAGGTGAACATTATACATAAAACACAGAACATTGTACACAAAACACAGAACATTGTACACAAAACACAGAACATCGTACACGAAAAGTGAACATCATACATAAAACACAGAACATCGTACACGAAAAGTGCACATCATACATAAAATACAGAACATCGTACATAAAACACAGAATATCGTACATAAAACACAGAACATCGTACATAAAACACAGAACATCATACATAAAACACAGAATATCGTGCCCTAAACAATGCTTCTGCCAATCCCATAAGAGAAAAACAAACGACGTGAAACAATTAATATTTTTTTTTTATTGATTAAGTCAACATCATGGCATATCTGCCAGGGCCGTACTGGTGCCTGCTTGTGTAGTTCCGACACCTTGACCTCATCAGCACTGACAGAAATTGAATGGACTCAACATGTTTAGATGACCTTGCTTGTGTAAGGATACTGTTTAGTAGTACAGCCCTTTTCCTGTTGACAGAAACATCTGTTGTTATTTCATGCCACATGATAGTAGTCATGCATAAATATTGAATACAATACTGTCTAACCTTTGACCTTAGCACTTATTCATTCTTGAAACAATGAGAGGGCTATGTCGACGTCTGTGGCTTAGGCATTGCGAACGAGCTTCGTAATCCCGGGGTGCCGGGTTCGATCCCAGCTGCGGCCGATTTGTCTTGATTTGGTTTTGACAATGGGAACGACAGCTGCGCGTTCAGTGGCAATGGCAAACTACTGAGCTTAAAATTTGCCTTGAGAAACCACAACAGTCACAAAATGCTGGGGTTTGTTCTGCAACGCCCTGTAAAGGTTACGCAACTAACATTGGTTTTTTTTTTGGGGGGGGGGGAGGTGGAGGAGGGCGAAGAGACGCTGGGTTTAGGTTCCAAAGCCGGATGTACCGCTCTTACTGCGTTATCTCGGTGTTTAACTGATGTACCTCCCCGTGTGGGTTCCTGGGCCCTGTTAGAGGGACAACAAGAATAGACCCACTGCTACCCAAAAGCATGTCGTAAGAGTCGAATAAGTGGGAGCTTTCTTCGAAGTCGGTGTGCATCTGTCTAAGAGGCAAGGAACCAACAGTCTGCAAACAAATGTGTCAGATTTGTCAAACGGATGCATACGCAACAGTCAGGTTATGGAACAGGACTGCCTTCCACAAGTGGACGAACAACCAGAACTTTCCACCAAAGTTTACAGCTGGTGAACACAAAAAAAAAGAAGAACAGAGATATGCTGCCTGGCCATGGTTGTCCGAGTCTTCCTCTGGGCCGGCTTTGTGTCCAGATGGTTTTGTCAGTCAACTCTAGGACATGTCCTCACGTCTTCTGTTGTACTGGGAGTGTATGCTGTTAGTCACATATTTGTACACACCAGTCGTTTGCGGCGTGTAGTCGATGACATCTCGGCCGCCTTGACATCAAAACATTTCCTGGTGCCCAGTATAAGCCTCAGTAATGTTGAGCTTTGTGAGAGAACTAAACAAATTCAAGTGAATCAAGAGGTGAGAAAAAGACGTTGACGTTGGATAGGACAAACTGAGAAACTGATAGAAATATAATTATAATGGCTTTAAACTGTGGAATCCACAAGGGCATATAAATAACGGCAGACAGAAAACACAAGGTAACGAGAATTAGTAAGTGAAGTTTCAAACATAGGAAGGGTATGGGGGTAAGCGGCATGTAATGGCAAAGGATAGAACGATTTGGCATCAGATGGTTAAGAAGCTACATTCTATCGGAGGATAAAAGAGTCAAGAATAAGATGCATTAGTTCAGGCCAGACTGACCACGCGAACCTGATGACCATCCCCGACTCACTTTTTCTAAAAAATAATACGCGTGGCCACTGTTTCGGCTTCTGCATGTGCTAGCCATTGTGGCATTCTCTGAACTTTGTCAGTGCGTGTTTACAATCTGTCCCCCTCCCCTCTCTCTAACACCCTCTCACTGTCTCTTTTTTTTTCTCCCCCCCCCCCCCTCTCTCTCTCTCTCTCTCTCTCTCTCTCTTTCTCTCTTTCTCTTTCTCTCGCGACTGGTAAAACATTATCAGAACCATAAACATTGAAGAAACTTACCATAAATTCCACCATAGCCGAAACCCAGACCATTTCCAATGCCACCCAGACCATATCCATAGCCACCAAGTCCGTATCCAAGTCCGCCATATCCCATAGCGCCGAGTCCATATCCACCGAATCCATATCCACCGAATCCATATTTACCAAGGCCA
Source organism: Candidula unifasciata (assembly GCA_905116865.2). Classification (NCBI taxonomy): domain Eukaryota; kingdom Metazoa; phylum Mollusca; class Gastropoda; order Stylommatophora; family Geomitridae; genus Candidula; species Candidula unifasciata. The sequence continues at coordinate 8,649 of CAJHNH020004328.1, forward strand.
AGGCCGTATCCAGGGAAACCAATCCCATAGCCACCAATGAAAGCTTCAGCAGTCATAGAGAGAGTGGCTACCAGGAGGAGGGCGACGACTGCCTTGTACATGATCTGTGGATACAGGGAGGCAGGGAGGAGGTGAGTGAGGAGGTGAGGACAGTGAGGGACGAGACTAGGACAAAGGAGGGCGTGAGTGGCAAGATGACAGGCAAGAGGATGTGAGTGACGAGATCAGGATAGAGAAGAGAATCGGATGACAGGTTAGCACAGAGAAGAGAGTGTGTGACGAGTCAGGACAGAGAGAAGGGTGTCAAAGACGATGTGAGACAGAAAAGAGTGTGTGTGTGTGACGAGTTAGCACAGAAAGAAGGGTGTCAAAGACGGTGTGAGACAGAGAAGAGTGTGTGTGTGACGAGTTAGCACAGAAAGAAGGGTTCAAAGACGGTGTGAGACAGAGAAGAGTGTGTGTGTGACAAATTAGCACAGAAAGAAGGGTGTCAATGACGGTGTGAGACAGAGAAGAGTGTGTGTGTGACGAGTTAGCACAGAAAGAAGGGTGTCAATGACGGTGTGAGACAGAGAAGAGTGTGTGTGTGTGACGAGTTAGCACAGAAAGAAGGGTGTCAATGACGGTGTGAGACAGAGAAGAGTGTGTGTGTGACGAGTTAGCACAGAAAGAAGGGTGTCAATGACGGTGTGAGACAGAGAAGAGTGTGTGTGTGACGTGACGAGTTAGCACAGAAAGAAGGGTGTCAATGACGGTGTGAGACAGAGAAGAGTGTGTGTGTGTGACGAGTTAGCACAGAAAGAAGGGTGTCAATGACGGTGTGAGACAGAGAAGAGTGTGTGTGTGTGACGAGTTAGCACAGAAAGAAGGGTGTCAATGACGGTGTGAGACAGAGAAGAGTGTGTGTGTGTGACGAGTTAGCACAGAAAGAAGGGTGTCAATGACGGTGTGAGACAGAGAAGAGTGTGTGTGTCTGACGAGTTAGCACAGAAAGAAGGGTGTCAATGACGGACTGAGACAGAGAAGAGTGTGTGTGTGTGTGACGAGTTAGCACAGAAAGAAGGGTGACAATGACGGTGTGAGACAGAGAAGTGTGTGTGTGACGAGTTAGCACAGAAAGAAGGGTGTCAAAGACGGTGTGAGACAGAGAAGAGTGTGTGTGTGTGACGAGTTAGCACAGAAAGAAGGGTGTCAATGACGGTGTGAGACAGAGAAGAGTGTGTGTGTGACGAGTTAGCACAGAAAGAAGGGTGAAGGAGGGTAAAGAGTACGCAACTGAGGACATAAGGCGGGTGGGTGAATGCGTAACTGTAGTCACACCAAGGGTCTTGTGACGGAGTAACTAAGAGGAATGTTACAGGTTGTCAGTACTGTTACAACAACCGCTCCCAACTGCTGGTTAACATAGCTCCCTGATATCATTTACAAAAGCAACCTCAGCCGTCTGGTTTCTTTTTTCTTTTCTTATTTATATAGTTTTTTTTTTTTTTAACTTTGTTGTTGTTTCGATTCTTAAATAGATTTACATTCTTTATTAAATCATCAAGTGCCTTGCCGACTGGCGTGGACGATTATTCCTCTCCACAATCTGTGATCTGTAGCATAACTTGGATCTTTATGTGATAGGCAATTAACTTTAAAGTCTTATCTATAGCATATATCGAACAGATACTTGAAACTGTACAGACCTTCAGGCGAGTGTAAAGCTGTAAAGAACTAGAGGCGAGTGTAAAGCTGTACAGACCTTCAGGCGAGTGTAAATCTGTATAGAACTAGAGGCGAGTGTAAAGCTGTACAGACCTTCAGGTGAGTGTAAAGCTGTATAGAACTTCAGGGGAGTGTAAAGCTGTAGAGACCTTCAAGGGAGTGTGAAGCTGTAGAGAACTAGAGGCGAGTGTACAGCTGTATAGATTTAGAGGCCAGTGTACAGCTGCATAGAACTAGAGGTGAGTGTAAAGCAGTATATAACTAGAGGCGAGTGTGAAGCTGTATAGAACTAGAGGCGAGTGTACAGCTGTATAGAACTAGAGGCGAGTGTGAAGCTGTATAGAACTAGAGGCGACTGTAAAGCTGTATAGAACTAAAGGGGAGTCTACAGCTGTATAGAACTAGAGGCGAGTGTACAGCTTTATAGAACTAGAGGCGAGTGTAAAGCTGTATAGAACTAAAGAGGAGTGTACAGCTGCATAGAACTAGAGGTGAGTGTGAAGCTGTATAGAACTAGAGGCGACTGTAAAGCTGTATAGAACTAAAGGGGAGTGTACAGCTGTATAGAACTAGAGGCGAGTGTACAGCTTTATAGAACTAGAGGCGAGTGTAAAGCTGTATAGAACTAAAGGGGAGTGTACAGCTGCATAGAACTAGAGGTGAGTGTAAAGCTGTATAGAACTAGAGGTGAGTATAAAGCTGCATAGAACTAGAGGCGAGAGTAAAGCTGTATAGAACTAGAGGCGAGTGTAAAGCTGTATAGAACTAGAGGGAGTGTAAAGCTGTATAGAACTAGACGAGAATATAAAGCTACATTCAGCTAGAAATAAAGTAACTGAAAAACACGGAAACTTGTCTAGCAGTGCATGTACATTACAATCGAAAAAAAAGTCAAAGAAAACAAAGACGAATAGACAAGGCTAATAGAAACACAAGTCAACGTATAGCGAGTTAATAGGTACCCAAGTTAGTAACTGTTTGAAAATAGCTAACGTGGTCTACTTACAGTGTGTGTATGGAGACTGGCCGAGTGGTCAGAGTTGTTGACTAAACAATCAGTGGTTTCTGCATCTATAGGGCGGCCCTTTTATACACACCGTCGTCCTGCGCTTACCCTGGACGGTGTCGACCAGCTTGTCGCCCCTGGGTCTGACCGCTGCATAGTCCTAGTCCCCGGACTAATCCGGTAAACATGACCGCCTCAGGACAAGGAACAGCCTAACAAGATCAGTTAATGACTTTTATTTTACTATCGAATCTCCCCTTCCCCCACCCCCACCTCAACTACAAAAACCAATAACTCTTCAGTCGCAGATTTTACTTTTCTGTTGTTTATAGGTTCCATGGCCCCATTATGGGTGGCGGGGGGGGGGGGGGGGGCACGGAGGGGTCGGAGAGAATATAGCTATTGCTCTCGAAAAACTAGTCGTTATCGCCACAACTTGCGCGTTTGCTGAAATCGAATGTGTTGTGTCAAGCAGCGTCGATATCGAAGCCTTACTTTAAACCACAACTCAGTATGCCAATCACTTGTTAAAGTACGAACAAACAAGAAGGTTTTCTTAGACATTTGGTGATGGTTGCGAGCTTGTGTGTTTACTTTAATTTCAAAAGCTATTAGGTTCCAGCCCTGTCATTTGTAGTTTTATTGTGTCAAGAACTGTTGGCTTTTATTCTCACACGTACCTCTGATCTTTTGAGTAATAAGGCGGAAAACCTTGCTTACTCAGGGGGATGTATGGTCTCGAGGCAAAGGTTCCGCCTCGAGTGCTAGAGGTTTCGGGTTTAATCCCCGTCAGAGGCTGAGATTTGTTCACATGGACTGGAACCTCAAGTAATTCCCCGTGGTCTCTGGGTAGTCAGATCAGACGCCGTTGTGTATTATTGCCCACTTAAAAAATCCCTTGGCAGTTGGAAATCGAAAAGAATAGCCTTACAGCGCTGCCCTGAAAACATTTGGAACTAAAAGCCTACCCAAAGTATTTCAGGAACCTCGCCGGTGCTACAGAGCTCGTCCACTGTGCTGAGCTTCTTCGGACTCAGACCCAAGTTAGGAGAAGAACGAAGCACTTATGGGTTACTACCCGTGTGTCGTGATGTTTATCCGTTGTTCAAAACCTCAAAACAAACCTTGCTTACTAAGGTACGCGTTATGAGCTATGAGTTGGGTTACTTCCACTTGCTAACACTTGTGCAGGGATTTGACTCACGTTTTAGTAATTGCCCAAACTCTGTAGTGCTTGGATTTTATCATGGTATGGGGCGTCGCAGGTCGACCCAGCCTAAAATGGGTACCAGGATGGCTGTCCTGGGAAAGTAAAGACGGCCGGCGTAATGCTGACCACATTACCCACCCAGTGCCGATTGGTCTGTAAAAATATGGAACGCTCTGCCCGTATACCCGATGTGCCTTAGGCGTAATAAGGGATCTTTACTTTTTTACAAACTCTGTAAACGTTAGTTGTGTATCCTTTACAGAACGTTGCAGAACCAACCCCAGCATTTTTGTTGTTGTTGTTGTTGCTGTTGTGGCTTTTGTAGGCACGTTTTACGTTCAGTAGTTTGCCAGATCGACTTAACGGTCGGCTCTCGGTACTGCTGTCGAAACCAGCACAAGACAAACTGTCAGCAGCAAGATCGAACACGGCAGCCCGGCATTACGAAGCGTATTTGCAACGGCTGACAGTGACAAACTCTGGAAAGGCGACAATACCTGTATTCTTCGTTGTCTGATATAGCAACTTAGCCGGTCAAGGACACACTAGCTCGTTTACTTACTGGATTAGAGAACAGATCATTCACCTAGACACGACATTCATCATTATTGTCCTGTTGTGGCACATAGGGCTCGTGGGTAATTCCTTCATTCCGTTATATCACGTGCGATCACTTGGATATTATGAATGAAATCCAATCCAGTATCTTTGGCTTTTCTCATCCACATTTGCCTTATATTTTTTCTTGGACGTCCTAGTTTGCTCAGCCCCTCAACACAACCCGTAAACTTAGACACCCACTGACACACTTGTCCAGGGGAGGTCACTTGACATCTTGTCTTGTTTCTTCTTCGTCTTCACCGGCTGTAAACTCCGGCAGAAACTTCTGGTCGTTCGTCCACTCCTGGACTTTTTGTCTTGTTCCTGTACCATGCACATCTGTTTTACAGATCTAACTTATTTGTATGCAGCCAGTTAGTCCCTTGCCTCTTATGCAGATGCACTGCACCTTAGAAGGAAGCCCTTAGTTAGTCGACTCCTACGACATGCTTGTTGTAGAGACAATGGAACTGTTCTTGTTTTCCACACAATGGGGCCCCGGAAGCCAGACAGAAATGACAGCTTGTAAGTTGGACTGTGTTGGAGTACAGGGACGACATAGAATCTACTGCTAAATATGTTCGGAAATCTTGCTGATTTCGAGAACGTGCTTCAGCTTCGTCTGTTTGTGGTCTGGCAGTAGACATCCTTAGGCATTCTAGGTATGTTCTTTGGCACTGCCTATTTGAGACCAGAGAGTCAGTTGTTGCATTTTGCAAATTGTATTCGAAGCGAGCTCCTTATAATTGATTGTTACCCTCACAGGACTTGTTGCAGCTATGACCTGTGCCCCAGTTATAAGCGGCGTATGTGATACTGGTAGTTTGGTAGTCTGGTAGTCTTAGTTTCAGCTTCATAGCAAACGGATTGCCCCATCTTTGCTCCGCTCCTGTGCCAGCGAAAAAACACTCAGAATGTCTATCACAGTCCCTTGTGGAAAGATTGACAGACTGCTATCTCAGCATATCTAGCATACACTCGCATTAAAGCATATGGTAGCCATCCGAAGTGCTAACACAAACAGTCCAACATTAGAAATGCAGTTCATCATTGATGATAGCAGAACTTGTCGTCAACAGATCAGCAGTTGTCCGCGTGATCAATTTTAATACGGGTCCCGCCAGCATTGAACGACAGGCATCGCGCCATTTTCTGAATCTACAATTCACACCACCACGTTGGTCACAGTCGAAAAAAACATTCCAAATGCAATCCGCAGCTCACAGGGTCACGCCATGCATTCAACTCAGAAGCTGGGCGACGAAACTATATCCAGTCTACAAATGGAGCAAAAATGCATCGGCCACCGTTCGGCAGAAGCAAAAAATGTGCCTCTGTTCTGAATGGCGCCGCTGTCTAGCGTCCATTTTAACCGGAAGTCCAGTATGTGATACTGCCGTGTTGGTTTGCCATATAGTGTGAAATTGTTGCTGAAGTCTGAGGGGTGGTCAGAAGTTCATGTAGTAGGTCAGAGGGGACAGGGAGAGCGTTATTCAGGTTCTGTTCTTCTAGTTAACCCCATCTCGGCGACTTCGAAATTTATTAGGGAGTTCTCGGGAAGGTCCAGTAATATAGGGTGACAACCTCCTTCCCTCCCCCCCCCCCCCCCCCCCTTATTTTCTAACCCAATAATATTGAACTTTTCTGGCAATAACCTATGAAATCTAGGTGTCTTACAGATAGGGTAAAACAAAAAAAAAAAAAGATATCCAATCTCACAGCTATATTCTTCTTCTTCCGTCTGTCCCCCAATGGAGCATTGGCCTTCAACCAACGCCTTCAACCAACGAACACCCAAACGAGCATAGCTCTTTAACCAACTAACGCATAATGGAGGATAGAACTTTAACCAACTAACGCCCGATGGAGCATAGAACTTTAACCAATTAACGCCCGATGGAGCATAGAACTTTAACCAGCTAACGCCAAGTTGTTCTTCTATGCTCACCGCATGTCCTCGCCATCTTTGTTTTCTTTGAGGGGGTGGGGGAGGGGTGGGGGGCCTGCCTTTTTTCTATGCATCTGTGGGTTCCAGTGCAGGGATAATCTAGTTCTAATGTTCCCATGTTTTCTCAACTTGTCTCATATCCAACGCCAGCGTCTTTTCTTCACCTCTTTGTCCACTGGAATTTGTTTAGTTTCCTCCCAAAGCTTTACATTAGTGATTAAATCATACCATTTAATCGCCTCTATTCTGCGCAGGCATCAGTTAATGAATGTTTGTAGTTGATTTGTAATCGCCTTAGTTCTTCTCCGCGTGTCCGCTTCCTATTGCAATACTAATTTAACATTATAAATACCAGTTTTAAGTTCCCGTGTGGGTTCCGGGGCCCTATTATAGGTAAAAACAAGAATAGACCCACTGTCTACCCAAAAGCATGTCGTAAGAGCCGACTGATTGAGAGCTTCCTTCGAAATCGGAATGCATCGGCCTGAGATGCAAGGAACCAGCAGTCTGCATACAAATATGTCAGATCTGTAACACGGATTCACACGCAACACTCAGTTTCTGGAACAGGACTGCAGCCCAGAAGTGGACGAACAACTAGAACTTTCCACCAGAGTTTACAGCTGGTGAATGCGACCGTTGGCTTCAATCTTCTCAGTAGCATATAACTCCGAGCAGATAGCAGTGTTGTGGTTGTCTCCCCACTAACGGGCCCCGGCCACTGCCGGCAGTGTGGTACAGTTGAGGCAGTGTGGTACAGTTGAGGCAGTGCGGTACAGTTGAGGCAGTGTGGTACAGTTGAGGCAGTGTGGTACAGTTGGGGCAGTGTGGTACAGTTTGGGCAGTGTGGCCGGGGTTTGTTGCAAGAGATGGTGATTACCCTGCGACAAGGTGGATGTTCCTGGTACAACTAGTACAGGTTGTAGGATGTTGTAGTCGTGCCCTCTGGCAGCAGCAACTTCCTTGTGTAAGCTCTTCCACCAGGCAGCCATGTAGAGTCGCGGGGGTCATCCGGGCTCATTCATGTTCTTCACTTGATCCCGTTCCCACATCAGTTTTTTACCGCGAAGTTGAAACAGTGCGGGGCGGGGGAGATTGACTGTGATGATGCTAAATGAAAGCGGCCATGGTAGGAAACTGTGTCAGGATTTTGGCAGCAACGTGTCCACATCACTGCTAAATATACGAGAATTAGGAGTGAAGATTGGCACAGCCAAGTATGAGAAGCACACCGGATACACACGAAGTCTTGTTAACAAATATAGGACTGGCACTATTAAACGCGCGACGATGTTGAGAGGAGAATCTGAGCGCCTATGGATGTGTCCGGAGTGCTGTAAAGATAATCTAACTCATAACTGTGTCAGCGTTTCTGAATATAGAAATCTCTAAATAGATATGCTTGTGAAGACATATGTGAATGTGAACTTGTGTAGATATATGTGGATGTGGAGATTAGTAGATGTATGTGAATGTGCTGATGTGCAGATGTAAGTGAGTGTGAACATGTTTAGATATATGTAAAAATGTGTAAATTTATGTGAATGTGTAGATGTGTGTAAGTGTGAACATGATTAGATATATGTAACCTTGTGTAAATATATGTAAATGTGTAGATGTGTGTAAGTGTGAACATGTTTAGATATATGTAACCCTGTGTAAATATATGAAAATGTGCAGATGTATGTGAATGTGCAGATGTATGTGAGTGTGAACATGTTTAGATATATGTAACCATGTGTAAATATATGTAAATGTGTAGATGTATGTAAATGTGCAGATGTATGTGAGTGTGAACATGTTTAGATATATGTAACCCTGTGTAAATAAAAGTAAATGTGTAGATGTATGTAAGTGTGAACATGTTTAGATATATGTAACCCTGTGTAAATATATGTAAATGTGCAGATGTATGTGAGTGTGAACATGTTTAGATATATGTAACCATGTGTAGTCGGCGTCTTGGCTAAGTGTCTAAGGCACGCACTTCGTAATCCTGTGGTGCCAGGTTCGATCCCAGCTGCCGGCTTTGCGCCTTGCGTTAGTTTCTACAGTGGTATCGAAAAGCGGACCGTCCAGTAAACAATGGCAAACTACTGGATGTAAATTTGCCGAGAAAAACCACAACAGTCAGTGATAGAGTTGGTTCTGCAACGTCCTGTAAAGGGTACGCAACTAACTAACCATGTGTAAATATATATAAATATATATAAATGTGCAGATGTATGTGAGTGTGAACATGTTTAGATATATTTAACTTGTGTAAATATATGTCAGTGTGTAGATGTGTGTAAGCGTAAACATGTTTAGATATATGTAACCATGTGTAAATATATGTAAATGTGTAGATGTGTGTAATTATGAACCTGTTTAGATATATGTAACCCTGTGTAAATTTATGTAAATGTGTAGATGTGTGTGAGTGTGAACATGTTTAGACAGATGTGAACATGTGTAAATTTATGTAAATGTGTAGATATATGTGAGTGTGAACATGTTTAGACAGATGTGAACATGTGTAAATATATGTAAATGTGTAGATGTGTGTGAGTGTGAACATGTTTAGACGGACGTGAACATGTGTAAATATATGTAAATGTGTAGATGTGTGTGAGTGTGAACATGTTTAGATATATGTGAACATGTTTAAATATATGTAAATGGGCAGATATATAAATATATATAAATATGTAGATGTTTGTGAATGTGAAGATGTGTTGATCTGTTTGATGTTGGTAAATGCGACCTGTAATGATAAGTTTGTCCTTGATACCTAGACAGTTAAGTCAAGCACGACAGAAACAACCACAGGAAATCTCCAATCCTAGAAACAAATAGACATGTTCTAATTTAAACTAGAAATGTCTCTTGGCCAATTTGATTTGGTAGTGGCGCTTTGGACAAATTGTACGAGGCTCGTAGTTTTTTTGGACCAATGGAGACTAGGTTGAAGATTTGGGTTACATCACGCCGGCCGCCTTTACTTCGCAAGACTTTACCTGGTACCCATTTCAGGCAGGGTCGAACTGGGAGCTTAGGTCACGTTCGATAAGCACATCTGCTTTGATGCGGATTTGAAGTCAAGACATTCATTTCGGAGGCGAGCGACTGGTTGCTAAACCATCACGGCTCTTGTCTACGGCTTTTGGTCCCATCGCCAATGCAGAAATATATTTCTAAGCTGGTTATTGTTTTCTAGAACCGATGTCAGGGCGCTCCGAACATGCAGTTACGTGCTTCATCTTCTTGAGCAGGAGAATGTGTGCCTGCTGACTACGCCGACATTTGCTTGTCGTTTTACTCACCTATCTTAAATATCCCCGGCGGTCATCCTCTCACAGGAATGCAGGTAACAGGAATCTAATACTAAGTCCACTCTATTTTCAGAGCGTCAATGCTCAGCCGTTTACCAGCCACCTCAAACTGCAAGCACAACTTATAACGTATATAACCTATAACGCAAGGGGCTTAAGCAGCTAGATCTTGCTCCTCTGTAGTATAAGTACTGGAGGGGGGAGATCCGAGGGGTGCCCTTACAAATTATGTAAATGTCCAGTGCCTCCTGTCTTCCCCAACCATGTACAGAAAACTGGTTAAATACTTCTTTATACAATACCAGTTTGTCTGCAGAAAATTTTTTAATATTTATTGACAATTCGGTAACTTGTCCGGCACTTCTGCGGCGTATCCGACACTTCTGTAGCGTATTTGACATTTCTGTAACATATCAGGCACTTCTGTAGTGTATCCGGCACTTCTGTAACGTATCCGGCACTTCTGTAGCGTATCTGGCACTTCTGTAGCGTTACCAGCACTTCTGTAGTGTATCCGGCACTTCTGTAGCGTATCTGGCACTTCTGTAGCGTATCCGGCACTTCTGTAGCGTGTCTCGCACTTCAGTAGCGTATCTGGCACTTCTGTAGCGTATCTGGCACTTCTGTAGCGTATCCGGCACTTCTGTAGCGTATTTAAAGGTCCGGCTCCGTCAGAACCCAAACCCATGACCTTCTGATCCTCAGGCGGGCATCTAGTCGTTACACCATAGCGGCTTCCCCGTTTAACCATAAACAAAAACCAAATGCTAACATCACTTCTGTAACATATCCAGCACTTCTGTAGCGTATCCGGCACTCCTGTAGCGTATCTGGCACTTCTATAACATATCCAGCACTTCTGTAGCTTATCCTGCACTTCTGTAGCGTATATGGCACTTCTGTTGCGTAACCGGCATGTGAATTTAGACTGACGTCTTCTACAGACCACTCCATGGGTGATATGGTCAACATCACAGCGGTCGCCTTTACTTCCCATATCTGTACCTGGTACCTATTTGTTAAGTTCGGTCTACCTGGAAGCCAATGTCATTTTTTGAAGAGACAAAAATCGGACTAGATGTGGACTGGAATAAATGGTTGGATGTCTGGTGTTTAGACAGATGGAAGGTCAGAACTGGACATTGTTGAAGTAACAACGTTGTGTCTGTTCTCTTGCTGAGTACAGAATTATCATGTTCACTGCTGGATGGTGGTCTCAAAGTGCTGATGTCAGGGAGTGGGCCAGACACAGCTCTGCATTGTTGTTGTTGCTGCTGCTGCTTCTGCTGAAACCAGTAACTCCTTCTTGTACAATTGTTAGACAGTTGGCACCTCTCCGTCCTTTAAAACGACCGTGTTTTACTTTGTTATGGGAAGGCATGGGTAATCACCACCCATGGCGATGGCGAGTGAGATTAGCAGGACCTGCCCACGTTAAAAAAAAGTCTTCAACAATTAGAGCATTTTTTATTTCAGATCCGTTGTTGCCACATTATTTATAGTGCTTTGTTCTCGGACGCTGAGCTCTCAACCTTTCTTCAATCATTGTTTCCCTTTATTCGCATTCCATTCCTAATTCCCCTCTTCACGCAAAAAGGACAATTCAATTTTGTTCCCACAAATCTACCTCAATACCTGTACCATGTATATCCCACTTGCGCACACCTTTGTACCGTAAATGAGTTCCTATATACATTAACGTGCACGTTAGTTCTCACTGTCATACAAAGTTGTTTATACTACTGTCTGGTGCTACTGTCATATATAGGTTTCTCTACTGCTGTCTGGTAATACTGTCATATATAGGTTTCTCTACTGCTGTCTGGTGCTACTGTAATATATAGGTTTCTCTACTGCAGTCTGGTGCTACTGTCATATATAGGTTTCTCTACTGCTGTCTGGTGCTACTGTCATACATAGGTTTCTCTACTGCTGTCTGGTGCTACTGTCATATATAGGTTTCTCTACTGCTGTCTGGTGCTACTGTCATATATAGGTTTCTCAACTGCTGTCTGGTGCTACTGTCATATATAGGTTTCTCTACTGCTGTCTGGTGCTACTGTCATATATAGGTTTCTCTACTGCTGTCTGGTGCTACTGTCATATATAGGTTTCTCTACTGCTGTCTGATGCTACTGTCATATATAGGTTTCTCTACTGCTGTCTGGTGCTACTGTCATATATAGGTTTCTCTACTGCTGTCTGGTGCTACTGTCATATATAGGTTTCTCTACTGCTGTCTGGTGCTACTGTCATATATAGGTTTCTCTACTGCTGTCTGGTACTACTGTCATATATAGGTTTCTCTACTGCTGTCTGGTGCTACTGTCATATATAGGTTTCTCTACTGCTGTCTGGTGCTACTGTCATATATAGGTTTCTCTACTGCTGTCTGGTGCTACTGTCATATATAGGTTTCTCTACTGCTGTCTGGTGCTACTGTCATATATAGGTTTCTCTACTGCTGTCTGGTGCTACTGTCATATATAGGTTTCTCTACTGCTGTCTGGTGCTACTGTCATACATAGGTTTCTCTACTGCTGTCTGGTACTACTGTCATATATAGGTTTCTCTACTGTTGTCTGGTGCTACTGGCATACATAGGTTTCTCTACTGTTGTCTGGTGCTACTGTCATACATAGGTTTCTCTACTGCTGTCTGGTGCTACTGCCATACATAGGTTTCTCTACTGCTGTCTGGTGCCACTGTCATACATAGGTTTCTCTACTGCTGTCTGGTGCTACTGTCATACATAGGTTTCTCTACTGTTGTCTGGTGCCACTGTCATACATCGGTTTCTCTACTGCTGACTGGTGCTACTGTCATATATAGGTTTCTCAACTGCTGTCTGGTGCCACTGTCATACATAGGTTTCTCTACTGTTGTCTGGTGCTACTGTCATACATAGGTTTCTCTACTGCTGTCTGGTGCTACTTTCATACATAGGTTTCTCTACTGTTGTCTGGTGCTACTGTCATACATAGGTTTCTCTACTGTTGTCTGGTGCTACTGTCATACATAGGTTTCTCTACTGCTGTCTGGTGCTACTTTCATACATAGGTTTCTCTACTGTTGTCTGGTGCTACTGTCATACATAGGTTTCTCTACTGCTGACTGGTGCTACTGTCATACATAGGTTTCTCTACTGTTGTCTGGTGCTTCTGTCATACATAGGTTTCTCTACTGTTGTCTGGTGCTACTGTCATACATAGGTTTCTCTACTGCTGTCTGGTGCTACTGTCATACATAGGTTTCTCTATTGCTGACTGGTGCTACTGTCATACATAGGTTTCTCTACTGTTGTCTGGTGCTTCTGTCATACATAGGTTTCTCTACTGCTGTCTGGTGCTACTGCCATACATAGGTTTCTCTACTGCTGTTTGGTGCTACTGCCATACATAGGTTTCTCTACTGCTGTCTGGTGCTACTGTCATACATAGGTTTCTCTTCTTCTTCTTCTTCTTCTTCTTCTTCTTCTTCTTCTTCTTCTTCTTCTTCTTCTTCTTCTTCTTCTTCTTCTTCTTCTTCTTCTTCTTCTTCTTCTTCTTCTTCTTCTTTTTCTTCTTCTTCTTCGATCCTTCTGTCAGAAAACTTATATCAGGAGGCCGGTAGCCTTTATGAAAGCTATCGTGCAATCCATATCCTCTCGTGTACCATACAGTTTTGTCTTCAGTGTGGTTGGAACAAGCCAGATTGCGTCTCTGTTGTCAGCATACAGTTGACAGTGTTGGAGCACATGCTCAGCATTTTCGGGTGCCACGCTACAGGGACACGTCTCCATATTTCCTAAACCGAAAAGTTTGAACATATGTTGACGAAGTCTTTTGTGCCCAGTCCTTAGTCTGAATATAATACACGTCCCGATCTAGAAAAGCGATGAAGCGAGTCTTGGGGAGAGAATTGGGTGTGTGTATCCTGCCACCTTACTTAGATACTAGATTGTATGTATTAATTTATCATCTTGAATATGTGTACACATGGCTGCAGAGTCTGTGGTCTCCAGTATGCAGTTCTCAATCTAGTGTTGTGTTTCTGACGTGTCAGGATGTTGGTATGGGTCTTGAGTGTTGTGTCCTGGTTGAGACGTCTTCTATAGGATTCTGACCTGCACCTCGATCTGAGTTTTATTCACCTCGTAAGTGCCTTCTGTATTTGGTTGGTCTGTATGACTTCCAGTTTTTCTACATAGTCTGCTTTTCAGACTTGACATACAAAGGCAATCTAATGTTGTGCACACTTAGAGAGAACGCCTTGTATAGCCACCTCATACAGGGCATTCACCAACAGAGAAGATGGATGAGGAGAACAATGTAGACAGAGAACAAGATAGAAAGATAACATCAGAGAAACTCTACAGCTCCACGATGTGTCTTTGGTCCAGGCGGCCAGAAGAGCAAGAAGTAGAGCCTTATGTCTTTCTCGACACCAGAAGCAGTGAATGAGGCAGCAGTCGCTTTTCATTTCGCAAATGTTGCAATGGCCTGGCTTCATTGAGCAGGTTAAAGACACGCCTTAGACATCACCATCATGTACCGTGCCGATTAACCTACAGGATGATAGTTTGTCGTCACTCTAATCACAGATGATAGTTTGTCGTCACATAGAGTCGCCCTAATCACAGATGATAGTTTGCCGTCACATAGAGTCACCCGAATCACAGATGATAGTTTGTCGTCACATACAGTCACCCAAATTACAGATGATAGTTTGCCGTAACATAGAGTCACTGGAATCACAAATGACAGTTGCTGTCACATACAATTATCCTAACATATTCTTCCCCAATTTATAGCATAGGATTTCAAGACCGTTGTCGTCAACATTTGTATTTAGTCTGTTTCTTCTCAGACGCCGAGCTCTCATCCTTTCTGCAGTCATTTCTTCCTTCATTCTCATTTCTTTCCTGATGTTTCCCCTCCACACAAAATGAGCCATGTCATTTTGTTCCCACCTCAGTAACTGTATCTTTCGTGTCCCACTTACAGACATCTGTATATCGTATTAGAGGTCGTTCTCGACATCTTCTAGCCTTAAAGGATGACCATAGAGACCATCTTCCGTTTTCTTGTGTGACCCAGTCACCGGACTCTGCGGAGACTGATATTGAAAAAACTGTTGTATTACCTTGCACTTTCCAGTACCCCAGTGTTATGTGATCTTGTCATGTCCCCTCCGTGTATTTTAGACATCGCATGTGAAAACGTTTTAGCCGTTTCTCCCGGTGTGAAGTTGACCAAGTTTCACTGCCATAAAGCAGAGTGCTGAGAACACAAGCCTGATAGGCAAGAGTTTTTGTTTTAATCGTGAGCTTTCTGTTCTCCCCAAACCTTTTTGTTAATCTGCTCAATTTTGTAGCTGCCTTACTAATCCTGACGTTAATTTCTTGG
Source organism: Candidula unifasciata (assembly GCA_905116865.2). Taxonomy (NCBI): domain Eukaryota; kingdom Metazoa; phylum Mollusca; class Gastropoda; order Stylommatophora; family Geomitridae; genus Candidula; species Candidula unifasciata. The sequence goes on from CAJHNH020004328.1 coordinate 23,821, forward strand.
TCCAACGATAGTTTGTTATTCACTGTGGATCCTAGATAGGTGACAACCCATATAGATAGACACACTTCACACATCTCCAAAGATAACGCTGACAACACACATAAATAAAGACATAATATACACATTTTCAGAGATAAAGCCTAGAACACACATAACACATAGAACAAGACAAAAAGAACAATCTAAAGAAGTTTATAGTCATTTCATTTAATTATCAAAACAAGATGGCGTCCTTGTCCAGGTCATACTGGTACCAAGGGAGGTGACTCCGGCACGACATCAGCACAACCTGTAAAGGAAGTTTCTCGATGCTTCCATGGGTCCCTGATGAGGTCTAGTAGTAGAGTCCTTTACCTGGGGACGATCACATGCAACAGGGCTTTAATGTTGAGCATAATGGGCAGCAGTAATGTACATATCAACATCAGTACAGAATACAGCACATACCTGATAAGGCAAACTAACTGGGGAACCGAGAAATGGTTCTTAGCAAAAATTCCTGTTACCTAGACAAAATTTCAAGCAAGAAAAATTGCCAAGAATAAAAAAAAAAGCCGATCTTACAAAAGAAATTTGCCATGCCCTAGATAGCCTTAAGCGGTCAGCCCTGTACCAAATGTGTACCTCATAGTAACCATGGAGAGACGCTAGAACAAATAACAAATTACTGCTGAGTAATAACAGATGATGGCAGAAGTGAGATGGAGAGATACAGAGATGATGGCAGAAGTGAGATAGAGAGATACAGAGATGATGGCAGAAGTGAGATGGAGAGATACAGAGATGATGGCAGAAGTGAGATGGAGAGATACAGAGATGATGGCAGAAGTGAGATAGAGAGATACAGAGATGATGGCAGAAGTGAGATGGAGAGATACAGAGATGATGGCAGAAGTGAGATGGAGAGATACAGAGATGATGGCAGAAGTGAGATGGAGAGATACAGAGATGATGGCAGAAGTGAGATGAAGAGATGACAGAAGTGAGATGGCAGAGAGTGAGATGAAGAGATACAGAGATGATGGCAGAAGTGAGATAGAGAGATACAGAGATGATGGCAGAAGTGAGATGGAGAGATATAGAGATGATGGCAGAAGTGAGATTGAGAGATACAGAGATGATGGCAGAAGTGAGATAGAGAGATACAGAGATGATGGCAGAAGTGAGATGGAGAGATACAGAGATGATGGCAGAAGTGATATGGAGAGATACAGAGATGATGGCAGAAGTGAGATGGAGAGATACAGAGATGATGGCAGAAGTGAGATGGAGAGATACAGAGATGATGGCAGAAGTGAGATGGAGAGATACAGAGATAAGAATCAAGAAATAGTTCTAGGGCAGGGGTTCTCAACCTGTGGGTCGCGACCCCTGTGGGAGACGTACGGCCCTTTCACAGGGGTCGCCAAAGACCATGGGAAACCACATGTTCACTGCAGTATAAGCAAGCCTGCTGTATGGTGCAGAAACTTGGACAACCATCAGGAAAGTAGAAGATAGAATCAAGAGTTATGTATAAGCAAGCCTGCTGTATGGTGCATAAACTTGGACAACCAACAAGAAGTTAGAAGATAGAATCAAGTGTTATGTATAAGCAAGCCTGCTGTATGGTGCAGAAACTTGGACAACCAACAAAAAGTTAGAAGATAGAATCAAGAGTTATGTATAAGCAAGCCTGCTGTATGGTGCAGAAACTTGGACAACCAACAAAAAGTTAGAAGATAGAATCAAGTGTTATGTATAAGCAAGCCTGCTGTATGGTGCAGAAACTTGGACAACCAACAAAAAGTTAGAAGATAGAATCAAGAGTTATGTATAAGCAAGCCTGCTGTATGGTGCAGAAACTTGGACAACCAACAAAAAGTTAGAAGATAGAATCAAGTGTTATGTATAAGCAAGTCTGCTGTATGGTGCAGAAACTTGGACAACAAACAGGAAAGTAGAAGACTGTGTCGTATTTCATGGAAACAAAAACAGTTCAATACAGATGTTGTGATATTGTTAAAAAAAAAAGTACAAGTTAAATATTTCGGCCACATCAACGGTCTGTTAAAAACCATTTTAGGGATGGGATTGTCTAAATGTAAACTAGAAAGATGAAGACAGCGATACAAGTGGGCGGACAGCATGCAGATATAGGTTTTTAACAACCCGGACGAAAAACTAGCTACATCTGTTGTCTACCACAAAGGTTGAGGATTGGTTCTGCGCGGACTTGCTTTATAATGTCATCGTTGCCAGGTCGATCACTGAAGTTATACCTAGTGTGATACATGTACATAGGTACTGGGAATCCTAGACAAGTTCACGCCATTTTTAAAGCCACGATTTGTACCCAAATCTATAGATCTTGTACCCACATCTACAGTTCTTGTACCCACATCTACAGATCTTGTACCCACATCTACATTTCTTGTACCCACATCTACAGATCTTGTACCCACATCTACAGATCTTGTACCCACATCTACAGATCTTGTACCCACATCTGCAGATCTTGTACCCACATTTACAAATCTTGTACCCACATCTACATATCTTGTACCCACATCTACATATCTTGTACCCACATCTACAGATCTTGTACCCACATCTACAGATCTTGTACCCAAAGACATCTGGATGGAGTCTAGAATCTGTGCACAGTAGGATTCACCACTGGATTCTGATAAGTACTAACCCAGTCCGTCTTCTTGAAGCTGTGTGTTTCTCGATCCTCTTTACTTAGCCAGCATCTATGACAGGCTGACTACTACACCAGCTTCTGATCGACTAGCTTAGCTAGCGAACTATTGTAAACAAAATGATTCTTGCTTACCGTAAATTCCACCATAGCCGACTGCACCCAGACCATATCCAATACCACCCAGAGGATATCCATAGCCAGCAAGTCCGTATGCGAGCCCACCATAGCCGAATCCCATGCCGCCGAGTCCATATCCACCAAATCCATATTTACCGATGCCAAGGCCGTATCCAGGGAAACCAATCCCATAGCCACCAATGAAAGCTTCAGCAGTCATGGACAAAGTGGCTACCAGGAGAAGGACGACGACTGCCTTGTACATGATCTGTGGATACAGAGAGGGAGGGAGAAGGTGAGTGAGGAGGTGAGGACAGAGAGGAATAGGTGAATGAGGAGGTGAAGACAAAGAGGAGGGTGTGGGTTAGGAGATCAGGTCAGAGAATGGAAAAAAAGTAGATGAAGAAACAGAGGGGAGTGAGAGACGTGGCCACACACAGAGGTGAGTTAGGCGATGAGAATAGGTGAATATATGAGGATGAGGACACAGAGTGAAGTGAGTAAAGTGATGAGGACAAAGAGACATACATAAAGTTGTGAAAGGATTGAAGGACAGAGAGACATACATAAAGTTGTGAAAGGATTGAAGGACAGAGAGACATACATAAAGTTGTGAAAGGATTGAAGGACAGAGAGACATAGAGGTGTGAAAGGATTGAAGGACAGAGAGACATAGAGGTGTGAAAGGATTGAAGGACAGAGAGACATAGAGGTGTGAAAGGATTGAAGGACAGAGAGACATAGAGGTGTGAAAGGATTGAAGGACAGAGAGACATAGAGGTGTGAAAGTATTGAAGGACAGAAAGACATAGAGGTGTGAAAGTATTGAAGGACAGAGAGACATAGAGGTGTGAAAGTATTGAAGGACAGAGAGACATAGAGGTGTGAAAGTATTGAAGGACAGAGAGACATACATAAAGGTGTGAAAGTATTGAAGGACAGAGAGACATAGAGGTGTGAAAGTATTGAAGGACAGAGAGACATAGAGGTGTGAAAGTATTGAAGGACAGAGAGACATAGAGGTGTGAAAGTATTGAAGGACAGAGAGACATAGAGGTGTGAAAGTATTGAAGGACAGAGAGACATAGAGGTGTGAAAGTATTGAAGGACAGAGAGACATACATAAAGGTGTAGAGGTGTGAAAGTATTGAAAGGATTGAAGGACAAGAGACAGAGGTGAGAGGATTGAAGGACAAAGAAAGTATTGAAGGACAGAGAAGACAGAGAGATAGAGGTGTGAAAGTATTGAAGGACAGAGACATAGACATTGAAGGACAGTGAGACATACATTGAAGGACAGAGAGACATAGAGGTGTGAAAGTATTGAAGGACAGAGAGAGACATAGAGGTGTGAAAGTATTGAAGACAGAGAGACATAGAGGTGTGAAAGTATTGAAGGACAGAGAGAGACATAGAGGTGTGAAAGTATTGAAGGACAGAGAGACATAGAGGTGTGAAAGTATTGTGAAAGTATTGAAGGACAGAGAGACATAGAGGTGTGAAAAGTATTGAAGGACAGACATAGAGGTGTGAAAGTATTGAAGGACAGAGAGACATAGAGGTGTGAAAGTATTGAAGGACAGAGAGACATAGAGGTGTGAAAGTATTGAAGGACAGAAAGACATAGAGGTGTGAAAGTATTGAAGGACAGAGAGACATAGAGGTGTGAAAGTATTGAAGGACAGAGAGACATAGAGGTGTGAAAGTATTGAAGGACAGAGAGACATAGAGGTGTGAAAGTATTGAAGGACAGAGAGACATAGAGGTGTGAAAGACAGAGAGACATAGAGGTGTGAAAGTATTGAAGGACAGAAAGACATGTGTGAAAGTATTGAAGGACAGAGAGACATAGAGGTGTGAAAGTATTGAAGGACAGAGAGACATAGAGGTGTGAAAGTATTGAAGGACAGAAAGACATAGAGGTGTGAAAGTATTGAAGGACAGAAAGACATAGAGGTGTGAAAGTATTGAAGGACAGAGAGACATACATAGAGGTGTGAAAGTATTGAAGGACAGAGAGACATAGAGGTGTGAAAGTATTGAAGGACAGTATTGAAGACAGAAAGACATAGAGGTGTGATTGAAGGATTGAAGGACAGTAAATTGAAGGACATAGAGGTGTGAAAGTATTGAAGGACAGAAAGACATACATAGAGGTGTGAAAGTATTGAAGGACAGAAAGACATAGAGGTGTGAAAGTATTGAAGGACAGAAAGACATACATAGACGTGTGAAAGTATTGAAGGACAGAAAGACATACATAGAGGTGTGAAAAGTATTGAAGGATTGAGGACAGAGACATAGACATGAAGGACAGGGAGAGACATACATAGAGGTGTGTGATTGAAGGACAGAGATTGAGCTGTGAAAGGATTGAAGGACAGAGAGACATAGAGGTGTGAAAGTATTGAAGGACAGAGAGACATAGAGGTGTGAAAGTATTGAAGGACAGAGAGACATAGAGGTGTGAAAGTATTGAAGGACAGTGAGACATAGAGGTGTGAAAACATTGAAGGACAGTGAGACATAGAGGTGTGAAAACATTGAAGGACAGTGAGACATAGAGGTGTGAAAGGATTGAAGGACAGTGAGACATAGAGGTGTGAAAAGATTGAAGGACAGTGAGACATAGAGGTGTGAAAAGATTGAAGGACAGGGAGAGACATACATGAAGGTGTGAAAGGATTGAAGGACAGAGAGACATACATGGAGGTGTGAAAGGATTGAAGGACGGAGAGAGACATACATGAAGGTGTGAAAAGATTTAAGGACAGAGAGACATACATGGAGGTGTGAAAGGATTGAAGGACAGAGAGACATACATAAAGGTGTGAAAGGATTGAAGGACAGAGAGACATACATGGAGATGTGAAAGGATTGAAGGACAGAGAGAGACATACATAAAGGTGTGAAAGGAACTTAGGACAAAGTGATACACGTAGAGGTGTGAAAGGAGGTTAGGACAAAGTGATACACGTAGAGGTGTGAAAGGAGGTTAGGGCTGAATGATACACGTAGATATGTGAAAGGACTGAAGGACAGAGTGACACACGTAGAGGTGTGAAAGGTTTGAAGGATAGAGTGACAGACGTGAAGGTGTGAAAGGATTAAAGGACAGAGTGACAGACGTAGAGGTTGGAAAGGATTGAAGGACAGAGTGACAGACGTAGAGGTGTGAAAGGATTGAAGGACAAAGTGACATACGTAAAGGTGTGAAAGAATGAAAGGACAGAGTGACACACATAGAGGTGTGAAAGGATTGAAGGACAAAGTGACACATATAAAGGTGTGGAAGGATTGAAGGACAGAGTGACATTCATAGAGGTGTGAAATGATTAAAAAACAGAGTGACACACGTAAAGGTGTGAAAGGAGGTT